>SJXQ01009776.1:275500-318144 GCA_006408695.1 Aepyceros melampus | reverse complement strand
TTTTTTTTTTTTTTTAATTAATTTTTATTTTTTAGTTTTTTTTGCTTTACAATACTGTATTCATTTTGCTATACATTGACATGAATCAGCCACGAGTGTACATGAACTCCCAATCCAGACCCCCACCTCCCCCCTCCCGCCCCACACCTTCTCTCTGGATTATCCTTGTGCCTCAGTCCCAAGCATCCTGCATCCTGCATCGAACCTGCTAATGTTACAGTCATTATCTAGCTTTACTTTACACTGTGTATACTAGAATAACATTGTATATTATTAGAAATGAATAAGCTTCATCATATCAAGAATAGGGTATACTCATTTTTATTATGCTTACTGACATGTCATTTTATAATCTTCAATCAATGAAAGTAAAAGTGCAGGTATAAGATACTTCTGAACTTAATAACACAATGTAACAAGGTGGAAATTCCAGAAACAAATATGCAATAAAACTATATTTTAGGTTTTATAGAAATATTAAAACCCTTAAAATTATAGTTCTATCCTTTATATACTCAGCAACTACTTATATATAACAAACATTTGAATTTTTATTTTATGATACATCATATTTGACTTGATGACTTCACTCCATTTAAATTATTCAAAAGAAAGCATCGCATTATCTCTTTAAAAGATATTTATTTATCTAATTTCTTCCTCAGTCTCCATAAATGCTTACCGTTGGTTTATGTTAATACTATGATCATTATTATTATAGTCACAACTATCATTCACAACTATTAAGCCTCAACCATATTGTAGGCACTCTGTATACATTTATTACATTTTCAATATTTAAAAGAACCTTAGAACAATGGCCTTACTCCCACCGCATATTAGAAAACAGATTTGGAGTGGGCAATTAATATGCCTCAGTTTTTAGTTTTAAATGAAGAGTTAAGTTTCAGGCTTAGATCTGGGTCTCTAGAGCTCACATTTTTCACAACACTGTATAAAATAACTAAAACTATGTATCAGAAACTGGTATTATGGAGACACCACCCCTAAATGCAGCCTTCTTTATTCCAAGTGACTATCATATATTTACAAATTACTGGCAAGCTAGAGGCACTGAATAGAGAAATAGAAATGATACTAACTGTCTGGAATGTGCATTCCACTGAAAATGTTAAGATGATATTCTCAGTTAAAAAAAAAAAAATCAGTATGAGGTGACCTGGTATATGATTCAAAATACTTCAAAATATATGAAGGTTAAATTAATCTGATTCCAGAAAATGTAACATATGAGAAAAATAAAGTCAAGAAGAATAATATATCATCTAATAATGTATTACAATGGATTTTGTTTACCATAAAGTTAAGAACTTTTTATTTTAAATAATGTGTATCTGAAGACTTTTCTTAGGTCATCACATTTTTAACATTTTGGTATGTAGATCCCCTCACATAAAGTGTCTTTGAAATACATTTGGAAGGTTATAAAGTCAGATTTATCTTTTTTATTTATAGTAATATTCTGTGACTTCCCTGGTGGTTCAGATGGTAAAGCATCTGCCTACAATGCGGGAGACCCAGGTTCGATCCCTGGGTTGGGAAGATCCTCTGGGGAAGGAAATGGCAACCCATTCCAGTACTCTTGCCTGGAAAATCCCATGGACAGAGAAGTGTGGTAGGCTACAGTCCATGGGGTCTCAAAGACTTGGACACGGCTGAGTGACTTCACTTTCACTTTCTTTCACTTTCCAGGAAAGTCAAGGTCCTGGGAACTTTAGGTTCTGTTCAAAAATTAATGTTTGGTTCTCATTCTCTTCTCCAAGAAAATGGTTGTTTTGAGTTCTGCCAGTTGTTTTGAAAATCACAATTTTTTCATAATCACAACTGAAATAAGTTGCAACTCTCCAGGACAAGCCTACATACGTATCAGTCATTGATTCTACAAACAGTCATGCAGCCCTTCTCAGTGCATTCATCCATATTGTACCCTCATATTCTTCACTCAACACATACTGAAAGTGAACCTCTTCATTTCCTTATAGGTTTCATCTTCTCTGGCTTCAGATAACAAAGGCCATTGTCTGCCTGAAATTCACTCCCACCACTACTCCTCCCATAATTCAGGGCTCAGATGTCACTTTCTGCTGGAAGCTTTCACAGACCTTTTACATTTGTTTGTAGCAAGTAGAGGGATTTCTATTCAAAAAATAGACCTATTCCAACTCTTTTCAGCATGGCAAAGGTTGGGTCTTCTCCTGATATTTGACTCACTCTCTCTCCTCCAGGGGATGAGAGTTAATGTTTCTATTTTATTAGTTTGCTGAAACGAAATCCAAACTCCTACTCATCAAAACACAAGAGAAAACTGTTGGGTTTTGATGAGGAAAAAGTGATTGTTAAAACAGGATCACTCATTGGAAAACATAAGATTGCAGCTGCAGATTAAGTACACAGCAAAAAATCACCCCGAATGCTCTTATATCATTCAGTGGGACTGACATCTAATCTCTAAAATGCATACAAGGAAAGGGAAACAGGCTTGTCCTCTGCTGTTGGTGTGACATCTGTACTGACAATCCCAATCCCAGTTTGTTCAATGGGTTTATTTGAAGCATTTGATTTTTTTTTTTTTCTGTGAAACTTTAAGGCTCCCATTCAAACAGGGATGGCTGTTATCCATTGGGTCTCTGCAATTGTATTGCTGTACAAATTGCTTGTATCCAAGATGGTGAAGTCAGTTCTTTCCTTGACTTCAAGCTAGCTGAAAATCTGGTAATATCTACTACAATTATATCTCAGGTTAGAACTCTGCTAGGAGTAGAAAGCTCCTAATAAAGTGAAAGAATAGATCATCTGAAAGGTCCAAGTGTGCAGAAATAATAAATATCTGTTCACTTTTTTTTTTTTTGAATCAAGGACATCCCTTGCTTATCTCTTTAGAATGAGGAGTAGACTCATTTCTCTAGTTACAAAGACCTGCTTACTAGGAAGTAGTCCCATGGATATTCCATTTTAGGTGTTTAAAAGGCGAATGCCACGCTGGTATTTTTATGAGCATGCATATGTGCTTTAAGTAGTTTCAGCATGCCCTGAACAACACTGCACATTGATCTTGGATGAGATGCTCCCTCTATATGCTCCTATAGCATGTTTTACTTCTACCATCATAGCATTTAACACACTGCATTGACTTGCTAATTTAAACTCAATGAAGGCTGGAACTGTATTGTTTTCCATTTTTGTGTCTACAATACCTAAACAGCTCCAGACACAGATAAGCATTCAATAAATATTAAGGGAGTGACTATCACATCAGTGATAAAAAATAGAAATAGATTATGGGCATCCTTTTTACTACTCTTAACACAATACTTTGGGCACCTGATTGAAAGAGCCAACCCATTGGAAAAGACTTTGATGCTGGGAAAGATTGAAGGCAGGAGGAGAAGGGGGTGGCAAAGGATGAGATGGTTGGATGGTATCATTGACTCAATGGACATGAGTTTCAGCAAACTTTGGGAGATAGTGAAGGACATGGAAGCCCAGCGTGCTGCAATCCATGGGGTCACCAAGGGTCAGACAACTGAACAACAACAATATATTCATGTAGATTTTTGCATGTATTTGTTTATCCCAAATAACATTCATACAGTCAAAAGCATAGCAAAGTAAGAGTTGTATGACTACCCTCTTTAATGATACAACCAAAACCCAGCTGACCTTACTGCTGTGTTCTCCCATCAACAAAATACACAGGATGATAAGAGAAGTCCAAAAACACTATGAAGGCTACTCAACCTTTATGCATTTTCAGGTGGTTGAAAACAGCAGCAGATAGATACTTTTTCAATTAATTTTAAATGAAAAGACAACCTGAGCAGAGAATTCCATAGCAGAGACCATAGTCAGAGCATAGTCAGAATGCCCTGGCACCAAGTGTCTCAAGATTAAACCAAGGGCAGATTAAATATCCTTCTGTGTCATAACTCAGTGACAAGCCCATCATATTACATTTTTCTCCCAAAAGCATTTTTGACTAGAATATTGCTATACAAGGTCCAATTTTAGAAGCAAAAGATTGAAAGGTCATTTAGTCCTTCCTGAAATGACCTGAAAACTTCCTCTTTACAATGTAGCATATAGTTTTTTTCTCCAGTTACCAGTTAGGTTTTTATATATTAAATTGATTGCTCAAATTTCCACAGAAACTAATTTCCGTGTGTTTGGCTCCCCATTTCTCTTAGAATAAGAGTCAAAGAACTTAATGCTTTGAATCGTATGTGACCTGCCCTCTCCTCCAATTGCACTAAGCTCTTCTACTCCCCTACACCTTGAGCACCCCTTCTAGCTCCCTTGTCCTTTATTGTACGGACCAGGCATCCTCCCATCTCAAGGCCTTTACACTGGCTGCTCACCCTGCCTGGACATTCTTCTTTCAGAAATCAACATAGATCATCACTCATCAATTTCACATCTTCGTTTAAATGTCATCTCTCAGTAAGGCCCTCCTTCCCTACCTGCATTGGAACCTTGCTCCAGCACCTGTCACCTCTCTTTTTCATATACACATCTCCCACAGTTCATACTATGTTCTAATATACTTTATAAAGCACTACTTACTATCTTCCATGTGAGTTTCTCCCCATTAAAGTGCAAACTCCAAGAAGGGAACTATTTTTCTTTCTCTGTAGCCCTCTTGAAAGTAAGTCCCTTGGACTGCAAGGAGATCAAATAAGTCAATCCTAAAGGAAATCAGTCCTGAACATTCTTTGGTCACCTGATGTGAAGAGCTGACTCATTGGAAAGACCATGATGCTGGGAAAGACTGAAGACAGGAGGAGAAAGGGATGACAGAGGATGAGATGGTTGGATAGCATCACTGACTCAAAGGACATGAATTTGAGCAAGATCGGGGTGACAGTGAAGGACAGGGAAGCCTGGCGTGCTGTAGTCCATAGGGTAACAAAGAGTGAGACACAACTGAGTGACTGAGCAACAATAAAAAGTCTACCACTTAAAATAATCAGTGGCTGCGGAAATTGAAACTGTAATCAGAAACCTTCCAGCAAACAAAAGCCCAGGTCCAGACAGCTTCACAGCTGAATTCTACCAAAAATTTCGAGAAGAGCTAACACCTATCCTACTCCAACTCTTTCAGAAAATTGCAGAGGAAGGTCAACTTCCAAACTCATTCTATGAGGCCACAATCACCCTAATACCAAAACCTGACAAAGACGCCACAAAAAAAGAAAACTACAGGCCAATATCACTGATGAACATAGATGCAAAAATCCCTAACAAAATTTTAGCAATCAGAATCCAACAACACATTAAAATGATCATACACCATGACCAAGTGGGCTTTATCCCAGGGATGCAAGGATTCTTCAATATCTGCAAATCAATCAACGTAATACACCACATTAACAAATTGAAAAATAAAAGCCATATGATTATCTCAATAGATGCAGAGAAGGCTTTTGACAAAACTCAACATCCATTTATGATAAAAACTCTCCAGAAAGCAGGAATAGAAGGAACATACCTCAACATAATAAAAGCTATATATGACAAACCCACAGCAAACATTCTCCTCAATGGAGAAAAATTGAAAGCATTTCCCCTAAAGTCAGGAACAAGACAAGGGTGCCCACTTTCACCGCTACTATTCAACATAGTTCTGGAAGTTTTGGCCACAGCAATCAGAGCAGAAAAAGAAATAAAAGGAATCCAGATTGGAAAAGAAGAAGTAAAACTCTCACTGTTTGCAGATGACATGATCCTCTACATAGAAAACCCGAAAGACTCCACCAGAAAATTACTAGAGCTAATCAATGAATATAGTAAAGTTGCAGGATATAAAATCAACACACAGAAATCCCTTGCATTCCTATACACTAATAATGAGAAAGTAGAAAAAGAAATTAAGGAATCAATTCCATTCACCATTGCAACGAAAAGAATAAAATACTTAGGAATATACCTACCTAAAGAAACTAAAGACCTATATATAGAAAATTATAAAACACTGATGAAAGAAATCAAAGAGGACACTAATAGATGGAGAAACATACCATGTTCATGGATCGGAAGAATCAATATAGTGAAAATGAGTATACTACCCAAAGCAATCTACAGATTCAATGCAATTCCTATCAAGATACCAGCGGTGTTTTTCACAGAGCTAGAACAAATAATTTCACAATTTGTATGGAAACACAAAAAACCTCGAATAGCCAAAGCCATCTTGAGAAAGAAGAATGGAACTGGAGGAATCAACCTGCCTGACTTCAGGCTTTACTACAAAGCCACAGTCATCAAGACAGTATGGTACTGGCACAAAGACAGAAATATAGATCAATGGAACAAAATAGAAAGCCCAGAGATAAATCCACACACCTATGGACAGCTTATCTTCGACAAAGGAGGCAAGAATATACAGTGGATTAAAGACAATCTTTTTAACAAGTGGTGCTGGGAAAACTGGTCAACCACTTGTAAAAGAATGAAATTAGATCACTTTCTAACACCATACACAAAAATAAACTCAAAATGGATTAAAGATCTAAACGTAAGACAAGAAACTATAAAACTCTTAGAGGAGAACATAGGCAAAACACTCTCTGACATAAATCACAGCAGGATCCTCTATGATCCACCTCCCAGAATACTGGAAATAAAAGCAAAAATAAACAAATGGGATCTAATTAAAATTAAAAGCTTCTGCACAACAAAGGAAACTATAAGCAAGGTGAAAAGACAGCCTTCTGAATGGGAGAAAATAATAGCAAATGAAGCAACTGACAAACAACTAATCTCAAAAATATACAAGCAGCTTATGCAGCTCAACTCCAGAAAAATAAATGACCCAATCAAAAAATGGGCCAAAGAACTAAATAGACATTTCTCCAAAGAAGACATACGAATGGCTAACAAACACATGAAAAGATGCTCAACATCACTCATTATCAGAGAAATGCAAATCAAAACCACAATGAGGTACCATTTCACACCAGTCAGAATGGCTGCGATCCAAAAGTCAACAAGCAATAAATGCTGGAGAGGGTGTGGAGAAAAGGGAACCCTCTTACACTGTTGGTGGGAATGCAAATTAGTACAGCCACTATGGAGAACAGTGTGGAGATTCCTTAAAAAATTGCAAATAGAACTGCCTTATGATCCAGCGATCCCACTGCTGGGCATACACACCAAGGAAACCAGAATTGAAAGAGACACGTGTACCCCAATGTTCATTGCGGCACTGTTTATAATAGCCAGGACATGGAAGCAACCTAGATGTCCATCAGCAGATGAATGGATAAGAAAGCTGTGGTACATATACACAATGGAGTATTACTCAGCTATTAAAAAGAATACATTTGAATCAGTTCTAATGAGGTGGATGACGCTGGAGCCGATTATACAGAGTGAAGTAAGCCAGAAAGAAAAACACCAATACAGTATACTTACACATATATATGGAATTTAGAATGATGGTAATGATAAACCTGTACGCAAGACAGCAAAAGAGACACAGATGTATAGAACGGCCTTTTGGACTCTGTGGGAGAGGGAGAGGGTGGGATGGGTTGGCAGAGTGGCAGTGTAACATGTATGATATCATAAGTGAAACGAATCGCCAGTCTAGGTTTGATGCAGGATGCAGGATGCTTGGGACTGATGCACGGGGATAATCCAGAGAGAAGGCGTGGGGTGGGAGGGGGGAGGTGGGGGTCAGGATTGGGAGTTCATGTACACTTGTGGCTGATTCATGTCAATGTATAGCAAAACGAATACAGTATTGTAAAGCAAAACAAACTAAAAAATAAAAATCAATAAATTTCAAAAAGAATAATAATCAGTGGCTGGCATACGACTGGAAATATTCCTGAACAAATAAATATAACGGTTATATATCAAAAACGTGTAGTTCTCTAAAGGGCTTAAAGAGAGTGAACAACCTTTTGAAATGTTATTTAAAGGAACAAAATTATATATGCAGCTTGTTTTTTGTTATCATTGTTTAGTCACTAACTCGTGTTGACTTTTTTTGACCCTGTGGACAAAGCTGGCCAGGTTCCTCGGTCCACGGGATTTCCCAGACAAGAATACTAGAGTGGATTGCCATTTGATTCAGTTCAGTTCAGTTGCTCAGTCGTGTCTGACTCTTTGCGGCCCCATGAATCACAGCAGGCCAGGCCTCCCTGTCCATCACCAACTCCCGGAGTTCACTCAAACTCACTTCCATCGAGTCAGTAATGCCATCCAGCCACCTCATCCACTGTCATCCCCTTCTCCTCCTGCCCTCAATCCCTCCCGGCATCGGAGTCTTTTCCAATGAGTCAACTCTTCACATGAGGTGGCCAAAATATTGGAGTTTCAGCTTTAGCATCATTCCTTCCAAAGAACATCCAGGACTGATCTCCTTCAGAATGGACTGGTTGGATCTCCTTGCAGTCCAAGGGACTCTCAAGAGTCTTCTCCAACACCACAATTCAAAAGCATCAATTCTTCTGCACTCAGCTTCCTTTATAGTACAACTCTCACATCCATACATGACTACTGGAAAAACCATAGCTTTGACTAGACAGACCTTGGTCTGCAGACAAATGTCTCTGCTTTTGAATATGCTATCTAGGTTGGTCATAACTTCCCTTCCAAGGAGTAAGTGTCTTTTAATTTCATGGCTGCAATCACCATCTGCAGTGATTTTGGAGCCCCCCAAAATAAAATCTGGTACTGTTTCCACTGTTTCCCCATCTATTTCCTATGAAGTGATGGGACCAGATGTCATGATCTTCATTTTCTGAATGTTGAGCTTTAAGCCAACTTTTTCACTCTCCTCTTTCACTTTCATCAAGAGGCTTTTTAGTTCCTCTTCACCTTCTGCCATAAGGGTGGTGTCATCTGCATATCTGAGGTTATTGATATTTCTCCCAGCAATCTTGGTTCCAGCTTGTGCTTCATCCAGCCCAGCGTTTCTCATGATGTACTCTGCATAGAAGTTAAATAAGCAGGGTGACAATATACAGCCTTGATGTACTCCTTTTCCCATTTGGAACCAGCCTGTTGTTCCATGTCCAGTTCTAACTGTTGCTTCCTGACCTGCATACAGATTTCTCAAGAGGCAGGTCAGGTGGTCTGGCATTCCCATCTCTTTCAGAATTTTCCACATGGAAAAGAAATGCAAAAAACCAAAATGGCTGTCTGGGGAGGCCTTACAAATAGCCATCTGATTACAACTATGTAAAAAGAAGTAAAAAGCAACCAAGCTAATCCCATGCATGGTCATTAAGAAGAAGAATAGAAGATTATACACACAGCAAACAACTCTCACATCCATACATGACTACTGGAAAAACCATAGCTTTGACTAGACAGACCTTGGTCTGCAGACAAATGTCTCTGCTTTTGAATATGCTATCTAGGTTGGTCATAACTTCCCTTCCAAGGACTAAGTGTCTTTTAATTTCATGGCTGCAATCACCATCTGCAGTGATTTTGGAGCCCCCCAAAATAAAATCTGGTACTGTTTCCACTGTTTCCCCATCTATTTCCTATGAAGTGATGGGACCAGATGTCATGATCTTCATTTTCTGAATGTTGAGCTTTAAGCCAACTTTTTCACTCTCCTCTTTCACTTTCATCAAGAGGCTTTTTAGTTCCTCTTCACCTTCTGCCATAAGGGTGGTGTCATCTGCATATCTGAGGTTATTGATATTTCTCCCAGCAATCTTGGTTCCAGCTTGTGCTTCATCCAGCCCAGCGTTTCTCATGATGTACTCTGCATAGAAGTTAAATAAGCAGGGTGACAATATACAGCCTTGATGTACTCCTTTTCCCATTTGGAACCAGCCTGTTGTTCCATGTCCAGTTCTAACTGTTGCTTCCTGACCTGCATACAGATTTCTCAAGAGGCAGGTCAGGTGGTCTGGCATTCCCATCTCTTTCAGAATTTTCCACATGGAAAAGAAATGCAAAAAACCAAAATGGCTGTCTGGGGAGGCCTTACAAATAGCCATCTGATTACAACTATGTAAAAAGAAGTAAAAAGCAACCAAGCTAATCCCATGCATGGTCATTAAGAAGAAGAATAGAAGATTATACACACAGCAATAAAACTCATAGAAACTGAAATCCTATGTTGAACACATGGGTAATTTTTTCCCTTCCTATGTGAAGAAAGCTGAGCACCGAAGAATTGATGCTTTTGAGCTGTGCTGTTGGAGAAGACTCTTGAGAGTCCCTTGGACTGCAAGGAGATTCAACCAGTCCGTTCTGAAGGAGATCAGCCCTGGGATTTCTTTGGAAAGAATGATGCTGAAGCCGAAACTCCAGTTCTTTGGCCACCTCATGTGAAGAGTTGACTCATTGGAAAAGACTTTGATGCTGGGAGGGATTGGGGGCAGGAGGAAAAGGGGACAACCGAGATTGAGGTGGCTGGATGGCATCACTGACTCGATGGACGTGAGTCTGAGTGAACTCCGGGAATTGGTGATGGACAGGGAGGCCTGGCGTGCTGCAATTCATGGGGTCGCAGAGTCAGACACTACTGAGTGACTGAACTGAACTGAACTGAAACTTTCTGCAACATACAAATTTTTAAAGAAACATTATGTTAGCATTTAAAATAAACATGAGAAAAAGAAATCCTTAAAATGGCATGAAAGTTTTTCTGTGAAAAATGCAGAAATTTTCAAATAGCTTCTCTGGTCAATCCCAAAAGAGAATTTAAATATAGGAAATTTTTTTTTTTTCTTGAGACTTTTCTTTACAGTTAGGTGGCATTGAGTCTTTTCAGTTCAGAGTTCTTTATCTGAAAACCTCATTAAAGAACACTGGCATCTTCAAGCACATATCTTAGTCCAAAATCTGGGTGGTTTTATTTTGTCTTTCACTTTCCTCTGAAAATTTAATAGGAAGACTTACTTAGACAGGAAGGGTTATTTTAACCACATTTAGCTGTAGAAAACCCCAGCTGTTTTCAGGATAAGAAGATTTTTAGAATAAATAGAAACAATTCTGCTATTCATAATATCAAACTATATCTCGTGAAAGCAAGTACTACCCAATTTAATAGCAGAATAATTTTACAATAAACAAATGCCTTTGACATTAATGACAGTTAAATGGTGCTGGATTTTAGCAAATGGAGCACTTTTTATTACAAGCACTTTACTTGTGCTCCAAGTTATCCAAAATAAGTTGGATTCTTTTAAAATGTTTACCTAAAACAGTATAACAAAATAATAGGGAAGAGTTTGTATAAAAACCCCTTTTCATCCCACATTCTACAAACTGCAATCCCACATTCCATAGTGGAACCCCTTTGAATCTAGTGAATTTGTACCTGTTTTGATTATCTACTCATCTCTCTTTCAATATGTGGTATTCAAATTTGTTTGACTCTTACTTTGGTTAAATATCTAAGTTTAATTAAAATGTTTTAACCTATATTTCTTGTTCTATACACTTTCAGAAATATCTATTTGGTTTTATAAAAATGCCAAGAGATTCCTTAATTTTACCTTTTGATTAAAAAAAAAGCTTATTTGTACCTCCACCCCTTCCTCCCCATTAAATTCTTACATTTTAATTGCATCTTCCATTTTAAGAATATAACTATTTTAAACATAATTAGTTAAGTTTATTGATAAAAATTTCCAATTTCTGTAGTGACCATTCACTTTGTAATCACTCCTTGCCTGTCATTATATTCTTCTTGTAAAACACAGCCCACAGTAATTCTTTTGGGGAGGGTGTATGAGCTATTATTTTTTGTGTATCTAAAAATTCACTTATTTTGTCCCCACTCTTGAATAATAGTGTGGCTTATAATGATTTCTAGGAATAATTAATTTCTAGGAATAACAGCATTTTGAAAATAGTATTACTTTGTTTTCCAGCAACTATTTTTGCTAGTGAGGAGCTACTTTTGTTTCACTCTTTTATAGGTAATTTGTCACCTTTCTGGTAAATAATAAAATTTTCTTTTTATGGCAGATGCTCTGCAGTTTTATGATAATATGTCTAGAGAGATATTTATCTCTGTATTGTTCAGGACCTATGTACATTATCTTTTCCCAATTCTTGACAGGACTTACCATATAATAATATCAGTATTTCTTCCTAGTTATTAGAATTTGCTCTATTCTCTTCTCACTTTATTGTTGAATGAACCTTGGAACTTCTCACTCTGTTCCTACGTTTGTTAGTTTTTTTAATTGTTCTTTAATATTTTTAAAAATTTAGTTACTCTGTGTTGCAATCTAGATAAAATGTTTAGTGCAGTCTCCTGATGAATAATTCTCTCTTTGTATCTATGTAATCCATCTACGTATTAATTCCTTCCTTTGAGATTTTCAACCCAATTGTGTATTAGTTATCAGCATTTCTAATTGGTTCTTTCTTATCTGTCCAATATTGTTCTTTTCACTTTATAAGAATTATTTTAATTAATTGATTGGTTTTGTTTCAAATTTTCTTAGTTTTTATTTTAGGAGATATAATTTAATCTTTTATCTCATTGAGATTCTAAATATGTTTATAAATTCTCTTTCAGATTAGCTTATTATTTTTATTAACAATATTTGAAAAAGTACACATGAATAGAGTCTAATTCTAGACAGAGAAGCCAGCAAACTATTGTTCATTCTTCAATATAAGGAGTAAAGAGAGATAAGATCTCAGTAGGCATTAATCAATCAAATTGAGATAAGATTTTAGAACTGTCCATTCAGCATTCCTGGACATCTGGACAAAATGATTTCAAATTTTTGTAATTCTATTATATGGAAGGAATTACATGACAATAAAGTATGTAGCAGTTATAGGCAGAAAAACCTATCACCTAGAGGTGAACAAAAGAGAATGTGAGTTACTACTAAGGTCTTATACAGGTTCTGTAAGTTTTAGATGTTTTGTGTATAGCACCACCTCTTGTGTCTCTCATGCCTTTCTGGAATCAATGTAGACCACTGATTTTCTTAACTTCACAATAAAATCATCTAGACCTTTTACAAAATATTAATGCCTAAGACTTCCAGACGGAGAAGGCAATGGCAACCCACTCTGGTCCTCTTGCCTGGAAAATCCCATGGGCAGAGGAGCCTGGTAGGCTGCAGTCCATGGGGTCACTAAGAGTCGGACACAACTGAGCGACTTCACTCTCACTTTTCCCTTTCATGCATTGGAGAAGGAAATGGCAACCCACTCCAGTGTTCTTGCCTGGAGAATCCCAGGGATGGGGGAGCCTGCCTGGCTGCCATCTATGGGGTCGCACAGAATCAGACACGACTGAAGCAACTTAGCAGCAGCAGCAGCAGCAAGACTTCCAGAGATTCTTATTTAATTGTTCTACTGTATAGCCTGGCATTTAATATTTTTAGAGCACCTCAGATGCTTCTAAAGCATGGCTAGGACTGAAATGCTACTCAGAAATATTGAGTAGATAAATTTAGTATAGTTTCCTATTCATATTGACTGGACCCTATTATATTTTGACCACAATACCTGAAAGTAACTGTACAGAGAAATGCAAGAAATCCATTTTCTTGAGGAAAGTGGAAGTCACTCAGTCATGTGCGACTCTTTGCTACCCCACAGACTATACAGTCCATGGAACTCTCCAGGCCAGAATACTGGAGTGGATAGCCTTTCCCTTCTCCAGGGGATCTTCCAAACCCAGGGATCAAACCCAGGGCTCCCTCATTGCAGGTGGATTCTTTACCAGCTGAGCCATAAGGGAAGCCCAAGAATACTGGAATGGTTAGCCTATTCCTTCTCCAGAGTATCTTCCTAACCCAGGAATGGAACCGGAGTCTCCTGTATTGCAGGCAGATTCTTTACCAACTGAGCTATCAGGGAAGCCCTGTTATCTTGAGGAGCTGTGTAATTTGGCTGATGTATTAGTTTCCTATTGATGATGTAACAAATTCCACAAACTAAGTGCCATAACACAACCCAAATTTATTTGCTGTAGTTCTGGAGATCAAAAATCCAAAATGAGTTTCACTGGGATAAAATCAAGTGTCAGGATGCCTGTGTTCCTTTGGAGACTCTAATGGAGAATTTTGTTCTGTAATTCTCCTAGTTTCTAAGAGCCACCTGAATTCTTTGGCCCTTCCATCCTTTTTCAAAGGCCAGCAATGTAGCATCTTCAAATCTCTCCCTCTGACTCTAACCCTCCTGCTTCCCTCTTAAAGGGAATCTCTTTTGTGATTACACTGGGACCATGGGATAATCCAGGATAATCTTCTTATCTCAATATTCTTAACTTAATCACATTTGCAAATTACATTTTGTCATGTAAGGTAACATATTCATAGATTCTGGGGATTAGAACATTGGCAACTTTGGGGGAGTACATTATCTTGCCTATCACAGTTCAGGATAGGAACAACTGTAGCAACTTGATGATTAGATCACACCCACCCTCCCCTGAAGTCCAAGGAGACTAGACTTTTTCAGGGAGGTTTATGGGAGCAGATCATATAATCATATTGTCAAGAATTGCTGTGTGATTTGAATAGAAGGGGATATTTCAAACATGGGCTTATACTGCTGTGGCCTGAAACCTCTACATCACTTTCAACAATATCACTTTGTTCTCTGCTTTGTCAGATAGAGACATTAGCTCCCCAGAGTCCACCTCTTCTCCTGCTTTCCCTAGCCTTCCTTTTGTCTATTACTGTTGCATTTTACCCTGTTAACATTTAAATTCTGTTCTACATGCAAAAGCTGTCTTCCAAACTCTGGCCATGGATTGATTCTACAAACTGGGAAAACACTATAAAGCATTAAATTATTAAGGTTTTGTACAATTTTTTCACTGCTGTGCCAATTACTGTGCTAGAAATATAATTTTATCTCTTGTTCAACTCTTATGACCTCTGGAAAACTTGATGGAAAATGTTCTTAATGTCAACAATAAAAACAACAAAAATGGATTCTATTTTCTTAGGATATAATTATGGATTTAAATAATCATATTTTCGTTGTTTAATATTTTGATCATGATGTATTTGAAGATATTTTCTTCTGCAATTTACTTTCTTCTGCAAAAAAACACTATTTTCTCTTTTTTTCTAGCCAAATTTTTTTCAGGTTCTTTAAAAGAAAAAGTCAAATTTACTGAGTCTTCTGTCCTCTGGCTCCAGCTGTGATTGATTGTTAGTGGTATTGAGTACAATTAATATTCTCAAATCTCCTTTCTTTGCCTGATTGAGCTAAACTACATACTGGAGGATTGATTCTCACCTCTTCCTCTCTATTAGAGGACACATTTTGCTTCAGCATATCTTTTAAGTAGCATCATTTGGAAGGTATGTACGTGAAGTAAACTTCTTGAATTCTTACATATTTGACTGTGTTTTTATACTGTCCTCATGTAAGAGTCAGACATGACTGAGGGACTTCACTTTCACTTTTCACTTTCATTCATTGGAGAAGGAAATGGAAACCCACTCCAGTGTTCTTGCCTGGAGAATCCCAGGGATGGGGGAGCCTGCCTGGCTGCCATCTATGGGGTCGCACAGAGTCAGACATGACTGAAGCAACTTAGCAGCAGCAGCATGTAATGAAAAGTTTAATTGGTTATAGAACTATATCTTGAATACATTTATGTATATGTCTATATGCATATATATTTTTTCAGTATAGTCAGAACACTGAGAACATTGCAATATTCGATAATTCATTTGAATATTCCTTGTTCTTTCTGTTTTTCCCTCTGGAAGATTTTAAGATTTTCTATTTATTCACTAAAATGTCAAAGTTTTGTGTTCACATGTGGAATGGATTTTTAAAATTCATCCCATTGAATATTAAGTACACTTTTAATCAGAAAACTTATTCTTTACTACCTTTGGAAAATTCTCCTTTTTTGAATCTTCAATAATTTCTCTTCATCATCTTTCACTAGTTTATTTTTCAGAACACTTATTAGTGAAATGTTGGACCTCCTGGGATGCTGGCTTCTTTTTTTATTTATTTTTCTATAATTTTTGTCTCTTTACCTTTTATTTATCTTTGCGAATGTCTTTATGTTCAAATATTTCAGTTTTTCAGGATTGCTAATTCATATATTCTTGTCTTATTCTCTAATTATCTTTTATAATATCTTGGGTTTTAAACTTGTTTCATGGATACTATATTTTCTCAAAAGTCTAAGAAAGTTATATGTATTATTCAAAAATAATGGTCTATGATGAGTTAAAGATTTTGCATTACAAATTAAATGAGTGCTCTTCTTTTTTCACTGAGAAGGTCTTGTTATGAAAATTAAAGAAAAGAAAAAAAGAAAGTTGAAAACAAGCAGTTACCTCAAGAGTATGATGCTTAACACCATAGCTGGTTTAGATTCTGGCACAGACGTCTTACCTTGCTAGGACCAGTAACAACTACTTTGGTACCAACAGTCAGGCTGTGGACCACTCTTTGAGTAGTGCTGCAACTCCTTGCTCTTGCCTGGATAACCTCTTGCTTTTTGTACACATTTTCTTATTTGTTTACTTCCCTCTCTCTCAAGTGTTACCAAAAAAAATGATGATTTATATTAAAGAGCAAAGAAATTAGTAGCTAGTATAGACTACCTGTGTTATAAGGCCCCTGGTGTTTGTTTTTTTTTTCCATCAGGCTCACCTCTGGGTGAGAATTCCAATCAGGAGCTCCACGTGCAGTGGGCTGAACAGGTTATCTCAGTAGGAACCTGAATCTTTTTGAAATATCTTGAGTTCAGGAAAGGGAAGAGCTTCACTGCTCCAAAGACTTAGTTTTCTACAGGCATTTTAGGCCATATCTTCAGAGAAGATCTACCAATTTTCTACCTGGAGATAAATATTGGCTACCTATAGCACCATTGCTGCATTTGGCCTTTATAGAGGCTTTAATTTCTCATTCTGTTTTCATCCCTGAATCTCAGACCAGTCTTCTCCATTAAGTACTAACTCTTCATTCAGGTTTTTCCATTAATTCTGTTGAGAGGAGACTGGCCTCCAGCTTCTATTTAGCTCTGCTGCAGAGTGTTCTGGGCTTCCGTGTCCTATTTGTGTCTTTCAAAAGTTTGTTGAAATCTCCTGTTTATGTCTGACTCATGCTTCAAAATCTCTTCTCCATTAGGAGATTATGTCTTTCTCTGCTTCTATGCATTTATTCAGATGGGAGGAGGGTCCTGTGAAAGACCAGGGAGAATATACATGTTTAGCAGGTCATGGTAAACTGGAAGTTTATCAATATGACATAGTGTCCTGCCAAGACTGAAAGAAGCCAAACATTAAAAACAAGCTTGGGAGAAAAAAAAAAAAAAGCTTGGTGACTATTTAATACTATGGAACTCTATTGCTCAACAAAATCTCTAATCTCACAAAAATGCAGTTTTTTTCTCTGTGCAAAGGTGAAACTGGCCATCATAAGAATAATTTGATGTTTTTTTCAGTTGTGGTAATGATTGTATAAAGCTCTCCTTGAGCTTGTCCTTCTGACCAGAGGCGCTGCTTTTCTGAGTTAGCTGGAGCACATCTCATCACAAAAAGAGCAAAATGACTCATCAATTCATGGGGGATGGGACCATTTGATTTGTAGTCACTGCCCTCAGAGTTCACTATTGAAGTTGTTGATTTTTTTTTTGTAATTACACATATGTGTAATTACACATATGTGTAATTATTCCTCTGTATATGTGTATATGTAATTTTCCACTGGTTATTTTGAAATTAAATTTAAATCTTGTATATATACATGTGTATCAATTTAAAGTAATCAAAACATTGTGCAAGTAGTTAACATTACTATCATTATTAATTTTCATAACAACATTTACCTCAACATTTTAATAACTATATTATCCGTAAAACAGATTAAGTATTCTATTGGAATACATACAGTTTAGTGTAAAATCTGTAATATAGTGAAAAATATTTTGTGAAAGAAACTGACTAAAGACTAAGAATAGTGTTTTAAATTGTCAAATAACTCTGAAAATTACTCCTTCCTTGCTGGTAGTGAGGATTATTATTCCAAGTCTATAAACTGTTTTGATTTCTTTTAATTAATTTTTATTTTTAGTTTGTTTTGCTTTACAATACTGTATTTGTTTTGCTATACATTGTTGTTGTTTAGTTGCTGAGTCGTGTCTGACCATTTTGTAAACTCATGGACTGTAGCCCACCAGGGTCCTCTGTCCATGGGATTTCCCAGGCAAGAGTACTAGAATGGGTTGCCATTTCCTTCCCCAGTGGATCTTCCCAACTCAGAGATTGAACTGCGTTGCATGCACTTCTCCTGCATTGGCAGGCTGATTCTTTATCACTGAACAACCTGGGAAGCCCCTATTAAAGCAGGCAGTGTCAAACTAAGCATAACTAGATTAAGTAAGAAAATTTGGCTTTTTTTACATGCTAACTATTCTCTACATTAGAGTCTATTTTAAAGCACATTTGACATAATTTTAAGGAGCAGTGGATTTTGAATAAAGCATATTTGTGCTTAAATTCCCTCACCAGTTACTGGGAGGTGTGATCTTGGAAAGATTATATAACATCTCATGTCTCTGTTTTCTCATCTGAAACATGGGATTTATTAAAAACCCATTTCACAGGATTCTTGGGAAGAGTTATTCACATAGTACATATTACACAGGAAGCCATCAAAAGTGTTCAAATTTTTAGTAGGAAATTAATTCTAGTATTTCAAAAGTGATCAATGAATGAAATAATAAAATGGGACTATTGCCTTTGTATATCTACAGCTAAGAATTCTGTTCAAATGCATATATCGTTCCAAGGGTCAGTTCTATTTTTATATACCTCCGCATACACACAACCAGTCAATCCTAAAGGAAATCAACACTGAATATTCATTGGAAGGACTGATGCTGAAGCTGAAGCTCAAACCCTTTGGTCACCTGGTACGAAGAGCTGGCCCACCGGAAAAGACCTTGATGCTGGGGAAGATTGAGGGCAGGAGGAGAAGAAGGCTACAGAGGATGAGATGGTTGGGTGGCATCATCAACTCAATGGACATGAGTTTGAGCAAACTCAGGGAGACAGTCAAGGACAGTGAAGCCTGGCATGCTGCAGTCCATGGGTCACAAAAAGTTGGATATGACTGAGAGACTGAACAACAGCAATGATGCACACAACACACAGAGCTTATACACTGCTTATGGAGTAATTTGATTCTCAACAGTTTAAAAGCTTATGAAAGACACATTTTAAAGGAATACTCAACTAGAACCCTTTTTAAAAATCCATGGAAACAAATTCTTTGATTTGCACAGAGTAGTTAGGATGGGGGAAAAAAAGACAAATTTTCTTACTTAATTGAGCTCAGAAGGCAGTGACAACAAAGTAAATAATTATATATGTTTGCATATATATATATTTTTTCAGATAATTTGTGAGCTCATACATACCTATGTAACTGATCTCATAAATTTTTAAAACAGACCATATCAAATATAGGGAGCTTATTCCATTCATTCTAACTCCCTAAAAGCAATAGGCTAAAAGTGTGTGTGTGCTCAGTCATGTCCAACTCTTTGTGACCCCGTAAACTGTAGCCCACCAGGCTCCTCTGCCGATGGAAGTTCCCAGGCAAGAACACTGGCGTGGGCTGCCATGCCTTCCACCAGAGGATCATCCCCACCCGGGGAGGGAGCCTGCGTCCCCTGTGTCTTCTGCCTTCCCGGTGAATTCTCTTACCTGCTGAGCCATCAGGGAAGCCCCACACTTGTAGGCACAAAGAAATAATGCCTCACTCATTCTATACACAGCCAGTTACCTAACTTTCTCCTTCCCTAGATCTTCTAGAGAAAGTCCTTGTCCAGGATGGGAGTGTGTCTTAACTACACACCCTTTCCTTTCAGGCTAGTGCTGCCGGCTCATCTTTCCTTCCCAGTGGCCGTTTATAACTCGTTAATTTCCCCTTAGGAGACCCTGGGTGGTGGTTGTGGTCTGTTGGTGTTGCTTTTCCCTCCCAAACACAATACTCCCTTTCTCCTTCTTCCATATCCTGCATGGTTCCCTCAGAATCATCCTTCGTGCTCTGAGCAATTTCTTCCATTTGTGACTACAGAGAGAGACAATGGCATCAGTTCTGGCTCATAACATCCATGATACCTGTAATAAAGAGGGAGAGGGCATCTCCAGTTGTGAAGTGAAATGAGACACCTTTACCAGGCAACACCCGGCACCGCTAGAGCCCTGGAGAGGGCCCAGGGGTCTCCTTCAGAATTTCCACCCCAGTCTCCACCTACATCCTCATCCTCTTCTAATTAAACCTGGTTCCTCAAGCACCAATATTTCCAAAATACTCATTTTCAATTTTGTTATTTCCCTGTGTTTTTTGGTTGCTAGTATGAAAACACCCAGAATTTTTGTAGGTTTTCTCTGAAAATGTAAAGCAATGTTTCAACAACAGTGTGTATTAGGGAGGGGGGAGGGGATTTGGCCTGAGCTCCTCTCACAATTATGATATTGTTGTTGCACAAAAATGCATTCTGAGTTCCACACAAGTGACTTAGAAATGAACTCTCAGAATATAACCCATGCCGGTGAGGGGACTATCTATGTAAATTGTTTGAAAACCATTGCAGCTCCATTCCATCAAGAATCAAAAAGTCTGCAACTTCACAAGTAAATAAATCATTGTCTAGCTTCAACAATTTTGCAGCGAGTATCTGCTTTACTTTAGGAAGTTCATTCATGTTCCTTCACCTGGTGTAAATTGTTATTCAAACTAATCCCTTAAGTCAGAGGATAAAATTAATATTAATAAAAATAGTGAGAAGCCACACAGAGAATGTGAAAACAGCTAACTTTAGGAAGGACTATGACAAAAAATAACAGATATACAAAACATTTGGATACTTATGAAATGTTTGAAGACATTTTAAAAATCAGGAAATGAAAGCATGTTAAGGAATAAGAAAAAAATTAGAGTATGAATAAGATATTTTTGTCATTATTAAAGATTTCTTGAAAGAAACCTCAGACAATAACCACTAATGGCATATTAATATCTCTTGTTTTTCCAGCCAGGATCCAGATGTACCAGGAAATTTTTTGAAAAGGTGAAAATACATTTTTCAGATTTTTGCCACTAAGCATTCATTTTTTGACCAACTGATAAATCACGGTAGCAATACCTACTTGAATCATTTTGGGCTCATTTTGATACAAGAAAAAAAAAAAGGCTAGGAACCATTATTATTTAAAACTTGAGCATCATGTTGGAAAACGTCATTTGAATCTTGCTTGAATTCTGCTTCTATGTGAAAATGAAACGGCCACACAAGTTACTGTAAATCTATGGTATGTGTCTGTATCAGCATCCAGAGACAGGAAAAATGTGTTTCTTTCTCTTTCCATATGTAAAAAGCAGCAACCTTACTGATTTTTTTTCTTGTTTTATCCTGGAAGAAACGACATCCTTTCTCCCAACCCCCATACACATATAAAATTATGTTGCTGGCCTCAAAGGTCAATGAACACATTCACGCAGAAAGACATGAATGGCTGTTGGGAACGGGCTCTCTCTTACCGTAATAAGGACTTGCACATTTTGGCCAAGAAAAATTTGCACAAGGACATATTCTTCTACAGGTAGTAGTAAGCAAATTCCTTAGGTTCAAAGGGGGACTCGGTGAAAATGTGGTCTAACAGAACGAGACTGACCAGCCAGGCTTACCTGGTAAGGCTGTTTGTGTTTGGTGGCAGACCTATACAATTTCTTTTGCCGTCTATGTGCTCCTCGGATACTGCCACTGGAACATTAGTTAGCTTCAGTATGAATCCTGATAAATACAATGGTAAAGTGTCACTGGATGTAGGAGAGATAAATGTCAGTTTGATTGTGACAGGAGGACATTAATGGGAAGTTTTTCTTGTCACTTTGAAGTACACTGATGTAGGAGGGGTTGAGAAAGTTCAAAACTGTGGTTTTGCCTCATGAAATGGAGTTTCTTATGAAATGTACTTCCACTAAGATAATGGTGCAAGTTTAAACCTGTCTTCATATGAATGAACAGGAAGGCTCAAGTTTCATTTCATTTTTAAAACTGTTTTTCTATACAGTTGCAAGTTCCACATGCTATTTGGAGGTTTTGAGGGTCCTAGCTTTCCACCCCTTTTGCTTTTAAGCAAGGTAAGGAATAGGTGATATGACTTCACACATGAGGAAAAGTAAAAGAACACAAAAATTAAGAATTAGAACCCTGGGTTTGCATACCTTTAAATAGCCACATTAACTTTCTGATATCCCACGTAAAAAGTAATAAGAGATACTTACCCACCTCACTGGGTTTTCACAAAGATAAAATAAGATGATTTCTATGAAAGCAATTTGTAAACTTTTAGCACTCACAGAATTAAGTTACTTGAGATTTTTGAAACAGATTGCAAAAAAAGCTCAAAATAGTTTCTCAGAATTTTTACGTAGAGCAATATTGAGTGAGTCAAACATGTTTTCACAAATGAATCTTACGATGAAAACGTGATCTAAACATTAAACTCTAATTCCCTTCACATCTGTCTTTGACAGTAAAGATAACATGTACATAACAAGGTATTCCAGATCACAAAAATGAAAGAGGAAGAAAAATCAGTTTACCAGCACAGATGTGACTACCTCTCCAACTTCAGATCTGTATTTATTTCACAATTAGATTTTCTCCTGAAGAAACTCATTGTTCCTTATCAATATTTTATTTAGTGAGACTTAGTTAAATGAAAGGAAGGAAACATGATGCTCACATTCCTTTCAAGAAGTAAATTTTATTTCAAACTTGAAAAAAAGGTGAAGAACTTGCTCTTTCCCCATTTCCAAACGACTGTGACCATTCATAGCACAGGTGCCTTTCTTTAAATATATTTAGCCTGGAAGCTAACAAAGGTGATAGACATAGGACTAAGTAGGATTGGTCATTACTTTCGCTGGCAGGAAGAAAAAAACATTCATAATAAATTTCTAAATCAGCACAACGCACCTGCATTTGTACTGGACATTCCTAATTCCAGAGGTATCCCATTAAAAAAAAAAAATCCAGCAAAAAGGATCCAGCAAGACAAGCACTCTTACTTGAAAATCAGAGAGGAAATTAGAGATAAAGGACAAGCCCGAAATTGATCTTATTTAAAGAGTGGCACTGGCACCCACAATGTGAATACAAGCAATAGCTTAACATTTTGTCTCCTGACAGTTTTCGTTTCCTTTTTTAATGTAATCAAGCCCATTTCCTTCACTGTCCTGACCCGTCGCAGGCTTCAATAGAACTGCAAAGCACAAACTGCTGGATTGTGGATGTCTTTTCTGCTGGATGTGGCTCTCTATTCAGTGATGTCAATCCTCTTGCAGACTCCCCGCATATTTAAGCACTGGTGGCTCAAAAAGAGTGAGCTCCTGTTCTATTTTTTCACATTCTGAGTCCTACATGATTATGATTGCACTGCAGATGGCTTGAAGCTGTCAGGGATAAACACAAGAGTTAAAGAGACCATTTGTCACTGAGACTGGACAGCAGAATGGCCGTGTCTAAAGGCTTCTTTGTTAGTCCAAGCGACTTAACTGTCTTGACTCTGTACTTGAATTGTGTGTAGCTTACAGTTACATAGATGAGCTCTTTTGATTTTTTTTTTTTAACTTTCTGTCATTTCTCTTGCTATAGAAAATGTCTGTGTCCTGAAGAAAGGCTTTCACCTGCAAGTGAGGTAAATACACTGTGCAGTGTTTTGCCAAAAGAGGGCAATGTTGCTGTTCAGAAGCTCCTCGTCCTGCTCTCTGGGACCTGGTCTCTGGAACAGTAAATAATCGCCGCTGTCTCTTCCCTTTCAGCACAGACAAGTTTCCACATGTCTCTGCGCTCTGTAGTTAATCAGGACTTTGTAACTATCTGTCCTACCTATTAACTGCATCCACTCCCAAATTGTTTAAAGGTTAACACATTTCACTCCATGCATGACTGGCACACACAAGCAAAGTGCTGTCTCTGAAATTCTAAATTTTTCCTTTCCACTTGCTGGTGATCGGCAAGAAGAGATACAACCTGCTTTGGGAGATACTGAAAAGGCATTTTTTTTTACTTTGTCCTTATTGTCAAATAGTCCATCAGTGTATGATCTAATCACATTCCTCATAAGTGGCTAAACTGAACATAAAAGGGAGAAAAAAAAAAAAAAAACTAGTTCATTTCCAATGAACGCCTTTAAAATTATCCATCATCTTATTAGTTAAAACATGACTCAAAATTAACATCAGGATATTGACAATAATCTTGAGAACCTGCATTCAATTTCTTTTGTGGGGAGTGAATTTTGCCTACTAAGATTTTAAATTATTTAACCTACTGTGAATTCAGGCCTTTAAGTAAGAATTGTTTTCTCTAAGAGACTCTAGATAAATGATCTTTTTTTTAAGATCTTGCATTTTTCCACTTATTATTTCCACCTATTTTTCATCCCTTTAAAAATCATAATTTTGTTGCTCTCTGCAAGCACAATTTAGATTTTCAATGGAAGGTTTGTTTGAGTAGCAAAATTCTTGAAATTTTTTATCAAAGAAACACTCAGTATATCAACAAGCTTGTTTGTGCTTTTGCTCTCTGAAGCAACTGGCAACGTGGTTGGACCACTGTAGACTGTGTTACTAGAACAAACTGTGCTCTAATCTTAATAAATCCTCTAACTCATTTTTTTTTTTTACAAAGATGCATGTGTGAGCACATACTGTGTGCATCTGTACGCACACACACATCTGTTTTTGTCTTTGGATTTTTAGTCCAGAATCATATTTAAAGTTCATTAGAGGGAAATAATTATAGACCTTTTTCTTGAGCATTAAACATTACTAACATTACTTCCTAGAAACTGCAAGTAGGTGTTTTATCAGAACCAATCATCTGAAAATACGAAAATTGCAGTCACTAAAATTAAAAATACATTAAAAGAAAGAAGAATTGGGCTTGGAGTGGCAGATTCTTGGAGCAAAAGATGGTCTTAGATGGGCCTCTTGGTTTTTTGCAGTCTCCAAAGTGCCCCATGTTCCCATATTTAACTGGGCTTGAAAGATTTAGGTAGAATCTCCTATCTCAGGGACATCAATAAAGCTCATAGAAAGCTGTATCTGCTGTAGATGGTTCTAGGAAATCCTTATTTAACATTGACTTAGTTTACTGTGGCTCGGCTTTTTTCATTTCTTCTGAGGTAAAGCCCTGCCATCTCATTCTGCTTCTTTCTCTACATCTGTCAGTATATGTACATGAGAAAGTCGACGTTATTAAAAGAATAATAACCATATTGAAGGTTTCTGAACCCAAGATTGCATTTTCTTTCTCAAATATTCATTAAAAAATATAGATGGTATTTTATTGAAAGTGCTCTTTAATGAATGGTATTCCTGTTTGCGTACAAGAAGGAGCTTCCAGTGCAATTCCCTGACAGTAATTGTGGTCTGAATCAAGAACATACAGTAACGGAGTGCAGTTAATGGCCACCCTGCAGATTGAGTGCTCCACTTTTCACATCTCCGGCTACTTTTTAAAATGCAGAAATTAGTTAGGCCAGTAAAGAGTTAATTACGTTCTAGTGTCAGGAAACCCTCAATGAGCAGTCAGAGAGAGGAATTCTTTGTCTTCAACACAAAACAGATATTTGAAAGACCCTAGCAGATGATAATATATAAATAGTAACTGCGCATCATCTGTGTGTGTGTGCACGTGTGTGTGTGTGTGTGTGTGCATGCGTATACCGTGTGTAATGTGAGAACAAGGGAAAACCCTTCCATAAGTCAGCCCAAACATTCAGGAGCACTGAATGAGTTAGTGGCACCTTTTCATTTCCTTACAGCTAAAATAAATAAACAGGACAAAACACCTTTTCAGCCAAACTTCATCTTTCTAACTTCTCTACTTTGATTTCACTTCCTATCACCTGATATCTATTAGCATGCAAAAAAGCACTCCCAACTTAAAAAGTGAGTCCTGTGAGAGAATATGGTCCTCTTCATCAGGTCCAGTCAAAACAGACATGTTCATAAATGGGTAAAGATGTGAGAGATGAGGTTTCCAAAGATGAAATAGACACTGGTATTTTATAAGATTTGGGGAAATAGGAAGATATATAATTAAACAACTAAATCTTTTGATTAGTCAAAACTTGAGGGAAAAAAAATTTAAGTGTGAGTGCACACAAACACACAGTCATAGTCATCTGGATAATATTTTTGCCATAGGGAATCTGCTTTGAAAGCAAAAAGATAACATTAGCAAGAATGGATATTTCCTAACCCTATTCAGGCTTTTGTGAAAAGGAAGATAACATGTCATTCACAAAAGTCGTCTTGGAAAGGGAAAAAAATCCTTTAAGGGTGGAGCTTCTGGTAAAATTTCTCAGCTAATATTTGAGGTTCCACACCCAGTGTGAGCAATGCATCAGCAACCTGCACTGCTCATCGCCACTCGTAGAAACACACTGCTCTGGACAGCTCTGTTTCATGAGATTGTCCACAGTCTGTCTGGTGACCATGGATTTACATCTCCTGTAAGATGTTGGATTTTACAAAACATGGTGCTTGGCAGCATATTTTACAAAACCAGAAATGGAGGTTGTATCAAGAACTCTGTCATTATAACCATAGAAAAATTCATTCATTCAAAAAGAAATCCCACAATTCTTTTTAGATAGTTGTCCCAATAATTGATTAATTTTTGCTCTCAATTGATTTTGTTTTCCTTTCAGAATTGATTACCATGATAGGAAAGTCAGAATCTGAGTTTTCATGTTCAATTCAGGAACTGATTTCAGCAGTAGCATAATTTTCCTCTATGTGCAGGACAGATAGCCCTCATATTCATGTTTGAACTGATAAGTTAGAGGAACATGAATAATTTTTGTTGTGATTAAAAGCTTTTTGTTTAATATTTCAGATCCATCATATGCATGATATTCAGCTAAATTCTGATCGTCCAGTCCACAGGGTTGAGAGGGAAACAGAAAGATTATCACACTATAGTTTTGATGGCAGTATGCTGAGAAACCAAGAATCTTGTTTGGGTCTTTCACTGAATCAAGTGCAACACATATTTGCTGTACTGGAAATGAAAAGGCATAGGAGATGGCTCATCTTACACTCTGGCCATTTGATGGTCAAACTAGGGTTTCCCAAATGCAGAGCAATGAATGGCCCCAAAGTTGATTTTACAACTTTATTTTTTAGAGACTAATGATTGTAATGCAAGTGTTAAATGAGATGGGAGCAAGCACTTGAAATTGTAATTGTGATAAGTTTCATATACTTTGATGTCAGGCTTCAACATTTGCAACTTTGACCCATGGCGTAGATGTTTACATATCTCAGAATTTGTTCAAGGCAATCGTATTTTTAGGATTGAAACAGGCATTTGTATATTAGCTACTTGAGGTGAAGTAATTACGAAGAAAAGGAAATATCTCATTTTTAAAATCAATTTAACTTGTGACTTTCCAGAGCTAAGAAAAAGTCACAACCTGAAGGTATACTGTTTTTCAGTATGATCTAGAAGGTAAATTATCAAAAATATGATGTAATACAAAGAAGAAAATGTATACATGCATGTAAATGAATATATATACAATTTTATTTTCAATTTAGTTTCATAATATCATTAGGATTTATGTTTGAAGTTATTTTAAAGTTACATACGGTTTATAATAACTTCCTCTTCCTCAATGACATAAAGAAGGAAATGGCAACCCACGCTGGTATTTCTTGTCTGGAAAAACCCCACGAATGGAGGAGGCTGGCGGGCTATAGTACACAGGGTTGCAAGGAGTTGGACACGAGCTACACAACAAACTTAACAACTGAACAATAACAAACCTCAATGACAGACATAATGCAGAGCACTTAAAGTACTATAACACAGAGATTATAATTTGTAGAAACCAGAGAGTAGTTTTTTTTTGTAGTGTTTACCTAACTATCCCCAAAACTCTTCTCTTACTATTTTAAAATAACAATCTAACATTGTCCTCATTCAACTGTGTAAGTCCTTACCCTTCTTATTCCTGTCAAATAGCTATCTATTGTTTGTTGCTGTTGCTATTGCTATTTTATTTTATCATTTTAGGCAGTTCATTATTTTAATTCATAAATGTAGAACGAGACATAAAAGCAAAAAATGGCCATGTTAATTCTGAATGTTGTCATTTTTTATACTCATTTATGAAGGTAGAGCAAACACTGACCATCACCAGATCCTATCAGTGCAGAATAACAAAATATACCAGCTGTCTATTAATTCAATAAATACCATAAATAGAATTTGTTGGCAACTCCTGTTAGTCTCTGGTGGTGATGTATTCTGTTGCTTATGTGACCTGAGAGTTGTTCTGTCCAAAACACTTCCATCACAAGCAATAATACATGTCAGCAGCCAGAGCCGAAGATGTCATTTTCCTAAAGGTACCTTCCTCAGACATCAACTCCCAGTGTTGTCTTAATGTTCACAGGTACCCAGAAATTCACCCTTCAGGATTCTGAACACATATCCCAAAGAAATATCTGGGCAGTTGGACATTAAAAATCTTTGCTAAAACCCAGAATAACATTTTGTCATATGTCTTCCCAGAATATGAACACATCAATATCTGGCATTACAGAATAAGTGAAGAAATGATACCTAGAAGTGTGCAAACTTGTATTTTTATTACCAGCCATATATGAATGTGCACAGTAGCGTGGGTTCCCATTTGTTAAATCTATTAGCTTGTATGATAGTTTCCTGGCTCAACTTGAAGTTATGCTGAAGAATCGATAAACTGAAATCGGAGCCCTGGGTCCCTTCATTAGGTCATTATTTAAGTATAAATACAAAGTTTTAAAAATTTTAGTAGGAGGGATCTGAGTATATATTTGAGGGTCAGGGCTGCTGTGTTCTAACCTCATCTTACTTCCACCTGTGCTGTGATTTCAGATGGTTCCATCAACTTTTCTGGACTTTTACATCTACGTCTATAAACAAACCTTAATGCTTGGGTATAAAACACTGTGACATACCTGGATAAAAGGTGCATGAAACACTATGTATATCTTCTTCAGCTCAGATAGGCACTGCCAATTATATAAAAATAATATAAACTAGAGGGCTACTCTATTTGGAATAGGAATCAATTCCTAAAATGCCATCTTGAATAATATTTAACCAGAAATACAAGCCTTATATAAATTAATTGAATTCTCAGACAGTGTGCTGAATAACACAGTGATTATTAACCATCCTGAATAGGAATATATTTATATAGTGCTTTATACTTTCCAAAACCTCTCCATTTCATCATCTCCACTCTATCGCACACCTCAGCATCACATAAATTATCCCTTCAAATATATCCATCTTGGCAGCCTAAATCAGTTCCCTTGTTTCCTCAGCTTTTGAAACTGATTCCACAAGCCACAGTGAAAATCCATCTCACAACTTTACAGGCTCACCTCATATATACATTTATGGTGGGGATTGATTTCTGAGGCGATGTTTCCCTAACAGTTAGGCAGGCAGGAAATCCAGTCCTCTAGCAGCTACCCACAGGGAATAGGGGCTATCTGAGTCTGCCCCAGGTCACCCCAGGAAGGGAGGCAGGGGAAAGCTCTGTCCTGGTCTGGCTGGACCTGACTGTCCTGCAGGATAATCGCTCACATTTATAAGGCTGATAACTTTTGTATGGAATCAAACATTTCCATCTGCATTTCATCTGAATGCGTCAGCTGCCCCTTGCCTTTCTTACCATAAAGATAGATCAAAAGTTCCACCCCAAACTATGTTATGTGACACCTGGTGGGGGGATCCCTCTTTTCATCCCATGTTAATCTGTCATCAGCACCTGGTGGGAAAGCCAGAGGTCCCCCTGGAAACAAATGCTTACATGACACAATGGGTGGGTTTAGCTATTACTCACTGCTGGGTTGCTTGTTTCTTTGTTTAATTTTTCCATTAAGTGAAACCTGCTCACCTCTTACATTCCAGAGCAGCCCCTGGGAAATGCTCAGGTGTCTCAAAAGGGAGACTATCCAGGAGACACAAATCATCCCAATTTCTTGTCTTCCCCCCACCCCGCCCCGATCATTTCCTTCTTTTACTCCATCTGTCTTGCTTTCTTTTTAAATAGTAGTTTATACCTACATCATAAAGTTGCAATGGGGGGATTGAGTTAGTAAAGTTAAACCAATTAGAACACACAGTAAATGCTCACAAATATTATGTAGTTTGGTGGCTCAGTGGTAAAGAACCTGCCTGCCAATGTGGAAGGCATGTGTTTGATCCCTGTGTCAGGAAGATCCCCTAGAGAAGGAAATGGCACCCACTCCAGTATTCTTGCCTGGGAAATTCTATGGATGGAGGAGGCTGGCAGACTACAGTCCATTGGGTCGCAAAAGAGTCGGGCATGACTTAGCAACTAAACCACATTATTGTAAAATCTGTATTAGTTTAGGATATCTGCCATAACAAAGTGCAACAAACTAGCCAGCAAAAATGCCTTATCTCTTATCTGTAGACTGTTAAGTGTGAAATCAAGGTGTTGGTAGAGCCATGCTCCCTTGGAAGTCTCTAGGCAAGAATTCTTCCTTGCCTCTTCCGAGCTTCTCGTGGTCTGTCTCAATCCTTGGTGTTCCTTGGCTAGCAGATCCATCGCTCTAATCCTGTCTCACAAGGTGTCCCCTTTTCCCTCACAAGGTGTTTTCTCTCCTTTGTCTCTGATTTCACAGGTCAGTCTTCTTTAAGGATACCAGTTACATTGGGTTAGTGGCCCACCCTACCCCGGTGTAACTTCAACTTAACTTTAATTACATTTACATTGACTTTATTTCCCCCATAAAGTCAATTTCTGAAGTTCTAGGGGCTAGGACTTCAACAAGTTTTTTGTATGGGATACAATTCAACCTATATCAATATCCCATGTGCAAACTGACATTCATACTCACAAATGGCTTGAAGTTGAACTTGTCTGCTCCCTATAGGCAGTCTGATCCTCCTCAGTTCAGTTCAGTCACTCAGTCGTGTCTGACTCTTTGCGACCCCATGAACTGCAGCACCCCAGGCCTCCCTGTCCATCACCAGCTCCTGGAGTTTACTCAAGCTCATGTCCATTGAGTCGGTGATGCCATCCAATCATCTCATCCTCTGTCTCCCCCTTCTTCTCCTGCTTTCAATCTTGCTCAGCATTAGGGTCTTTTCAAATGAGTCAGCTCTTCGCATCAGGTGGCCAAAGTATTGGAGTTTCAGCTTCAGCATCAGTCCTTCCAGTGAATATTCAGGACTGACTTCCTATAGGATGGATTGGTTGGATCTCCTGTAGTCCAAGGGACTCACGCGAGTCTACTTAACACCACAGTTCAAAAACATCAGTTCTTTGGTGCTCAGCTTTCTTTATAGTCCAACTCTCACATACATATATGACTACTGGAAAAACCATCGCCTTGACTAGACGGACATTTGTTGGCAAAGTAATGTCTCTGTTTTTTAATATGCTGTCTAGGTTGGTCATAACTTACCTTTCAAGGAGTAAGGGTCTTTTAATTTCATTGCTGCAGTCACCATCTGCAGTGATTTTGGAGGCCCCCAAAATAAATTCAGCCACTGGTCCCCCATATATTTGCCATGAAATGATGGGGCCAGATGCCACGATCTTAGTTTTCTGAATGTTATCCCCCTCAGCTGTTCCCATCTCAGAAGGCAGCGCTTCCTTCTATCTCTCTATCCATATAAACAGAAGTTACATTCCTTTAATTCCTCCTTCTTTTTTGACCCCTTATTGCTATCGATCAGATCCTGTTGGGGCTTCCTCATTTATTTTTCTTTGTTATTTTTTATCTCTTTGTCACTGAGACCATTTTCCTCCTGAACTACCCAAGCTTCCTAAATGATCATTTAGCTGTTTCAAGCTAGAACAGCTGTTCTTTCTCAAACCATCTCCAGGATGCCATAAATGATCACTCTAAAGAGGAAACTAGATCAGGCCAAGACCTGCTTACAGTACTTACTGAATTTTAACTGCTTTCAAGATTAGGTCCAAATGCATATCCATATCATTATCTGAAAACTCTGTTCATTCCAGCTCTCTCTCCTTTACACTTCTCCAAATTCCAACCATGCTTTGCTACTTGGAGCTCCTTCCTCTACCATGTGTTGCTTCGCTTTTGTCCTGGCCTTTATGTCTTTATGTCCCACAATTTTTGCTCCCTGCCTCCTGGTTTGTTTTTTTTTTTAAACTTATCAGACATGAGCTTAAGCATCAAATTCTCACCCAAATCTTTCCTAACTAATCTCTCTTTGCACCCTGTGAAAGCTGAATTGGATGCTATTCCTATGGAATCCACAGCACCCCCTAGCTTTTACCCAAATTATACACTCCACTTTGTGTTTTTCCATATACTTGTCTGCTTTCTACACTAAACTGCAAATTTCTGGAGGACAGGGCCTGAGGATTATGCATCATTGTATTATCGCACCCCATTGTATTATCGCACATCGATTATTTTTTTTAACTTTAATTTTTACTGTATTTTACTTTACATTACTGTATTGGTTTTGCCATACATTGACATGAATCCGTCTTGGGTGTACATGAGTTCCTTAATTTATAAATACTTGCTCAACCCCTGCTCTGTGCCAGTAACTATTTACACCTCAGGAATATGAACGAAGAACAAGACAGAGGTTGTCCTTGTTCTACAAAACTTAATGTTCTGTGAATAAAATCCTATAACCTGGATGCAAGTTACTACCTGGCATTCAAGTTATAGGATGCAAGGAAACAGTATCATGCCCTAGGGCAGTGACAGTATGACAGGAGCGAAGTTAGGCAGCCTAGATGAATAATTAAAAGTAGGAAAAAGAGAACTGGCAGTAGGAAGGACTCAAGAATAAGGGAGAGATTTCTGACCTGGATGCATTTTGATGAATTCATTGAAATAAAGATTATATAATGTTTAGATTTGGAACATATAGAGAAATTATGGTGCAATTCTAAAAGTGAGGTTGGTACCCACATAACATCCTGGAGGATGTTTGCAGGAGACAGCCGTATATGGACCTATTGCTTAAGGAAAAAATATGGACTGAAGATATTGATGTGTCCTCTTATTTACACTTTTATGCAGGTTCTCATCACTGATGTATATTAAAACCACCAAAGGATCATTTTTTAAAAATCCAAACACTGTGCCTTGTCCTTATTGCCATGGATTCTTCAATTGGTCCCAGGTATGAGTAATTCTTAAAAGTTTCCCAAAGAATTCTAAAATGGAGCCTCAGCTTTAAACTACTGCTCTATTATATATATATATATATGTGTGTGTGTGTGTGTGTGTGTATATATATATATACACATATACATGTATATATTTAAATTTCTAATATCCATATATGACAATAAAAGAGACCCTGAACAATTTGACTACAAGCCTTTCCCTCTCTTCTCTTGACACTTCACACATCATTTATGCTGGTCTCCTTCTTCCCCAAATAAGTCAAGGAGTGCCGTACCTCCTTGCCTTACTTGTGTTCCTTCCTCTGCTCAAATCCCCATCCTGGCCACTTCTGCTGAGTTCCTATTAACTCCTCAAGGTCCAATTGATATGTCACCTTCTCTCTGAAGCCTTACCAACCCCCTTCTAGATACCGAATTACTCTCCCACACTTATCACATCATATCATAATTATCTGATTGCATTTTAGCTGGATCATTAGAAAGACAGTATTGTGCATTCATGGAAATGTCAATGAAAGAAGGAAAAATGAAGAGCATAATTAGAAGGTTGTTTCCTTCATGTTGAAAAAAAGGCATCTTACATTTGCATAGTATTTTCATAGACATTTTATTTAATCCCACAGCACCTTGTGGATTAGTCAGGGAGAGCATTATTTCTCCCATCAATATTAGTGATTCTCCACTCTCCTTTTCTAAAATAACATTTTTTTAAAAAGACCTCCTCAAGTGAGTTTGTTGCATTTATTTTCCCACTTATTTTACTATGCTACAAATTATATTTTGAAACAAGCTGATGGAGGACTTTTTAATTTGAACCAAATTTGTTCAAATACTGTGCTGACTCTCTTCTCCTTGTGAATACGGGTCTACTCTCAATCCCTCTGTTTTCTGAAAGGAGAGCTGCCTGGGTTGACAATATCAAAGAGCACTCTTATCCTTTGGCTTGGGCATATAGGAGCACAGGGGGTACTATCAAATCTTGGCAAGATTGTGGAGTAGTGTAGGGTTGCCAGGGATGACTGCATCCCTCAGCTAAAGGACGCTGGTCCCCTTCAAGGCAGCCCTCACTCCCAATCCTCCTATAACTTTCCTTCCCATTTACCCCTCAGGCCTTGGTTGGTGTTTAAAGCACTATTACTACTTACAAGTTATTACTTGTAAAGTATACAAGTTACGGCACTGTATTACCTTTTGCGCCTCTTCCCCTAGGTCCTAGACACATTTTGCTAAATAGTTCCTTTATTAAACTTTTAAAATTATTTTGAGTGTGTCATTTGCGTTAGAACGGTGGCTGATGTTATTCCAAATTTATACTGGTTTGAATCAATGGTTTTTCAGAAAGAAGACATGATTTTATGTTTCAAAAGATGTGTGGTTTTAATCTGGCATCTGCTAATGTTTAATACCCTAAATTATGATGGCTCTTTGTAAAAAATGCCATTGAACAGTTACTGGATAGTTTTATGAGATACATTTTAGATGATTAATAAAACATCATCATAATCTGACACAATCATTCAGTTTGTGCTTTTTAAACATTGCTGCTGCTGCTGCTGCTAAGTAGCCTCCGTCGTGTCCAACTCTGTGCGACCCCATAGACGGAAGCCCACCAGACTCCCCTGTCCCTGGGATTCTCAAGGCAAGAACATTGGATTGGGTTGCCATTTCCTTCTCCAATGCATGAAAGGGAAAAGTGAAAGTGAAGTCACTCAGTTGTGTCCGACTCTTAGCGACCCCATGGACTACAGCCTACCAGGCTCCTCTGTAGGATTTTCCAGGCAAGTGTGGGTTGCCATTGCCTTCTCTGTTTAAACACTAGATAAACCTTAAGATGTATTATCTTCCATTATAACATAGTTTTCCACCTGCAATACAGGAGACCCCAGTTCAATTCCTCAGTTGGGAACAGCCCCTGAAGAAGGGATAGGCTACCCATTCCGGTATTCCTGAGCTTCCCTGATGGCTTAGGTGATAAAGAATCTGCCTGCAATGTGGGAGACCTGAGTTCAATTCCTGGGTTGGGAAAATCCCCTAGAGGAGGGCATGGCAACCCACTCTAGTATTCTTGCCTGGAGAATGGACAGAGGAACCTGGCAGGCTGCAGTCCATGGGTTCACAAAGAGTCAGACATGACTAAGCACATCATCCGATACTCAAAACATATAATTGCTGTTTCACAACACTTTTCTCTTTCCATTCCATTCCCAGGAAATATTTATTTCATACTGGAAAAAAATCCATTTATTCTTTCACTGATTCATTTATTCTTCAATCGATTTTTTTGAGTCAGTGCTACGCTAAGCACAGGAACGTAGAGCTGCCAACTCAAATCAGCAGTCCTTAGTCTCCTAGATCATACAACATAGTATAACGGCCATGCAAGGTGCTGGAATTCTAAGGGTATCAGAACAATTTTTGACATGCAAATGTCATATATATTTATATGTTGTAAATGAGGGCTTATCAAAGGGAAAACCAAAGCCTATCAAAGGTAAGTAATTGACTTAACCAGGTGATTTCTTCAATCTATAGAACTTCTTATTATATTTAGACAGTTTAAATGTATATAGAGAATTTAGTCAATTCAAGAGTAGTCAGAGCCCAATTAACACAACTAAAATGTGTATCTGAGCTGATAAGAGCACTGGCTATGCAATCAGAAGCATCTCATCTTGCCTCTAGCTCTGTGACCATAACCAGATAGCCAACATTTCAAACCTGTTTTCTTCTCTATAAAATAGGGACATTAATATACCTTTCTCAAGGATTTTTGAGGTACTGTAAGAATTATTGCATATACAATTCTTAGCTTAGAGATTAAGGGCAAAACAAAAATAATAATCAGCTCATCTGATTAACCATTGTTCTCCATTCCTTCTGTGAGAACCAGTGACTTTTGCCCACAGCATGGTGAATGCTTATGCTGATAGGTTACCAACCAGCTGGGATGCACACAATTGTTGAGTGAATGTCCACTAAGAATGTTATATTTATCCCCAAATCCATTAATTTTCAGTGTATGGTGTTTTTGTGCCTGCATGTGCAGTCACTAAGTTGTGTCCAACTCTTTTGCGACCCCATGGACTGTAGCCATGGTTTACCCTTTCCTCCTGCTGGTGATCTTTCCAACCCAGGGATGGAACCTGGGTCTCCTGCATCTCTGGCATTGGCAGGCAGATTCTTTACCACCACATCACCTGGGAAGCCCATATAGTGTTATTTAAAGATATAATTTCATATGGCAAACTAGTGAAATATGAGCACAGAAAGAGAGCTAGTTCTATTGAAACATTCTGCAGATATTGGAAAGAATTATTTAGTTGTTTACAAAAATACTATGTGAATGTGAATGAAAAAAATAGCTCAAAAAGAATTTTGGATGCAGTCTGACTTACAAGTTCTCACTTCAATTAAAACAAAAACAAAAAACAAACAAACAAAAAAAAAAAACCCTAAAAATCATTTGCCTTATGGGTGTAATTTTTTTAAAGAAGACAATGCAGATCCAATCAAAGATTTATACTAAAAGTCTAAACAATGCATTGAAGATAGGCAAACAAACTTACATTTACATTCTAAGTTAAGTATTTAATATTTTTCTATTTTCTTTTTTAAAAAATTTCTCTTTAACTGATTTTTTTCAACGAACCTCTCAGATACCACCCCAAGTTTCACTGGAGCAGAAAATGTCCACTGTACTGTGTATTTGATCCCTATTGTGTATTAATATCAATACTGGGCTTCCCAGGTGCTTCAGTGGTAAAGAATCCACCCACCAATGCAGGAGACATGAGTTTGACCCCTGGATCAAGAAGATACCCTGGAGAAGGAAATGGCACACATTCTAGTATTCTTGCCTGGAAAATTCCATGGACAGAGGAGTCAGGCAGGCTATAGTACGTGGGCTTGCAAGGAGTCAGACACGACCGCATGCACACATGCTGATGTATCAATACTCCTTTATAAACCATGCCATTTTCCACCAAATCCAGTCCCTTCTTTTTCTGAGCACACAACTATACCATACACATTTTCCAGGCTCCCTTGCTCTTTGATGTAGTCACAAGACTAAATCCTGCCTCCTTCCTTACCACCAGCCAGATACAGATGACGAGGCTCCAAGGAAAGATGGAGTCACAGGATGGAAAGAGCCTGAATCATGATACGAAGGAAAGCCATCTATTAACCAGAAGTACATGTATTTGTTCTATTCATTTAACAAGCAAATATTTCTTGAGAATCCCCACATGTCAGATACTTTTCAAGGTGCTGGGTATATATTAGTAACCAAAATAGATGGTCTTTATACTCATGGAGCCAGCTGTACAGGTCTCCATTGGCCTGACAGCCATAAATCCCATTCCCCTCAAACTGTCCCTGAGCTATTTCTAAGAGTTCTCAGAATACTGCTTTTCCAACATCTATGGGCTGCCATCTATGGAGCTGCACAAAGTCGGACACGACTGAAGCAACTTAGCATGGCCATAATTACCAGTCACAAATACATTGTTTAATATGATCCAGTAAACCTATGCGAAAGTTTATAAAAGTCATATTTATGTTTAATACATGCTGTGTATTCTGATATTTTCTATTTTAATCTAGTCTAGTCCATTTTAACCTAGTCTATTCTGTTTCATTTTTTGAATGGTAGTGTCACCTAAGAAACTGATTTCACTCCCCAAGAATACACAGCAGGCTATAGTTTGAAAAGTATTATCCAAGAAGGCTGTCTCTCATGGGCCCAGGTTCTGGCTTTCCCCTCATGATTTAGCACTGCTTACTTTTCTGACATTGCCCTTCCCTACTGGGATTCTCTCTATATTATGCACAGATTTCTCTTTCATATAATTGGTTAAAAATCCTGCCTTAAAAAGGATACATCATCCCTTACCTACCTTTCTGAACACAGACAGCTGTTTCATAATCTTTCCTAACACAATAGCCACAGGAATTACTATTTGACAAGATTTAACTAAAGGATTACTTTTGACAAGAGTCTACTACAGGCTTGAGGAAAAGGAAAGTAAAAATATTAGAAATGGCAATTCTAGTGAACGACTGAGGATGCAATAACAGTATATTTGGGATTTCTCCTGTTTGGGAGTAGAGGGCTTGGCTAGCATAGAGATGAAACAAGAGTGGCTGTGAGGAAAATGGTAAAACTGAGTGACAGGTGCAGTGGAAATACATTATGTTATGCTTCTGTTTGTGTATATGAAATGGTTCTGATAAGTGGTTAAAAAAAAAAGACAGAAAATGAAAGAAAAGAGGGATGGAGGGAAAGAGGGAAAGATAAATAGGAAGAAGAGTAGAAAGAGAAGGAGGGAAAGAAAGAGGAGTTAGGGAAGGAAGGAGGAAAGGAAGGGAGGGAGAGAGGAAGGGAAATGACTACTCATAACCTACACCCCAAATTTTATCTCAGAGCACTTAACAGAGTCAGCTCCTTATAGCTTCTGCGTGGCAGGATCTAAGGTTCTTAGCTCTGAAAATACACACTTGTCCCACATCTGCATATTTAAAGGGATTGTCAACTTTACCAGCTAAAGGGAATTCTTGTTCAAAGATGGAGACTGCTGATAACTTTCTAGATGGACAATTTTTTTCAACTTTGAAATCTCCAAGGTCCATTTTCCATAGACTTATATTCACACAGATATATGCAACAGCTGTTTCTTGTGTACACAAATTCTCTTTAAAAATCTCTGATAGAAGCTATTATTTCCTGTTCCCCTGGTTAGGAGACCATAAAGAGGGATGTCATGTGTTTTGCCATCTACCCACTACCATTTTCAGACCATTGTCCAAGCAATACTTCCTAAAAACCTTTTCTCTATTTATACACTCTCTATATCCTCAGTACTATTTATTTTGACCTATTAGACATTTTCTCCTTTAGGAAGATTGTAGAATCTGATTAATTACTATGGTGCATGTGTGCTAGCTAAGTTGCTTCAGTTGTGTCCCTCTCTTTGAGACCCTATGAACTGTAGCCTAGCTAGTTCCTCTATTCGTGGGGTTCTTCAGGCATGAATACTGGAGTGGGCTGTCATGCCCTCCTCCAGGGGATCTTCCCAACCCAGGGATCGAACCCAAGTCTTTTATGTCTCCTGCATTGCCTGGTGAGTTCTTTACACTAGTGCCACCTGCGAAGTACCTATTACTATAGTAGATTATATCATATTCAACAAGGTTGGTATCTGGGCTTCAGTTCTGAGGTCTAGGAAATGCTAACTGGGATCTATATATAATTGTTCCCAAATCTGTTCCAATGATCAAAGTACTTTGTATTTCCGAAGCAAGTAGGAACTATACCACTGGGCTTGTTCAACCTTAGGTGCTATGATATCTTTTTTTTTTTTTTTGTGAAGATAATATTTTTTTTAATTAATTTTTATTTTCTTTTTAGTTTGTTTTGCTTTACAATACTGTATTCATTTTGCTACACANTAGAAGAAACTCTATAACTCATTAAGAAAAAATACACTCATTTTTCAAATATGCAGACTGTAGTATTTTCAAAAACTGACCACAATAAAATATCCATACATTCAAAGGATAGAAATTTTATTAGTCAATTTTAAAACTTTGACTAATATGTTTAAGTCTCAAACAATGAACACTTTAAAAAGAAAAACTGTCTCAAAAATAAAAGCTCAATCACCACAGGTAACTAAAGATACAATACAGAAAAAAACAGAAAATAATAAGTATGACCTTATATTTTAAAACTAGTATCAGAGTAATTAAAGGTTTGTCAGAGTAACTGGAAGTCAGTTAATACAATAATTTTATTATGAAATAAGCATAAATACATTTTATTATTTAATTTATTAGATTAAATGACAGGTCATACACTGTTGATGAGAATATAAAATGATGTAATGTCTTTTCAAAACTGTTTGGCAGTTCTTTAAATGGCAAACCACTCCAGTACTCTTGTGTGGAAAATCCCATGGATGGAGGAGCCTGGTAGGCCACAGTCCATGGGGTCGCTAAGAGTCGGACACAATTGAGCGACTTCACTTTCACTTTCCACTTTCATGCATTGGAGAAGGAAATGGCAACCCACTCCAGTGTTCTTGCCTGGAGAATCCAAAGGTTTGTCAGAGTAACTGGAAGTCAGTTAATACAATAATTTTATTATGAAATAAGCATAAATACATTTTATTATTTAATTTATTAGATTAAATGACAGGTCATACACTGTTGATGAGAATATAAAATGATGTAATGTCTTTTCAAAACTGTTTGGCAGTTCTTTAAATGGCAAACCACTCCAGTACTCTTGTGTGGAAAATCCCATGGATGGAGGAGCCTGGTAGGCCACAGTCCATGGGGTCGCTAAGAGTCGGACACAATTGAGCGACTTCACTTTCACTTTCCACTTTCATGCATTGGAGAAGGAAATGGCAACCCACTCCAGTGTTCTTGCCTGGAGAATCCAGGGACGGGGGAGCCTGGTGGGCTGCCGTCTATGGGGTCGCACAGAGTCGACACGACTGAAGCGACTTAGCAGCAGCAGCAGCAGGTACATACCGAGATAATAGAAAATATATCACCAAAAACCTATGCATAACTGTTTATAGCAGCATCATGCATAATAATGGAAACAACCCAAACGTCCATTAAACAATGCGCTGGATAAACACAATGTGATACATCAATATAGTGGAATACTATCTAGCTTTAAAGAGGCAGGAAGTACTAATGCTACAGCATGAATGAACCTTGAAAATATGCTAGCTGGAAAGAGACCACATACCAAATGGTTCCATGAGATGTCCAGAACTGGCATATATACGGCATAGGAAATAGAATGACGTTTCCCCTGAAGTAGATGAGGAAGAATAGGGAATGACTCTAAAAGGCACAGGGTTTCTTTTCGGGGGTGATGAAAGTGTTTTCAAATTAGGTTGTACTGATAATTGCATAGCTCTGCAAATATACTGAAAAACACTGAACTGTACATGTGGATGAATTCTATGGTATGTGCATTATATCTCAACAGAGCTGTTACAATAGAGAGGAAAAAAACCAGGAAATTGAAACATAAAAGTTTTATACCTGTAATTTTCATTTTTAAAATAGAAAGAAATTGATAAAATTGACAAAAGTACCCTTAGTTCTAATCTAGTTTGCACTTTGATCTACAATCTTTAAGAGGATTTCATCCCAAGTCTTACCAAAGTAGATGCTTAGTGAGTGTGTATTGTTGACATATATTAATTAATTACAAATAACTTCAAAATGAGTTGAGGATGTAAAATTTCATGCTGAAGAGCACTTTTTGTTTGTTTGTTTGGTAAGTATTTAAAGGCTTGGTGATAGGAGTTTGAAATGGAAACTATGCCAGACTCTGATGGCTTAGAGATTTCGGCAACACTTATTACATTCTTGAATCCACACTTTGTGTTCCAAGAAGCTTCAAGATGAAAAAAAAATAGAGCAGCAGCTATGCTTTACATGATAGGATCTTTTAGGGAAACAAGAACAAAACTGATTCTTTAGAAGAGACAGTTTTATAAGCCTTTCTTGTTTTGTGTAAACACTCAAAGGACTGCTTGATAATATCTTTGAAGAGGAAAACAACAGTGGACAAGCAAACAAAAACAAACAGGTTATGAATAGACTCCCAGACTGTTGAAAGACTAGAGATGCTCCACCTCTGGTCAGCAATAAAGTACTTAGGCAAACGCCATCCCAGCTAACTTCTTGCGGGATTCATACCATAGTGAAATAATGTAATACATATGGAAAACTTTGGTGAGCTCTAAGGTGCACTAATATACAAATGTCTGTTGGCTGTTCTGTCTTCTTAGACACCGTCCTTCAAAGCCTTCAATTAGAGTTTATGATTAAGTGGTTCATGGACTAATATTTATTTTCATATGGATTAGGCCAACTGAAGTTCAGTTCTCCTAGTTTATGAGCATTTTTGCATTAGTTTCTTAAGTATTTATATATTTACAAATATATAGAGACATATATGTGTGTAAAATACAAGGATATATATTTATTTAATCTTCTCAACAATTATTACATGGGATATGGGCAGGGAAGTGGTTGATTCAGATGAAAAAGTTGAGACTCAAAGAAGCAAGTTGCTTTCTCACACTAGGGCAGAACACGTCTTGGATTTTTTACTCTTATCCTGGCCTTTTAGTTGATGTTACATTGCCTCTTTGTATCCATAACAAACGCCTCTTTTCTTACCCTCTAACCACCCTTCCTAGTCCCCTCTATACATACCCACAAGCATAAGGAAAAAAAAAAATGTATATATATATATATATATATATATATAAGACTCTGATGTTGGGAGGGATTAGGGGCAGGAGGAGAAGGGGACGACCGAGGATGAGATGGGTGGATGGCAGCACCAACTCAATGGACATGAGTTTGAGCAAGCCTGGGTGGTGGTGAAGGACAGGAAAGCCTGGCATG
>SJXQ01009776.1:254125-275484 GCA_006408695.1 Aepyceros melampus | reverse complement strand
CTCTGATGTTGGGAGGGATTAGGGGCAGGAGGAGAAGGGGACGACCGAGGATGAGATGGCTGGATGGCATCACCAACTCGATGGACGTGAGTTTGAGTGAACTCCAGGAGTTGGTGATGGACAGGGAGGCCTGGCGTGCTGCGATTCATGGGGTCGCAATGATATAATACTGAGTATTATATCATTAGTCCAATGTTACCAAGTCTCTGTCACCCTTCCACTGTGCATTTAAGCACACATACTGGAAAATCACATTTCAAAAAAATCTGATACTTGATTATACTTGAAAGTTGAGTAAGACAATCTCCCAGTCCTCAATTAAGCTGATGCCTCCATTCCTGCAATGGAAGAGAAAAGGCCAAGGGGGAAAAAAAAAGAATATATGTATGACCAACCTAGATAGCATATTCAAAAGCAGAGACATTACTTTGCCAACAAAAGTCCGTCTAGTCAAAGCTATGGTTTTTCCAGTGGTCATGTATGGATGTGAGAATTGGACTGTGAAGAAAGCTGAGTGCGGAAGAATTGATGCTTTTGAAGTGTGGTGTTGGAGAAGACTCTTGAGAGTCCCTTGGACTGCAAGGAGATCCAACCAGTCCATTCTAAAAGAGATCAGCCCTGGGTGTTCATTGGAAGGACTGATGCTGAAACTGCGACTCCAATACTTTGGCCACCTCATGCGAAGAGTTGACTCAATGGAAAAGGCTCTGATGTTGGGAGGGATTAGGGGCAGGAGGAGAAGGGGATGACCGAGGATGAGATGGCTGGATGGCATCACCAACTCGATGGACGTGAGTTTGAGTGAACTCCAGGAGTTGGCGTGCTGCGATTCATGGGGTCGCAAGTAGTCGGACACGACTGAGCGACTGAACTGAACTGAACTGTCCTTTCTGATTCACGGTGTTGTAGAACAGAAACTAACACAACACTGTAAAGCAACTATATTCCAATAAAAATAGAATATTCCTTCTTGGACTTTTAATTTTTCGTGTGTGCACACTTCTATGAAATCATGCTGATTGTCCTTCAGTGGAAGTGTATCAGTGTTTTGTCTGCTAAGCCTTTATTTATCTTTCATATTATTTATCTACAAATACACTCAAGTGCCTGACACTTAGTAGCATTTAAGTAACATTGGACTAATGATATTTGCAGGTGTCTGTTTTCTAAATTAATAGATAGATGAGATCATCATTTAACAGGTAACACCTATTGGTTTCCCAGCATCTCTTAATGCACAGTTAAATTTAATTATAATGTAATCAATTTAGTAGATTTACTTAAGCATGAGAATTAAGAGTGTGGTAAATATTGTAGGGGAGGCAGAATCTCAGATATAATCTGCAGCAATGTACAGACCTACTGGAATGCATGCAACTGAATATGAACCTAACAATAACAAGGAGGAATTCTCATGCCCCGAACTGCAACAACTTTAAACTTATCAAAGCTTTCTTTGCATTATGAAATTTTATAATGCATGAAAACAATATTGAAGTAGCATTAAAATAAAGCTTTCTTGAATACCACACATGGATGGCTATGAAAGAAGTCTATATGAGGATTTTTTTTTGACACCTGTGTTCATATTCTTGTCTGAAACTGTCAGGTGGAGACTTGCCAGTCTTAGATGCCTTTCTGGTACATTTCTTTAACTTGGGATTTATGTTAGCAATTATTATAGGAAGTGTTAAGATGGGATGAAACTATACCTTTAAGAAGGTAAGAGGCTATTATATGGGGAAAGTATTATATATAGTTTATACTTTAGCTAACAAGGGCGACATCTGCATCAAATTTTGAATATGACATCATGGGATTTTGCCAACAGTACTAGGAGCTCATGAAATACAAATCAGGAGGCTCCATAGAATGTTTCTTTCTAGTTCTAAATCAAAAAAAGAATGCTGTTTTTCAATCACTTATTGACGCTTCTTCAGTTCTCACCTCTTTTTGTCTAGGTCAGTCTGCATTGATAGGTCAAAAGTTTTGTTTTTGCCATTTGCACAAAATCCATACTTAAACCTCAGTTTAAAAAACTTGGTTCAACTAAAAAATTATTTTTGACTGCAAATTATTTACTATATTGTTTCTTTGTGTAAGATGCCTGAAACGTGATGGATTTAGAGAGATGAATACTAAACCATTATAAGTCAAAGTGCCCTGGTGGAGACTGTTTAGGGGTGAGAGAGTGCAGAGGAAAAGCAGCTAAGCCTGCAGTTATCCAAGTGCCTACCTATCCATCGATTTAACTCTGTAGATCCATCTATGCGCCCATAGATCTATTATCTAGTTATGAATTTATATATCTAAATTCATCTACCTATTCTCTCCCTCCATATGTATGCATACATATATACACACATGAACATGTCATTCTTTTCCATCTTAATCCTTTCTATTCTTTCAAATTTTACAGGGTTATAAACAACCTAAAGAGGTACTAAATATATCATTTTTATCATTGCTTATGAATTTATTATTCACATCTAATACATTGCATTAGTTATTTATGTTATTTATTGTCTACTTTGCTTATTCTTGTCTGTTTCCTTACAGCTCTTTGAATAAATAGGATACATTCTTAATTGAATCAAGTTAGATCAGAAGGTCTTTAAATTAATCTTTCATAAAAGGGCTTCCCTGGTAGCTCAGCTGGTAAAGAATATGCCTGCAGTGCAAGAGACCCCAGTTCAATCTCAGGGTCATGAAGATCCTCTGGAGAAGGGAATGGCAACCCACTCCAGTGTTCTTGCCTGGAGAATTCCATGGACAGAAGAGCCTGGCAGGCTATATTCCATGGAGTCGCAAAGAGTTGGACACGACTGAACCACTTTCATTTTCAAGATGTAAAAGATGGCAATCAATGCCAACTTTTAATTATACCATTCCATAAATATACACTACCTAGGCTTTTTGTAGAAAGGAGGAAAATAACCCAATACAAATTACCATATGTCAAATATTGCTTTTGATTTTACACATATATTAATTTAATGAATCCTCACAACAATCTTTAAATTAGGATCATGATTGCATAAAAGCCATTTCCCAGAGGGACACATTAAAAATATATGTGGTTACTCCCAGTCATGTAATGCAATGGATAATAGATCGGAGCTTCAATCATCAGTCTTTTGACTGCAAATCTTGAGCCCCTATAGGGATAATTTTGTGGGCTGCATGAAAAATGTGCAAACCGTCAGGAAATTGCAATTGTGCTGTTGCCTGCAAAGAATACTCTTGGTTACTGGGCAATGATGGTCTTTTCTCTGGGGCCTGTAATCCATAGCCTTTATTGCACTCCTTGTGATAATCTTCCATGCCATTTCTATAATAGTATCAGACGGAAATTACTAACATATATGGAACATCTGCATAGTCTTTGTCTCAGAGAAGTGCACCATCCTAATATGTGGGTTTTAAATAAGTCATTAAAAAGATCCAACAAGAATTTCTCCAAAAGTTAGGCTTTTGTGCTATCTCAAGTCAGAGGTAGAAACTCAATGCATGGCAAACTTTCAAACCTTTTGTATTAGAGTAAGAAAAATGTGGTCTTGGAATTGCATGGTCCTTGATTCTAATCTAAGCTTTAGTAATGATCAACAGGCTACTTATTGTTTGAAGCTTCATTTAGCATACATAAAAAAATATGTTGTGAAGATTAGAGACAATGTATATAAAATATTTAGAATAGTCCTGCTATATAAGAGATATCCAGTAAAGACTTATTGACAGCATATTAAAAAGCAGAAATGTTACTTTGCCAACAAAGGTCTGTCTAGTCAAAGCTATGGTTTTTCCAGTAGTCATGTATGGATATGAGAGTTGGACTATAAAGAAATCTGAGTGCCGAAGAATTGATGGTTTTGAAATATTGTTCTGGAGAAGACTCTTAACAGTCTCTTGTTCTGCAAAGAGATGCAACCAGTCCATCCTAAAGGAAATCAATCCTGGATATTCATTGGAAGGACTGATGCTGAAGCTGAAACTCCAATACTTTGGCCATTTGACGCGAAGAACTGACTCATTTGAAAAGACCCTGATGCTGGGAAAGATTGAAGGCGGGAGGAGAAGGGGATGACAGAGGATAAGATGATTGGATGGCATCCCTGACTCAATGGACATGGGTTTTGGTAAACTCCGGAAGTTGGTGATGGACAGGGAGGCTTGGCGTGCTGCAGTCCATGGGGTTGCAAAGAGTTGGACACAACTGAGTGACTGAACTGAATGAACTGAAAGACTTATTATTATCATTATTGGAAAACCAGGGTATGACTCTTTCCTCTCCTCCATTACTCAGTTATAACCATTCTTGCCATTTATTGAAGGTGTTAATTACTCTCCCTTGATTCTGAACCAACTGTGACTGGACTCATATACTTAGAACACAATAAAAATGTTCAAAATCAGTGTTATTACTGGTGAAGGTTGATTAGAGAACATGGGACTTTGTCTAATTTCTCCTTTCTACTCTTCAGTCAGACACCTGGGAGCTGCCTATAAAGGAAGAAGATCGCTGCCCATACAGTATCAGACAGCAGCATGGGGAGTGGGGGCCTCCCTTCCCCCGACCAGTGCAGAGGAGACTGAGAACTCTTCAGAGCTGGACATTCACTCGTGCTGGCTATCCACCCAGACAATCACTGCTCCTCTTATGCAGAGGAGTCAAGGGTGAAAAACAATAGCATAGAATTCTTTCCCATATTTTCCAGAGAAGGCTGAAGTCTCAGCAGCTTTTCCCATTCTATTATGTGATGTAAAAATACAGTGAGCGGAAAAGAAAGTGTATCTATTGGGATGCATTTGGTAGCAAGTAATAGAAATTTAAAGTTGAACAGAGTTGAACATTATGGAAACAAATTAGGAAGAGAATGAGTTCAGAGGTGGATGGGCTTCAAAACTGAGTCGGTCCAACAGTTAAAGGTGTCATCAAGGCCAGTCATTAGTCCTGTCCTGTAGGCTCTCTCATGATTATAATATGACTGTCAGTAGCCTAGGGTGCAGTTTTCTCATTCATGACCTGGAGGAGAAAATAAACTTGGCTTACATTCATAAAAGAAAACATCTTTCTCTGAAGCCTAAAGCAAGACTGTTCATCTGCCCTAAATGGTTTAGGCTTCATCACAAAATTAGTTAGGAGTAAGGGACTTTATTTTTTTTTTTATTAATTTTTATGTTTTAGTTTGTTTTGCTTTACAATACTGTATTCATTTTGCTATACATTGACATGAATCAGCCACGAGTGTACATAACTTCCAATCCCAACCCCTCCTCTCCCCTCCCGCCCCACACCATCTATCTGGATTATCCCCGTGCATCAATCTCAAGCATCCTGAATCCTGCATCCTGCATCCTGCATCGAACCTAGACCGGTGATTTGTTTCACTTATGATATCATACATGTTACACTGCCACTCTCCCAAATCATCCCACCCTCTCCCTCTCCCACAGAGTCCAAAAGGCTGTTCTATACATCTGTGTCTCTTTAGACTAATCAGCTAGAGTGGAACAGATACTTGGAAAGTAGCACTTTGCCATGGCAGAAAGTGAAGGTGAACGTGTTAGTCACTCAGTTTTGTGTCTGACTCTTCGAAACTCCATGGACTGTAGCACGCCAGTCTCCTATGTCCCTGAAATTCTCCAAGCAAGAATACTGGAATCGGGTAGCCAGTCCTTTCTCCAGGAGGTCTTCCTGACCCTCAGAATGAACCTGGGTCTCCTGCGCTGCAGGCGGATTCCTTCTAAAACCTGAAACCTGTTTGCTGGATTCCGGTATGCATGACTTATCTCCTTAGCATAGCAATATTCAACTCTGGTGTGCCAACAGTTTGTGTAGCTGGATTATCTATGTCTACCCCTATTGTAAGTTAAATATGGTGTTTTAAAGAAGTGGATTTTCTTGAGTCTTTACTTGAAAGGGAAATCTGCTTTCAAATATTGAAGCAACTGATATTAGACTGTCACTTAGACTATGTAATATAGGATTTTATTTTGGTTTACATCAAATAAACTTGTGCATTTTCTGAGGGAATTTTATTTCTCTGCAACCTATGCAGTATTTTGAAAAAGACGTTATGTCCCTTTAAATCACTTTGGAACACTCTCTTCCAGTTGATGTTTTTGTTAACAGAGATGATGATGTATTTTCTCAAGTTTATGACACACTTGTACATTAGCCCCCTTGGGGAACTTAATGGATTGGGTTGCATTTCAGCAGGGCTTAAGTGGGATTTTTTGATCCAAAAAAAGATGTTTTTTCTAAACTGGGAAAATTTTTGGACATAAAACAATACTCACAAAATACATGAAAGACTAAAGTGCAAATGATTCTGAAGAACAGGGATTGGATTTTCTTGGAAATTCACATGGCTTCAAAATTAAAAGACATTATACACAATGTACTTGGTCAGTTCTAAAGTGTCCTTTAGGGAATAAAAGACTTTGTATATTTTAAATACACTATTTCAAAAACAATTTGCCAAATTGCATTAAATTTTTCTTTCTGAATTTGAACTATTTGTTAAGCAAAGAATGAGATTGGCAATAATTTTATTTGTAAATCACTGGGAAATGCAATCTCCAAAATATGTTAATTTTCAATCAATTAAAGAGAAAATTTCTTTGAATGAATATCTGAGGCTGTTCTTGATAAAAATTACATTCTTTTGTGTGAGAGATCAAAAAGGAAACAATGCTCACCTTCTGTCACACTTAGAAAGATATTGCTGAGTTCTCCGAGAGTCCTCAAGTAGGATTTAAGGACTTGGGGCTGTCAATGAACTTAGCATGCAGAGGTTCTGTCCTGGTGTTGTGGCATCATAGGTTGGTTGGTTTGGGTGTAGAGTGGTTTGCATTTTGTTCTTTGTGCTGAGAGAAACTGGACATAGTAGTCTGATCACAGTCGATGTGCTATGTTCTGTGTGTGAACTGAAGAAAGTACCAATGGATAAGCAGGGAGTCTGTATGTCTGAGCTGGTTTGTTGAGGATGGTAGGTATTCAGTTCAGTTCAGTTGAGTCACTCAGTCATGTCTGACTCTTTGCAAGCCCATGGATTGCAGCACACCAGGCCTCCCTGTCCATCACCAACTCCCAGAGTTTACTCAAACTCATGTCCATTGAGTCAGTAATGCCATGCAACTATCTCATCCTCTGTCATGCCCTTCTCTTCCTGCCTTCAATCTTTCCCAGCATCAGAGTCTTTTCAAATGAGTCAGTTCTTTGCATCAGGTGGCCAGAGTATTGGAGTTTCAGCTACAGCATTGGTTTGTAGATGATAAGGAATAAGGTCTTCCTTAGGATGATCAAAGGGAAGGCCATCCCCTTGGGCTCAGGTGGTTGTTATTTTCAACAAGGCTAAATTGTTCCCATTCTCTGTGAAGAACTCCTACATGGTCAAGACTGAAATACAAGTTACTGTTACCAGTGGAATGATGTAAACTAACCACCAGTGTTTCCTTATATCCCTAATACAAATTTTTATGTATGTTTAAAAAAATAAAGCTGATCATTTCCCATTTTGTAATAATTTTTACTTACATAGACATAGTTTTAGGTTCCTGATGCATTACAATATGATATGCTGTAATATAGTATGATATAGTATAAAATAAGGGAGCTTCCCAGGTAATGCAGTGGTAAAGAATTTGCCTGCCAATGCAAGAGACCCAAGAGATGCAGTTTCAATCCTTAGGTCAGGAAGATCCCCTGGAGGAGGAAATGGCAACCCACTCCAGTATTCTTGCCAGAATAATCTCATGGACAGAGGAGCCTAGTGGGTTACAATCCATGAGGTCGCAAAGAGACGTGACTGAGCACACAGGCACATAGACAGTGAAGACATCCCATCCCACAACCATCCCATAAAATTGGTTCATAAAAGTATGGAGAGTAAAATGTGAAGAGGACAGAGAGTTCTGATGGACGATAAGAGTAGGGCAGAAGAAACAGAGCCCACAAAGATGTTAAAAAGAAATGAGCGAAGAGTAAAAGTGGTCTCACAGAAGCTAAAGGAAGGTGTTATGGTCCTAAATTTGCACGCTGAAATCCTAACCTGAAATGAGCAGAGGCAGAGGGTTGCACAGACAGGCCAGAGACCTTTCTCGAGGGCCCTGAGTGCACAGCCAGCTATGCTGGGATTCTGTGTGGGAGCCAGTATCCTGTGCTCTAAATCCCTTTTTCCTTCCCCTCTGTCAACCTAGAAAAGGAAAGAGGGATGTTCACTCCTTGGTCCAAGAGTGTTTATTTTCTGATTGGCTATCCTGTTACCTGTTGTCCCATCATCAATCCCAAAAGGCTTTGAGGTTTGCTGAAACATAGAGGTGGGAGTAATGATTAATGCAGCCTGGGCAAGGACTGGGATGCCTGCCTCCTTACAGAGATGCCATTGTTCTTCCCCGAGACGCCGTCTCTCCCTCTCACACCCTGACCACCGCTTCCCCAAGCAGAGTGTTTATGTGTTGAGTGCAACACTCCATGGACTTCAGGGCCTAATGGGGTGTGAGAGGGGGCCTGGGGCTTTTCATCTTGTTTTCAGCTGTACAAACAGCACACACTTTCCCCTTCCACTCAGGGTCTAAGTTCAGGTCTTCTTAAATACTGGGGGCTGCGAGCTGGTGGCAGAGACTCCACAAGTCAAAAGAGGGGGACCTGGCCCCTCCCACTTGAACACCAAACACATTCAAAGTGTTTGTTTTCTCAGCCCCACACCCCCTAAGCTCTGAGATAAATATCTCCCTGGTGGTGGATCTTTTAGGATTCTAGGATTCCTCATAAGCTTTGTTTAAAGGCAGCAGGATGAACTCTCCATTGTCTAAAGCAAGTTGAACCTGCTTCTCAAAAAAGGCAACCAGAATGAGTAAATGAGGTTTTCCATCCCCCCTAACATGAGCGTTCCCTCTTTCTTCCCTTTCTTTCCTTTTCCTTTCCCCCTTCCCTTGCTGCCTCCCTGTCTCCTTCCCTCCTTCTTTCTATCTTCCTTTCTTCCTTTTTTTTTCTTTCTTTCATCTTTCTTCCAATCTCCACCTCTTTCCCTTAAGCTTCTTAACATTTACTTAAACACATCTTCTCCACAGGCAGAAACTTTCAGAAATTCTTTGCACTGACCGATTGATTAGGCAGTCTACCCTCCATGGAGCAACAGCAGTTTGAAGGAAAAGAAGTGCAGGAGAAACAAACCATCAAATGCTGAACTCCAGGCATCTACTGCTGTGACACACAGCTTCCCTGGTGGCTCAGAGGGTAAAGCGTCTGCCCGCAAAGCGGGAGACCTGGGTTCGATCCCTGGGTTGGGAAGATCCCCTGGGGAAGGAAATGCAATCCACTCCAACACTCTTGCCTAGAAAATCCCATGGACAGAGAATCCTGTTAGGCTGCAGTCCATGGGGTCGCAAAGAGTCAGGATATGACTGAGCAACTTCATTCATTCACTGTGACACACACTTAGCCAGTCAAACAGCTTCCCTGGTGGCTCAGAGGGTAAAGCGTCTGCCTGCAAAGCGGGAGACCTGGGTTCGATCCCTGGGTTGGGAAGATCCCCTGGGGAAGGAAATGGCAATCCACTCCAACACTCTTGCCTGGAAAATCCCATGGACAGAGAATCCTGTTAGGCTGCAGTCCATGGGGTCGCAAAGAGTCAGGATATGACTGAGCAACTTCATTCATTCACTGTGACACACACTTAGCCAGTAATCCTACTTAACTCCCACAATGATGTGGGAGGTAAATTCTATTTCCTTTGTGCAATAGATATAAAACATTTGGACAATTCTCATAATGTATTGAGCATGGAGAAGAAAATGGCAACCCACTCCAGTATTCTTGCCTGGAGAATACCATGCACAGAGGAGCCTGGAAGGCTATAATCCTTGGGGTCGCAAACAGCTGGACACGACTGAGCGAATATCACTCATTGAGCATTAGACTTCCCAGCCTACAGAACTGTGAGAAATACATTTTAGTTAATTATAAGCCACCCAGTCTGCCTTGTTCATAGATGGCTGATTTTTGCTGTGTCCTCAAAGGACAGAGGGGCAAGAGATATTTCTGAGGTCTCTTTGATAAGGATATTAATCTCATTCATAAAGATATAGTCCCCATGAGCTAATCCCTTCCCAAAGTCCCCACATCCTAAGATCCATCATATTGGAGGTTAGAGTTTAAACATACAGATTTTTGGTGGGGGGGCATAAACATTCAATCTGTAACTTTCCTCCTCAGCTTCCCTAAATTAATGTCTTTCTCACAAGTACAACACATTCATTCTATCCCAACAGCCCTAAAACACTTAACTCATCCCAGCATCAACTCTGAAGTCTACAATTCAGTCTTGTTGGTGAATCAAGATGACTTTTAACCCTTTACTGTCCTCCAGTGTGGGCCACCTCATCAAATAGTGAGTGGATAGTTTCATAGACAATTTAAACTCAGGATGTCCACATTTTAGGTTATTTAAAAAAATTTTTTTGCTGCTTGTTATTCATCTTAAGAGGTTTCAGCTTGGGTCTTCAAGATGGCAGAGGAATAGGACAGGGAGACCACTTTTTCCCCACAAATTCATTAAAAGATCATTTGAATGCTGATATCATCATTTCATAGCAAATAGATGGGGAAACAATGGAAACAGTGAGAGACTTATTTGGGGGGGGGCTCCAAAAGCACTGCAGATGGTGAATGCAGTCATGAAATTAAAAGATGCTTGTTTCTTGGAAGGAAAGCTATGACCAACCTAGACAGCATATTAAAAAGCAGAGACATAACTTTGTCAGCAGAAATCCAACTGGTCAGAGCTATGGTTTTTCCAGTAGTCATGTATGGATGTGAGAGTTAGACCATAAAGAAAGCTGAACACTGAAGAATTGATGCTTTTGAACTGTGGTATTGGAGAAGACTCTTGAGAGTCCCTTGGACTGCAGGAGATCCAACCAGTCCATCCTAAAGAAAATCAGTCCTGAATATTCTTTGGAAGGACTGATGCTGAAGTTGGCCACCTGATGTGAAGAACCAGTTCATTGGAAAAGACTCTGATGCTGGGAAAGATTGAAGGCCGGAGAAGGAGACGACAGAGGATGAGTTGGTTGGATAGCATCACCAGTGCAAAGGACATTAGTTTGAGTAGGCTCTGGGAGTTGGCAATGGACAGGGAAGCCTGGCATGCTGCAGTCCATGAGGTTGAACATGACTGAGCTACTGAATTGATTCATCTTAAAGTCTCAATCTAAAGCAAGGGCAATGACATGCGCTCAGTCATCCAAACCAATGATAGGCATGAAGCTATCCTTGCTTCTCCTTCGGCTCATCTTCCACTTGTTATCAGTGACTGAGGACAAAGATTTCATGTCTCTAGCATCCATTCCTCCCTGTATTACCTGCCCGGCCTGAATTCCTGCCTTCAATATTTCTTTCTTGCTTAACTGTAATGCTTGCCTCCAGTCTTTCTTATAAGTTCATCTTTCCTACCATAACCAGAGTGAACTCTGTAAAATGAGAACTGGGTTGTGGCATTTTCCTGCTTTGTATGTATTATGGTCTTTCTTTGAGCAATTATAGAATAAGTACTTGAGCTGTTCTTACTTATCTCTTCAGTCTCTTCTCCACCACCTGTTTCACTGCCTCTTTTCCCTTCAGCCTATGAGTCAGATGTATGCTAGGACTTTGGGTTCCTGAATGATACATTTTTCATCTCTCTATGCCTTTGATCTTGTTGTTCTCTTAAGAATGTCCTTTATCATTTACTACCTAGTGAAAAGCTCTCATCTCCCAGGATAGAGCAAGCATCATTCTATGAAGATTTTCTTGCTCACCCTATCTTCATGTACAATTACGTCACTTTTTGTATGCTGGCGACATCTCCAGCTGCTCTGACCATGGCATGCATGTTGTACTTTATCTGCTTGCATATCCACTTTTCCCATTAGACTGGGAAGACTTTAAGGGAGGGACTGTGACTTGCATATACAGCACATCCATGTCTCCTCCTTGCCAATCACAGTTTTAGATGCTTAATGAGCACATAGTGAGGTAATAGACACGTGAATGAATGAGTAAAATCAGTGTTACAAGGTCATGCATCTGCTACATGGAGATAGAAACCCTCATTCTGCGTCCCTCTCAGGGTTCATGTGCTGAAGAAATGAGACGATGGTTATAGAAACGCCTTGCGAGCCGTAACAGAGGGCGCTGTACTGCCTGATCAGCTGAGTCTGACTCTTGTGATCCCACGAACTGAAGCCACCAGATTCCTCTGTCCACGAAATCTTCTAGGTGAGAATACTGGAATGAGCTGCCATTTCTTACTCCAGAGATCTTCCCAGTTGAGTCTTTCCAGGTGACTCAATGGTAAAGAATTTTCCTGTCAATGAAGGATACATGGATTCCATCCCTGGAAGATCCCAGGGATAGCCCCTGGAGAAGAAAATGGCAACCCATTCTAGTATTCTTGCTTGAAAAATTCCTTGGACAGAGGGGCCTGGCCAGCCATTAAAGGATTATAGACTGCTCTAGGAATAATGACTTCATGTCTAGTCTTAAAAAGAAGGGAGAAGTTATTCATGTTGCCATTGTGACCCAATAATTTTGCCCTTTAAAATATTCTTGGGGGACTTCCTAACAAAGGTATGGCAATCCACTCCAATATTCTTCTCTGGGAAATCCCATGGACAAAGGAGACTGCTGGGCTACAGTCCATGGGATTGCAAAGAGTTGGACATGAATTAGCCAGTAAACAGCAGCAACACCAAGATACAGATTGAATAGATATTCATAATGGACCCTTCATCTCTTCTGTTGGGCGTCTGCCAGGCTGGAGCAAAAATACAATTGGGTTGGGAAGCAGCAGACCTGAGGTCTTGTGGGACCTGGAATAATTCACTCCCACTTGCTTTGCATCAATTAAAAGGTGAGTCTTAGAACTGATTGAAATCTATTTTTGTGAGTTTGTTTTTCCATGCCGCAGATGAGATATTGAAGATTTAAAAATGCTAAATAAACTTAAATGATGGAGTCAGAATTGGAACAGATTTCTTAGACTTTGGGGTCAAGCTCTTAACTATATACTACACTGCCTTTCATGGAGGGAATATTTGGGTTTTGTTTTAATTTTTATTGGAGTATGGTTCCTTCCTACCTTCCTTCCTTTTCCCCTCTTCCTTCTCTCTCTTCTATACTTACTGCTCCTATACAGTTGATTCTCAATATTCACTGCAGTTATGCGGTATAAATGCACCACAAATATTGGATTAAATACTAAGCCATTTCTTAACACAGAATTAGGTTCCTGCAAGCCTCTGGTCACAGCATTTTCAGCAATCTATTAATATACAATACTGTTTTCTGTGCCACTCCATTTAAGGGTATCTTATTTAATATACATTGTTGACTCATTAACATTGAACTCACAGGCAACAGCACCATAATTCATGCCTGAATGAAACATGTAATATATGTATTTTGTCTGTAAAGCCCATCACAGACTTCTTGCACTTAGGGAAACTAAGCAGCACCTTAGCACTATACTAGAAGGCCATTTAAACACTGAAATCACCAACCAAATACACAAAATTGTGAAATATGGGGCTTTAAACAGACCTTGAAAAGAATACTTGTTTGCAGGATGAGAGCTGAAACAAGGAAGCAGGAGGTGACTTTGTTTGACCGCAGAGGAGAACGTGTGAGTCAGGCAACTCAAATTTTTACCATTTTGTGCATGTCCATGACTGACCAGGGCTTCCCTGGTGGCGCAGAGGTAAAGCATCTGCCTGCAATGTGGGAGACCTGGGTTCGATCCCTGGGTCAGGAAGATCCCCTGGAGAAGGAAATGACAACCCACTCCAGTATTCTTGCCTGGGGAATCCCATGGACGGAGGAGCTTGGTGGGCTGCAGTTCATGGGTCACAAAGAGTCGGACACGACTGAGCGACTTCACTTTCACTTTTCATGACTGACCAAAGTGCCAGGAATACTAGTTTTCAGGTTACAAACAATTGTATTTAGTATGTAAATTTGCAAGTACAGAATCAATTAATAATAAGCATCAACTGTTCTATGTTCTTTGTGCTGTGTGAAACATTGGCTATCCAGCTACAAGCAAATAACATAGTCTTCTCAATGACTTAATATCTAGAGGAGGGAAGCAGGGGTACAAATGGACAATCACATAAAGAAAAAAATCTTACATGAACCGTAGTATATTGCATTCTTTAACTGATTGATCAGTTAATTTATTCATCTAATGGGCTTCCCTGATGGCTCACTGGGTAAAGAATCCACCTGCAATGCAGGAGACACAAGAGATCCCAGTTCAGTTTCTGGGTCGAGATAATCCTCTGGAGGAGGAAATGGCAATCCACTCCAGCATTCTAGCCTGGATAATCCCATGGACAGAGGAGCCTGGTGTGTGACAATCTATGGGTCGTAAGAGTCAGACACAGCTGAGTGACTAACACTTTCACTGTCACTTACCCCTAAAGATGTTAGTCTGTTGAGGACAAGGAGAGCATATTACACATTTCTATATTCATTCACAGAAAATTATTTCATGGATTTGAGGTCAGGAGTCTGTCAGGGTTCTGTGATTTTCTTTGTGAAATAAGGAAGTTTGACTAGACAGTCTCTCCAGGACTATTGAAGTCTGAGGCTATAGGAGGCACTCAATAAATATTTGCTGAATTGATTTATGGGAAATTCTTTCCCACTGATTTCACATAAGAAATATAGTAGCAAAGCTCTCTGATACTGCAAGTATAAAAGACATGTTTGAGCAGCCATAGAGTCAAATATCTGGCTCTGAAGAGCAAACTACAACTTTTCCTGACACGGGGGCTCCATGAGTCCACATATGTAATAACGATGCTATATAAGCAGAGCAGGCAGTTCTCACGGTGAACACGAAAGCCCGGGAGCCACATTCTAGCACATTATGGGTAGTTTATGGAGCACATCAGTTCATAACTGCGAGACAAATTGGCATCGGGACTTCTAATGGCTGGGGTCCAAGTGGACCACGGGAAAGAAAAATGAAGAGAATGCCAGCCAGAGAGGGCCTAGTCTCTTCTCGTTGGAGCTTGAGTTCCTAATTGCTCAAAGTGTTCCTTTAGAAAGGGTTTATACACTCATCATTTTATAGTTAATGACTCTTGAAATAAGACATGTAGGCATTCATTTGTTCACTCAGTCATTTATTCATTCATGCAGTTAACAAGCAAGGATTTGAGCCCTTACGAAATGCCAGGCAATGAATACAGCAGGCAAGGGATTACAGAGCTGAGAAAAACTATATGGTCATTGCAAAAATGGAGTTTAAAGCCAGTGGGAATGATACACAGCAAGTGAGAGCATAGTGTTATGGAAACTCAAACTTTGGGAAATAGCCTTCTCCTAGGGGATCTCCTCCACAATGTTAAGTTAGTCAAAAGTGGCATAATGAATAGACTATATCAGGATGGGGAGAACTGGTTGGGCAGAAAAGACCCTAGGCACTGAATGTGTGGGAGCATGCTAAGTTGTTTTGGTTGTCTTTTACTCTTTGCAACCCTGTGGACTGTAGCCTGCCAGGCTCCTCTGTCCATGGGATTCTCCAGACAAAAGTACTGGATCAGGTTGCCATGCCCTCCTCCAGAGGATCTTCCTGACCCAGGGATCAAACTTGCTTATCCTGTAGCTCTTGCTTTGCAGGTGGTTATTTTACCACTGAGCCACAGAGAAAGTCCAAAGCACAGAATACACGTCTATAAAGAGTACTTGACTCTGTGGTGTAGTGGAAGACTGGAAGCCAGAAAGGTAGTGGGAGTCTAGAGAAGTCTAGAGGTGTCTGATGATGCTGGAAAAGGAGATGGAGTCCAGGTGCTCAAAAGCCTTATAAGAAACAATAGTAGAAAATCATGCGTTTTACATTCATCATGCAATAAGACACTACTGGTAGATTTTAAGCCAGAAAGGGTCATGATCATATTTGCATACTAGGAGGAGCCTTACTTGGTGAAAATAGATTGTGGTTAGATCAGAGTAGGTCCTCATAGGACTTCCCAGAGGTATACTGGTAAAAAAATCTACCTGCCAGTGCAGGAGTTGCAAGAGACAGGGGTTCAGTCCCTGAGTTGGGAAGATCTCCTGGGGAAGGGAATGGCAACCCACACCAGTATTCCTGCCTGGAAAATTCCAGGAACAGAGGAATATGATGGGCCCAGGGGTTTGTGAAGAGCCAGACATGACTGAGTATGCACTCATGTAAAGTCATCATAATCTGGGTAAGGGGTGTTCCTGGCTAGTGCTCAGAAGGTGGTGGAAAAACTAGAGAGATGTACATGGATTTATATCAAGAGGTAGAATTTGGCAAATGACTTTCTATAGGAACAAGAAAGAAGGAAAAATAAAAGACAAGGATACCTCCTGAATACTATGTTGAGCAACTTGGATGGATGGGATGGTTTTCTAGGTTGGATGAACTTTCTGTTCAATGGAACACTGTATGACAAAGTCTCTTAGAAGGGAAATAGTTGAGTTTTGAAGTGACTTTGAGGGGACCATGAGAAATATGCCACTGAAGACTATTAGTGAAAGGGTCTTGGAAATCAGACAAGAGATCTGGACCAAAGATGGAGATTAGAATTATTAATGAAGCCTTTGGAAAACCTGTGATCTTTCAGAACAGATGGATCAATAACAAATGAAATGAGACTAACACAGGGGCCTCCCATTTGTTAAGGGTCAGGTAAGGGTAGAAGAATTGTTAAGAAGCTATGGAGAAATATCTTGGGAGAGTGTTAAACAACCATAATTATATCTTCTGTTTGTATGGGTACCAGTGACAAGACATTTCTACATGAGTGTATAGTTACTGGGGCAAAGTTATTCATGTAACAGTTTTACCCACCACATTATTCCAAGTTTTCAAATTAGAAATTCTCAGCCTTGGAAATTAGAAAAGCTGTGTGTATGTGTGTGCTCAGTTGCTCAGTTGTGTCTGACTCTTTGCAACCCCTTTAGCCCCCCAGGCTCGTCTGTTCATGGGATTATCTTGGAAAGAATACTGGAGTGAGTTACCATTTCCCCTCCAGGAAATCTTCCCAACCCAGGGATTGAACCTGCATCTTCTGTAGCTCTTGAATTGCAGACAGTTCATTATGGCTGAACCACTGAGGAAGCCCAGAAAAGCTGTACTTCTAAGCAACTGGTTTATTTCTATATCACAAAGAATATGTCTATTATAGCATATGTTTTGTCCTTTCTCTGAGCATGTCAGAAAGTTCTGAGATATAATTTCAGTCAAGGTTGTATTTTTATTAAGTCATTTAAGACTATTGGGTATGTATTTTTGTTCACAGCTCTTTATTTTTCATTTTCCTATTCAACTCATTTTTTTTCTCACTTACATTTATTTTAAACTATTTTATCTCCTACAAAATACTTTATGTTTTTGTAACCCACTTAATTTGGCTTCCCTGGTCTCAGCAGTAAGGAATCTTCCCGTAATGCAGAAGATGCAAGGGTTCTATCTCTGAGTTGGGAAGATCCTCTGGATAATGGCAAAGCAATCCATTCCAGTATTCTAACCTGGAGAATCTCATGGACAGAGGAACCTGACTGTCTACAGTCCATAGCTTTGCAAATAGTCAGACAAGACTGAAGCTACCGAGCACGCAGGCACTCAACTCACCTAATACCATTTGGAAAATGTTCATTTACCCTAAAACATTCTTACTTAATAACAATGTTTTTGACTATGATTGGATTTATGTTGTTTTTAATTGAGAGAAAAAAAAAGAAACCATAAAACATAATTTTATTGGAAAAATTTTTGTAAAATATTCAAATTGTCCCATAGAACACTTTTTTTTTTTAATTCTGTCACTATTGAAAAATGGAATCAAATGACTAACAACTCATTCTGGGTAGAAACTCATAATGAGATTTTATTATAAGTGCATATTTATATCAGTATTTATTACTTGCTGTAAATCTGGAAAACACAGCAGTGGCCACAGGACTGGAGAAGGTCAATTTTCAGACCAATCCCAAAGAAAGGCAATGCCAAAGAATGCTCAAACTACTACACAATTGCGCTCATCTCACTGCTAGCAAAGTAATGCTCAAAATTCTCCAAGCCAGGCTTCAGCAATACATGAACCATGAACTTCCAGATGTTCAAGCTAGTTTTAGAAAAGGCAGAGGAACCAGATCAAATTGCCAACATCCGCTGAATCATGGAAAAAGCAAGAGAGTTCCAGAAAAACATGTATTTCTGCTTTATTGACTATGCCAAAGCCTTTGACTGTGTTGATCATAATAAACTGTGGAAAATTCTGAAAGAGGTGGGAATACCAGACCACCTGACCTGCCTCTTGAGAAACCTATATGCAGGTCAGGAAGCAACAGTTAGAACTAGACATGGAACAACAGATTGGTTCCAAACAGGAAAAGGAGTGAGTCAAGGCTGTATATTGTCACCCTGCTTATTTAACTTACATGCAGAGTATACCATGAGAAACATTGGGCTGGAAGAAGCACAAGCTGGAATCAAGATTGCTGGGAGAAATTTCAATAACCTCAGATATGCAGATGACACCACCCTTATGGCAGAAAGTGAAGAGGAACTCAAAAGCCTCTTGATGAAAGTGAAAGAGGAAAGTGAAAAAGTTGGCTTAAAGCTTAACATTCAGAAAATGAAGATCATGGCATCTGGTCCTATCACTTCATGGGAAATGGGGAAAGAGTGGAAACAGTGTCAGACTTTATTTTTGGAGGCTCCAAAATCACTGCAGATGGTGATTGCAGCCATGAAATTAAAAGACGCTTACTCCTTGGAAGAAAAGTTATGACCAACCTAGATAGTATATTGAAAAGCAGAGACATTACTTTGCCAACAAATGTCTGTCTAGTCAAGGCTATAGTTTTTCCAGTGATCATGTATGGATGTGAGATTTGGACTGTGAAGAAGGCTGAGCACTGAAGAATTGATGCTTTTGAACTGTGGTGTTGGAGAAGACTCTTGAGAGTCCCTTGGATTGCAAGGAGTTCCAACTAGTCCTTTCTAAAGGAGATCAGTCCTGGGCTTTCATTAGAAGGACTGATGCTAAATCTGAAACTCCAAAACTTGGCCACCTCATGGGAAGAGTTGACTAACTGGAAGAGACCCTGTTGCTGGGAGGGATTGTGGGCAGAAGGAGAAGGGGTTGACAGAGGATGAGATGGCTGGATGGCATCACCGACTCAATGGACATGAGTTTGAGTAGACTCAATGGACATGAGTTTGGGTAAACTCATGAGTTTGAGTTGGTGATGGACAGGGAGGCCTGGAGTGCTGTGATTTATGGGGTCACAGAAAGTCAGACACACCTGAGCAACTGAACTGAACTGAAAGTGTAATTTGAGCCATTGACAAGAGTCATAATGCATTTCCTATGTGTAACTCATGGAATGTGATTAAGACTTCAAAAAGAGAAAAATATAGTTAACTCAGCACTGCCCTTAAAGGGCACTATTCTCTCAGTCTGAAATGCCTGAGGTAGAAATTGTTCAGTCACTAAGTTGTGTCTAACTCTTTGTGACCCTATGGACTGCAGAGCACCAGGCTTCTCTTTCTTTCACTATTTCCCATGGCTCAAATTCATGTCCATTGAGTCAGTGGGATGCTATCAAGTCATCTCATCCTCTGCCACTCTCTTCTTTTGCTCTCAATCTTTCCCAGCATCACAGTCTTTTCCAATGAGTCAGCTCCTTGCATCAGGTGGCTGACATATTGGAGCTTCGGCTTCAGCATTAGTCCTTTCAATGTATATTCAGGGTCAAGGGAATTGAAATTGAGGCCACAGGACCTTTGGGATAGAGATCTCTGAATAAAGCTCAACACATTTAAACAGGTACCCCCACTTCTTCTCTTTGTCTCATGATAAATTGTCAGGAAAGATGGATGTGGTGGGAGGGAGGGTAGGGAGGGCAGTAGTGCCTCTGAAACTTTTTTTATTGTAGCTGTTCTCCCTGTAAAACACTCTTATACCAGCCAGCATTCCTCTCTACACTGGGAAGCTCTGTCCCAGGGTCAGTGATGGTAATGACCAATAGTTCTGAGAGCTGTAGTGAATGGATAATATATTTGAAAGATTTCTTGACTCACCTACATAAAATCACAGGAAACTTCTCCACCCAAAGAGGTAAGCCACATGCACAGTAGCTCTGGACCAAAGCATGCTGCACTAAGTCACTAGGGGGATCATCCCAAATTCATACTTCAATACCCAGACATCTTGCCTTTTCTCTGAATTCTTCCTCAAGTTTCCCCAAACCCACAATACTTATTCAACCTAAAAGCTAATACAATGTGGGGTGAAGGGTTGTCTAAACAATGAGAGCTGTAGTGAATGGATAATATATTTGAAAGATTTCTTGACTCACCTACATAAAATCACAGGAAACTTCTCCACCCAAAGAGGTAAGCCACATGCACAGTAGCTCTGGACCAAAGCATGCTGCACTAAGTCACTAGGGGGATCATCCCAAATTCATACTTCAATACCCAGACATCTTGCCTTTTCTCTGAATTCTTCCTCAAGTTTCCCCAAACCCACAATACTTATTCAACCTAAAAGCTAATACAATGTGGGGTGAAGGGTTGTCTAAACAAGTCATTTGTCTAAGGTCTTAAGTTTAAACTTTTTACATAATCTCCAATTGGATCTCTTTATGTATTTGTAGGAATATGATAAGATTGAAAAGAAAAACAAATGTTAAAATTTTTACTGTATTCAAGTCCAATACTGCTTAGCATTAGCTTTCAAAATTATATTCTTTAAAAACCCTAAATAAATTCTAGATGTATTTTGTGAATAGTAATATTATGTGACACTAAATTTTTGCAATTTTGATTTAGCATATTTTTAATTTGTGGTATACAGAGAACCCCAAAAACACAGAGACTCTGGACTCCTCTGGGTTTTTGGAAGATCTTGATTCATTCTTTAATTATAGGTTTTATTATCACATTATAATGATGTATGTTCATATTTGCTCCCTCAACAAATTGTGTCGTTCTATATGGAAGGGTTTATCTCTTACGTTCACTTGGCAATGATTCATAAGCTATGATGTGCATAAGGATAATCTTGGAAAGTTGTCAAATATCTCCATTTCTGAGTCTAACCCTCAGAAACTGTGATGCCCTAGGATTGAAGTGTGATTCAAGAATTTCAGTTTCATGAAGGTCTCCAGTGGCCCTAACACAGTGCTGTATGGACTGTGCTTCCATAATTTGGACCTAGGTAGTTTTGACACCTTATGCCAGTGCTGATCGTTGATCATGGCTATACAAAAAAGTTTCAAAAAGAACCCAACAACATATTAAAAAGATCATACATCATGACCAGGTGGG
>SJXQ01009776.1:200984-252946 GCA_006408695.1 Aepyceros melampus | reverse complement strand
CAAGCTCTTTCCTCACCTGAAAAATATCTATTCCTGCCAGATCTAAGAACATTTATAAATAAATGACATTCCTAAGAACAATGAAAAATGCCTCTCAATCCTTTGAAAAGTGTAAAGCTTTTGGCAAATTTAATGTATGATGATCAGTATTTCCTACATTTAAAACATTTTTACACATTTAGAATACATTATTCTGTATCAGAAAGAATAAAATGCCTAAGAATAAAAATATGCAAGCAACTCCCGCAGCTCAACTCTAGAAAAATAAATGACCCAATCAAAAAATGGGCCAAAGAACTAAATAGACATTTCTCCAAAGAAGACATACGAATGGCTAACAAACACATGAAAAGATGCTCAACATCACTCATTATCAGAGAAGTGTAAATCAAAACCACAATGAGGTACCATTTCACACCAGTCAGAATGGCTGCAATCCAAAAGTCTACAAGTAATACATGCTGGAGAGGGTGTGGAGAAAATGGAACCCTCTTACACTGTTGGTAGGAATGCAAACTAGTACAGCCACTATGGAGAACAGTGTGGAGGTTCTTTAAAAAACTGGAAATAGAACTGCCATAAAACCCAGTAATCCCATTGCTGGGCAGACACACCAGGAAATCAGAATTGAAAGAGACACGTGTACCCCAATGTTCATTGCGGCACTGTTTATAATAGCCAGGACATGGAAGCAACCTAGATGTCCATCAGCAGATGAATGGATAAGAAAGCTATGGTACATATACACAATGGGGTATTACTCAGCCATTAAAAAGAATATATTTGAATCAGTTCTAATGAGGTGGATGAAACTGGAGCCTATTATACAGAGTGAAGTAAGCCAGAAAGAAAAACACCAATACAGTATACTAACACATATATATGGAATTTAGAAAGATGGTAATGATAACTCTGTATGCGAGACAGCAAAAGAGACACAGATGTTTAGAACAGTCTTTGGGATTCTGTGGGAGAGGGAGAGGGTGGGATCATTTGGGAGAATGGCATTGAAAGATGTGTATTATCATATGTGAAATGAAACGCCAGTCCAGGCTTGATGCATGATACTGGGTGTTCAGGGCTGGTGCACTGGGATGACCCAGAGGGATGGAATGGGGAGGGAGGTGGGAGGGGCATTCAGGATGGGGATCACATGTACACCTGTGGTGGATTCATGTCAATCTATGCCAAAACCAATACAATATTGTAAAGTAATTAGCCTCCAATTAAAATAATTACATTTATATTTAAAAACATAAAATAAAATAAAATTCTAAAAAAATTTTTTAGAAAGAACTGTAGAACTTACATCACTACGTTTCAGTTCAGTTCAGTTCAGTCACTCAGTTGTGTTTGACTCTTTGCAACTACATGAATTGCAGCATGCCAGGCTTCCCTGTCCATCACCAATTCCCGGAGTCCACCCAAACCCATGTCCATTGAGTTGGTGATGCCATCCAACCATCTCATCCTCTGTTGTCCCCTTCTCCTCCTGCTCTCAATCTTTCCCAACATCAGGGTCTTTTCAAATGAGTTAGCTCTTCACATCAGGTGACCAAAGTATTGAGTTTCAGCTTCAACATCAGTTCTTTCAATGAACACCCAGGACTGATCTCCTTTAGGATGGACTGGTTGGANGATGGACAGGGAGGCCTGGCATGCTGCGATTCATGGGGTCGCAAAGAGTCGGACACGACTGCGCGACTGAACTGAACTGATGGTTTCATCAGGGCTCCCCACTTGGCACTAGTGGTAAAGAACCCACCTGCCAACGCAGGATATGCGGCTTTTTTTTTCTGTGGGTCAGGAAGATACCCTGGAGAAGGAAATGGCAACCCACTTTGGTATTCTTCCCTGGGAAATGCAATAGACACAGGAGTCAGGAAGGCTACAGTCCATAGGGTTGCAAAGAGCTGGACACAACTAAAGTGACTTAGCTCACACGCACATGGTTTTACCCATAGTTCCTTGTCGGATCCTGGGATAGTCTAGCATCTTCTTGGAATCTGTGAGGTGAAGTCTATATAAGCAGTAAGCCTTTGAATTGTAATATGTTACTTAAAGCAAGATCACATTGTAAGGTAGAAATATTTTATAAGAATTTCCCATTTTCAGTTCATTTCAGTCTCTCAGTTGTGTCCGACTGTGTGTGACCCCATGGACTGCAATATGTCAGGCCTCCCTGTTCATCATCAACTCCCAGAGTTTACCCAAACTCATGTCCATTGACAGTGATGCCCTCCAACCATCTCATCCCCTGTCATCCTCTTCTCCTGCCCTCAGTCTTTCCTAGCATCAGAGTCCTTTCAGATGGGTCAGCTCTTTGCATCAGGTGACCAAAGCACTGGAGTTTCAGCTTCAGCATCAGTCCTTCCAGTGAACACCCAGGACTGATCTCCTTTAGAATGGACTGGTTGGATCTCCTTGTAGTCCAAGGGACTCTCAAGAGTCTTCTCCAACACCACAGTTCAAAAGCATCAATTCTTCGGTGCTCAGCTTTCTTTATAGTTCAACTCTCACATCCATACATAATTATTGGAAAAACCATAGCCTTAACTAGATGGACCTTTGTTGGCAAAGTAATGTCTCTGCTTTTCAATATGCTGTCTAGGTTGGTCATAACTTTCTTCCAAGGTGTAAGCATCTTTTAATTTCATGGCTGCAATAGCGATCTGCAGTGATTTTGGAGCCCCCCAAAATAAAGTCTGCCACTGTTTCTCCATCTATTTGTCATGAAGCAATGGGACCAGATGCCTGGTCTTAGTTTTCTGAATGTTGAGCTTTAAGCCAACTTTTTCACTCTCCTCTTTCACTTTCCTCAAGAGCCTCTTTAGTTCTTCTTCACTTTCTGCCATAAGGGTGGTGTCATCTGCATATCTGAGGTTATTGATATTTCTCCTGGCAATCTTGATCCCAGCTTGTGCTTCTTCCAGCCCAGCATTTCTCATGATGTACTCTGCATAGAAGTTAAATAACCAGGGTGACAATATACAGCCTTGACATACTCCTTTTCCTATTTGGAACAGTCTGTTGTTCCAGTTCTAACTGTTGCTTCCTGACCTGCATATAGGTTTCTCAAGAGGTGGGTCAGGTGGTATGGTATTCCCATCTCTTTCAGAATTTTCCACAGTTTATTGTGATCCACACAGTCAAAGGCATTGGCATAGTCAATAAAGCAGAAATAGATGTTTTTCTGGAACTCTCTTGCTTTTTCCATGATCCAACAGATGTTGGCAATTTGATCTCTGGTTCCTCTGCCTTTTCTATAACCAGCTTGACCATCTGGAAGTTCACAGTTCACATATTGCTGAAGCCTGGCTTGGAGAATTTTGAGCATTACTTTACTAGCGTGTGAGATGAGTGCAATTGTGCAGTAGTTTGAGCATTCTTTGGCATTGCCTTTCTTTGGAATTGGAATGAAAACGGACCTTTTCCAGTCCTGTGGCCACTGCTGAGTTTTCCAAATTTGCTGGCATATTGAGTGCAGCACTTTCACAGCATCATCTTTCAGGATTTGAAACAGCTCAACGGGAATTCCATCACCTCCACTAGCTTTGTTCGTAGTGATGCTTCTTAAGGCCCACTTGACTTCACATTCCAGGATGTCTGGCTCTAGGTGAGTGTGAGTGATCACACCATTGTGATTATTGGGTCGTGAAGATCTTTTTTGTACAGTTCTTCTGTGTATTCTTGCCACCTCTTCTTAATATCTTCTGCTTCTGTTAGGTCCATACCATTTCTGTCCTTTATCGAGCCCATTTTTGCATGAAATGTTCCCTTGTTATCTCTAATTTTCTTGAAGAGATCTCTAGTCTTTCCCATTATATTTTTCCTCTGTTTCTTTGCATTGATTGCTGAGGAAGGCTTTCTTATCTCTCCATGCTATTCTTTGGAACTCTGCATTCAAATGGGTATATCTTTCCTTTTCTCCTTTGTTTTTCTTTTCTCTTCTTTTCACAGCTATTTGTAAGGCCTCTTCAGACAGCCATTTTGCTTTTTTGCATTTCTTTTTCTTGGGGTTATTATCAACATTTTCCCTCTATTTTTAATCTGGTTTTAATTTAGGATTTTATGGATAAGTAAGTACCTGCTTAGTCTCTGCAGTTAGCCTAAATCACTATTTGAATTCTAAACTCTATTGGAGTTTACTGGGAGAAGATATTATTCTTCTCCCCTTCAGTTTAATAAGTGTAACTTTCTCAAAAGTGTTGAGGAGATCCTGGGAATTTGAGCCCTTTATACATTGAGTGGCCTCATGCTGAGGAGATAAAGGTGGACTTTTCCAACAAGGATGATCTCCTAGCCAAATGGCTTGGCTATTCTATCTAGGGCTGTTCCTGCCACCGCCAGATTTACTAGAATAATTACTTCCTGTTCTTAGGTACTGGCTCCTTCTAACAGAGCAATGGAGATCAAAGGCCAGTCCTGTAAAGACGTAAGACCATCAGTATCTCTTTGACTGTAGTGGTCTCTCAGGTTCCCTAAGAGATTTCCTGTAAGCAGTCTCTCAACTCGAATATGTAAAGGTTTTGCAACACCTCCAAGTTCTTATATGGGACACAGGAAGCATACATCAAGATGAAACAATCCACAGTTTCACACCGGTGTCCAAGATGGATAGAGAAACCACTTTTAATAATATTCCAGAAATACTGTCCCTGTAAGGCTGTATTAAGATTCGTCTCTCTAACCCATAGAGAACAATAAATGCTGTGCTTCTGACATGGAGAATGCTAAAATGCCAGATACTTTCTGCTTGAAATAAGGTATTTCCACATAGGCTTTTTCTTACATACCTCAAATTAGGAAATGGGAATGTTTTTCAAGATTTTTACATTGCATCTTATCAAGGGAAATTCTATGGTGGTTCCAAACAAAAACAGCATTTTATCATTTCCTCTTCAATATTATACAAACCATTTTCTATTAAAGTCAAAGCTGCCTTTAATTTCAGGTACCATTTAAAATCTCAAGAATACAAACATTTGTTTGGATATTGAGGAAAGAACTGTGTAAGATTCAAACCCTTCTTTCTTTCAGTTGTGCTAAATATGTGCTAAGAATGTGACATAATCTCCAATTATTACTTGAAACTAGTAGAAATTTGTAGCAAGCAAAAGTTTTGTTATAGCCTGGAAATTTGAATATAAACAGAATAATGGTAGAGGTACCTACAGAGCTCATCAGATCCCTAAACTAAACCATCCTGTTCAAAAAGCATTACAGAGCAGGTAGTTTTAAGTTTTTTTTTAATAACTGGACATAGAATGTAACTTCCTCACATGCTGTGAAGTTCTTCCCTCTAATTAGCATAAATCCTCCCCTACTGCAGTTTTAGCTCACCTTCTGCAGTTTGATCCTGTGTGATCAGGAAAAACAGCTGGTCTCCATCATCCTTACAATAACCATTCATATTCCCAAAGTTATATCACCCTTGGGTTTCCTCTTCTCCAGGCTAAAGAGCCCAGTTCCTTTAACCTTTTCTCAGAGGTCCTATTTTTCAGCCATTCCATCATTTTTGTTGATTGCCTCTGGACTCTCTCCAATCTCTGTATCTCCTGTCAGTTGTGCTGCTCTCAGACTAGAGCAGAAGTTGATGATCTAAGGTAAGACCTTATCACTGCCAAATATACAGAAAGGATTACTTCCTGTTCTTACAGCTCAGCTTCCACTAGCAGAACAATAGGGATCAAAGCCAGACCCTCATAAAACCCAAGCTACCTTTCTATTCCTATTGCTACCCTGACCCTCTGCCCTCACACGATGTCAACAAAGATGAAATGCATTTTTGCGATAGAGAAATTATGAAAAGGGGCAAGTGAGGCTTCAAAGACATAACCCCCTTAAATTCAGCATCTTTCCTCTCTCATACCTCCCACTCCTATCTCTGATCTTGTCAGGACATCTCTCTTGCCAGCCTCTGAACATTTACAAATTTATGTCAACAGCTTTTGGATCTTTTCCCCACCTTGTGGTCCCCTGTCCAAGATTCTGAGAGCTCAAAAGACATCTCTATTTATCTCCCTCTCTTTCTCCAAACTCCAAACACACTAGAGTGCCTTTCAATACAAATAAAAGAAATCCAGCTCAAGTCATTGATAATAATAGAGAGATGCCTATATTTTTCAGTTTTGCATGTTTGTAAAGTTTATATAAAAGTTATCATAATATATATTTTTATTTTTCTGTAACTTGCTATCTCCAATCATATTATGCTCATGTGTGTTATCTATGTAAATACCTATAGTTGAGATTCAATTTTTTTTCACTTTAGTTTTACAATATAGGTTATTGCTGCTGTTGGATTAAATTGTCAGTGAACAATTAGATTATTTCCAGATTTTTTTCTGTTATTTTAAGCAAAGTTGTTATGAAAATTTTCATATTTCCATATGCATTTGTACAAGGTTTTTCCTAGGGTATATCCCTGGGAATGGAACTGCTGAGTCATTAAGTTGTACATATTGAGCTTTAATAAATGTTCAATAATTTTTCAAAATGGTAGTAATAATTATAATTTACATTTCCACCAGCAACATGTAAGAGTGCCTATTGCTTTACTTCAAAATTTTTTAACTGATTTTTAAATTTTGCACATCTAGTATGTACTAAAGGATATTCCACTGTGGTTTTAATTTCCCTAGTGAGTAAGACTGAGAATCTTTAATATATTTATTAGAAAATGTGTTTGTATTTCTTGTTCACCTATTTATCAGTTGTTTATCTCTTGTCTTGATTTATATAGGTTTTATGTGTGTGTGTGTCTGAGTGTGTTCTAGATATTAGTCTTTTATCTGATACATATGTTGCAAAATATCAAAACAGCTTACCTTTTTACTTTATCTGTTTTGTTTAGTTAACAGAGTTCTTAATGTGGCAGGGTTTTTTTTCCATTATGCTTTTAGAATCTTTAAGAAATCTTTCCCTAACTCAATATTGCAAAGATATGCAGTTATATTTTCTTTTTAAGTCTTAAAGTTTTAGTTTCATATTTAAATTGTTAATTTATTTAGTATTAATTTGAATATGAGTTAGAAATTCAGTTTAAATTTTTATACACAGGGATTTAATGTTCACAATACCACTTAGCCATGTGTGCTAAGTTGCTTCAATTGTGGGCAACTCTTTGCGATCACATGGACTGTAGCCCTCTAGGCTCCTCTGTCCATGGGGATTCTCCAAGCAAGAATACTGGAGTGAGTTGTCATGGCCTCCTCCAGGAGATCTTCCCCACTCAGGGATGGAACCATCTCTTAAGTCTCTTGCATTGGCAGGCGGGTTCTTTACCACTAGCGCCATCTGGGAAGCTCCAACAGTACCACTTATTAACCCGTTTATCTTCAGTGGCAGTTCTGACATATATATGTGGACTTTATTTTAGACCTCTATTCTGTTCTTTCAGAGAAGGCAATGGCACCCCACTCCAGTTCTCTTGCCTGGAAAATTCTATGGATAGAGGAGCCTGGTGGGCTGCAGCCCATGGGGTCGCGAAGAGCCGGACACGACTGAGCAACTTCACTTTCATTTTTCCCTTTCATGCATTGAAGAAGGAAATGGCAACCCAACCCACTCCAGTATTCTTGCCTGGATAATCAGGAACGGGGGAGGCTGGCGGGGCTGCCGTCTATGGGTCTATGGGGTCGCACAGAGTCGGACACGACTGAAGCGACTTAGCAGCATTCTGTTCATTTGATATTCTGTCTATTTAAATATCAATGCCACACTGTCTCAGTTTCTTAGCAAGTTTTTTCACACTGTCCTCTTCGAAAATGCCTGGGCTTTTCTTGGCCCTTTGCTCATCCACATAAACTTTAAATCCTACTTGTCAAACTACACACAAGGACACACACACACACACACACACAAATAGCCCCGTTGCTATTTTCACTGGAAATGCATGCATTTAGAGATAAATTTATGCACAGTTGATACATCTTTAAGCTGTTGAATCATTCAATCCATGAACGCAGTATTATAGACCTTTCCATTCATTGGAAAGACCTTTATGCTCTTTCTGCTTTCATGTCTTTCACTAAATTGTTATAACGGCCTCATTAATGGTTTGAATATCTTCTTTTGTATTGTTTCTAGACATTTTACTATTTTGTGAACATAATAAATGTTTTTAAATTATGTTACATTTATTAATGGTTTGTTGCTGGAATATAAAAATACAATTGAGTCTTCAGCTTTAATTCATCAAATTTGCTAAACTCTTAACAACCTTAATTAATTACTCTGCATTCTTTTTTTATTTTGTTTCAACAACTGTACCATTTACACATAACAGTTTTTGTTTACAATTCTTTAAATTTAATTTCTTATTGGTCCATTACTATACTGCTTAAGAACTCCAGGAAAATACTGGGGAAAAATGTTAATAGGATGCTTTCTTTTCCTCCTATTGATATTAAAGTTTTATTATCAATTATATTGGCTGTAAGAATTTCTGTAAGTACTATAATATTTCCATATATTCCTAGTGTTTCAAGAAAATTTTAATATCAAGAATCAGTACTGAATTTTATTAAATACTGTTTCTGCATCTGAGATAATAATTTTTATTATTTATTTATTTATATAATCTGGTTAATTACATTTATAGTTTTTCTAACATTAAACAAGTATACTTGAGGAAACCAGTTTGGCCATGATGTATTGTCTTTTTCATGGATTGCTGAATTTGTTTTACTAATGTTTTGTTAACATACTTTAATCTATGTTCATAAAATATATTAGTCAAAAATTTTAAATGTTTTCTTGTCTGTTTTTTGTATCAGTGTTATATTAGCCTTATAAAATAAATTTTACAGTGAGTCTTCTACTTTTTCTATTCTCTGGAAGATGTTTGTTACACTGAAAACTATTTCTTGAGTATGTGTAGAATCTCAGTTATAAACTGATTTTCCTTATTATTTTAGGGACACATAACTATCAATTCTATTTAAAATTGCAGAACTAGTATTGTACACTGTATTCAGTTTAGTTCAGTCGCTCAGTCATGTCCGACTCTTTGCAACCCCATGAATCTCAGCACGCCAGGCCTCCCTGTCCATCACCAACTCCCGGAGTTCACTCAAACTCACGTCCATCGAGTCCGTGATGCCATCCAGCCATCTCATCCTCTGTCGTCCCCTTCTCCTCCTGCCCCCAGTCCCTCCCAGCATCAGGGTCTTTTCCAATGAGTCAACTCTTCGCATCAGGTGGCCAAAGTACTGGAGTTTCAGCTTTAGCATCATTCCTTCCAAAGAAATCCCAGGGCTGATCTCCTTCAGAACGGATTGGTTGGATCTCCTTGCAGTCCAAGGGACTCTCAAGAGTCTTCTCCAACACCACAGTTCAAAAGCATCAATCCTTTGGCACTCAGCCTTCTTCACAGTCCAACTCTCACATCCATACATGACCACAAGAAAAACCATAGCCTTGATTAGACGGACCTTAGTTAGCAACATAATGTCTCTGCTTTTGAATATATTATCTAGTGTCAGACTTTATTTTTCTGGGCTCCAAAATCACTGCAGATGGTGATTGCAGCCATGAAATTAAAAGACGCTTACTCCTTGGAAGAAAAGTTATGACCAACCTAGATAGTACACTGTATTAGTTTTGCTTAATTATACTTTTTGAGAACTTGCCTGTTTTATCTAAACTTTAAAATTTATTTGCATACAATTGATCATGAACATGAAAGTTGCTCAGTCGTGTCCCACTCTTTGCAACCCCATGGACTATATAGTCTGTATAGTCCATGGAATTCTCCAGGCCAGAATATTGGAGTGGTATCCTTTCCCTTTTTCAGGGGATCTTCCCAACCCAGGGATCAAATCCAGGTCTCCTGCATTGCAGATAGATTCTTTACCAGCTGAGCAACAAGGGAACCCTGAGAATACAGGAGTGGGTAGCCTATCCCTTCTCCAGCAGATTTTCTCTACCCAGAAATCAACCCAGGGTCTCCTGCATTGCAGGCAGATTCTTTACCAACTGAGCTATTAGGGAAGCCCAAAACTGATCATAATATTCTCATTATATTTTAATGTCTGCCACATCTGCTACTATTAAGATTTCCTTAATGCTTTTGATGTGTCTTCTTTTTTTAAAATCTTGGTTAGTGTTTATATTTTATATTTTTTCCAAAGAACGTAGTTTTGACTGTATTGAATCTCTATTTTATCTGTTCCAGTATATCCTATTATTGGCATTATTTCCTTCTTTTGCTTCCTTTCAGAAAAGAATTCCTTTAATTCCTAAAGTTAGACACTTAAACTCCTTGATTTTTAGCCTTAAAAAAATCATTTAAATCAATATATGGCCCCTTAATCCTTCTTAATTACACAAGAGAAATGGTAATACCAAGTTTGCCTTTTACTATTCAGTTCTAAGTTATAATCCCTTTATGGTTTCTTTTTTGATCCATAAATTATTTAGAAGTGGGTTTTTTAATTTTTTAATATTAAGTTTTTAAACATTAGCTTTTATCATTATGTATAACTTACTTGGCCTGTGGTCATAAACTGCACAATGATAGTGTTTTTTAATTTACTGAGACTGCTTTCTGGCAGAGTAGATGGTACACTGCCAAAAAAGTACAAGCTTGAAAAGAATGTTGTGCTCCAATTACTGAGACTTAGTGCTCTACACAGATTCAGGTTGCTTGCTATGTTGTTCAAATTTTCTCCTTTCTTACTAACTTTTGTCTGCTAAATCTACCAATAACTCAGAGGAGAACCAAAATCTTTTATTATGTCACTTTTTCTCCTAGTTTATTATTTACTTGTTGGATATAGTTTGAGACTGTTATTAAAAGGAATAAGTAATTTCTAATGAGTTAAAATGTTTATCATTACAGAGTGATGTTATCTGCCTCCGGTAATGTTTTCTGCTTTAAATATTAATTTGTCTGATAAAAATACATCATTACTAGCTTACATGTTAACATTATTGTGTTGTGTCCTTTTCTAGCTATTACTATGAACTCTTTTTTTTTTGTTTGCAATTATATTCACTTTTTCAGCTTGCAATTATAACATGTGTAATTATATATATTCAATAATTATATATATATATCAGTTCACTCCCTTAGTCATGTCCAACTCTTTACAACCTCATGGACAGCAGCACGCCAGGCCTCCCTGTCCATCACCAACTCCTGGAGTTTACTCAAACTTATGTCCATTGAGTCAGTGATGCCATCCAACCATCTCATCCTTTGTTATCTCCTTCTCCTCCTGCCTTCAATCTTTCCCAGCATCAGGGTCTGTTCCAATGAGTCAGTCCTTCACATCAGGTGGCCAAAGTATCAGAGTTTCAGCTTCAGCATCAGGCCTTCCAATGAATATTCAGGACTGATTTCCTTTAGGATGGACTGGTTGGATCTCCTTGCAGTCCAAGGGACTCTCAAGAGTCTTCTCCAACACCACAGTTCAAAAGCATCAATTCTTCGGCACTCAGCTTCCTTTATAGTCCAGTTCTCACATCTATACGTGACTACTGGAAAAACCATAGTCTTGACTAGACAGACCTTTGTTGGCAAAGTAATGTCTCTGCTTTTTAATATGCTATTTAAGTTGGTCAAAACTTTTCTTCCAAGGAGCAAGCATCTTTTAATTTCATGGCTGCAGTCACCATCTGAAGTGATTTTGGAGCCCAGAAAAATAAAGTCTGACAATGTTTCCATTTCTTCCCCATCTATTTCCCATGAAGTGATGGGAATAGATGCCATAATCTTAGTTTTCTGAATGTTGAGCTTTAAGCCAACTTTTTCACTCTCCTGTTTCACTTTCATCAAGAGGCTCTTTAGTTCTTCACTTTCTGCCATAAGGGTCGTTCATCCGCATATCTGAGGTTACCGATATTTCTCCTGGCAGTCTTGATTCCAGTTTGTGCTTCATCTAGCCCAGCATTTCTCATGATTTACTCTGCATATAGGTTAAATAAGGAGGGTGACAATATACAGCCTTGACATACTCCTTTTCCTATTTGGAACCAGTCTGTTGTTCCATGTCCAGTCTAACTGTTGCTTCCTGATCTGCATATAGGTTTCTCAAGAGGCAGGTCAGGTGGTCTGGTATTCGCATCTCTTTCAGAATTTTCCACAGTTTGTTGTGATCCACACAGTCAAAGGCTTTGGCATAAAGAAATAGATGTTTTTCTGGAACTCTCTTGCTTTTTCAATGATCCAGAGGATGTTGGCAATTTGATCTCTGGTTCCTCTGCCTTTTCTACATCCAGCTTGAACATCTGGAAGTTCACAGTTCATGTACTATTGAAGCTTGGCTTGGAGAATTTTGAACATTACTTATATATATTAAATAATTTTATATATAGATAATTACATTCAATCTGATAATAATCTTTTCTCTTAGCTAAAAATACACCAGTTTAAAATTACTGTGCAAACTAGTATGTTTGAATGTATTATGATATCTTATTTTTGCTTTCTAATTTATCCCAATATTTTCTTCATCATTTTTTCTCATTTCTTTCGTAGAATTTTTGCTTAATTTTTGTATTTCTTTTCTGCACATTTATCATGGCATCTATATGTTAAGATGTTTTTATATGACTAGAAACAGTGGGTAAAGACTCATACCTTTTCATATGAGGTGAGGTGAAGTCGCTCAGTCGTGTCCGACTCTTTGCGACTCCGTGGACTGTAACCTACTAGGCTTCTCAGCCCATGAGATTCTCCAGGCAAGAGTACTGGAGTGGATTGCCATTTCCTTCTCCAGAGGATCTTCCCAACCCAGGGATCGAACCCGGGTCTCCCGCATTGGAGGCAGACGCTTTAACCTCTGAGCCACCAGGGAAGCCTACCTTTTCATATGGTTATTGGCTATTTATAAATCTCTTTGGATAAACGTTTATTCAAGTCCTTTGCTTATTTTTGAATTGGGTTGTTTGTTTTGACACTGTTGTTGAGTGATAGGAGTTCCTTATATATTCTAGACATTAATCCCTTATCAGATATATGATTGGAAAATATTTATTTTCTTTATATGGGTTGTTTTTGACTTAGTTTGTAGTGTCATTGATAAACAAAAGTTTTTAAATTTTGACAAAGTCCAAGTTATCTATTTTTTTTGTTCCCATTCCTTGTGCTTTGGTGTCATATCTAAGAAATCATGGCCAAATACAACGTCATAAAGTTTTTTCCCTAGTTTTCTTCTAAGTACTTTAGTTTTAGCTCTTACATTTAGGTCTTTGACCCATTTTTGGTGTCTGGTGTAAATTAAAGTCCAAGTTCATTCTTTTCATGTAAATATACAGTTTACATAGCACTATTTTTGGAAGACTATCTTTTAGCATTGTGCCAATCTTTTTTTTTTTTTTTCTTCCACATGGTCATGAAGACTTTCTTCCATGCTTTCTACCAGAAGTGCTATATTTTACATTTTATGTTTAGGTTTATGATTTCTTTTAAATTGCTTTTTCTATATACTATGAGATGTGGATGGAGGGTCATTTTATTCCACATAGATGGCCAGTTTTTTCCAGCACTATTTGCTAGAAAGGTTTACTTTTCTCCATTGAATTGTCCTGATTCCTTGGTCAAAATTAATTGACCACAGAACAGTAGGGCACTCTTTTGGACTCTCTATCCTTAAGATTTTCTTTCATTCTTTATCTTGATTACTATAGCTTGATTACAGTAAGTCTTGAAATGAAGCATTTTAAGTACTCCAACTTAGTTCTTTTCAAGCATTAGTTCTTTTCTAGCATTATTTGACTATTCCAGGTTCTTTGAAAGTCTATGTAGATCTTAAAAGCAGCATGTCAGTTTCTACTAAAAATCTTCCTAGATTTTGTTTGGGATTGCATTGAATTTAGAGATCAATTTTTAAAAATTCTCTAATATTACCACAATCCTTATCATAAAATATCTCTGTATTTATTTTAAAAATTAATTTCTCTTAGCTGTGTTTTGTTATCTTCAATGCACAAGTCTTACACATATTTGTTAAATGTATCCCTAAGTATATCATGTGGTTTTTGATGCTAATGCAAATAGTATTTTTAAAACATTTTTCAATTGAATTATATGAAAATACAACTAAGTTTTGGTCACTGAGCTTTACAAACATTAGGTATTGGACATAAAGTAGTTACTCATAGAAACAGTTCCAAATGTTCTTCAGTGTTCCATTGCCTCTAGTGCTAAACACTAAGTTGTTCATGTCTCGGGTAAAACTCTACCAAGCAAGTCAATAATCTAGCAAATCACAGTGAGCTAAATTAACTTAAAAATATCTAGTTTTTATTTTGCTTTCTGTAAGTAACTTAACTGCCTGAAAAAAAAAAAAAAGTTCAAGATTATTTAAAGAGAAACAACAAAATCCAGACACTTAACATTTTAGCACTGACAACCAAAATTTTCTGAAAGGAAGAAGAAGCAGAACAATGTAATCTATAAACAGGAAGAAAAAAAATCAGAAAATGGAATAGGACAAAAATTAGAAATCTAATAGAATTAGCATATAAAAACTTTGAAAAATGTAAAAATATTTAAAGCAAAAGATTAAGATAAATCAGGACAGAAAAGCAAGATATTTAAAAACAAATGAAAATTCTAGAATAAAGACAAACTCAACTTGAATATATAGCAATAGAAATTTTCATGTTTAACTTTGCATTATTCATTTCTTGAATTTTCAGTTGTTTTGTTTCAATAGTTTCCATTTGTCTGTTGAGATTCCCTATTTATATCCTCATTATATTTATGCTTTCTTTGAAATCTTGACTACATTAAGACTTCCCTGGTGGCTCAGATGGTAAAGTACCTGACTGCAATGCAGGAGACCTAGGTTCGATCCCTGGGTTGGGAAGATCCCCTGGAGAAGGAAATGGCAACCCACTCCTGTATTCTTGCCTGGAGAACCCCATGAACAGAGGACCTGGTGGACTTCAGTCCATGCAGTCACAAAGAGTAGGACACAGCTGAGTGACTAAGCACATTTGACTGCTATTTTCATCATCTCTCTCTTTCTAGTGTGTTTTTATGGGTTATGGCTTCCTAACTCTTCTTTCCCATGTCTAGTATTATTTTACTGAGTGATGGAAATTATGATTATTATACTGTTAGGTAGTTAATTTAATTCTTTCAATGCATGTTTGTAAGATTTCTTAGGGTAGGTCTGGATCTGGCATAGCCCTGGAACTAAGGAGTATCCCTTCTGAGGTTTCTGTTGAATACCTCAGGTAGGCAATAATGTCTGTGCTCTCTATGAAACTTAAACATTGTTCAGCTCAGTTTTGTTTGAAACTTTATTTGAAAATATCAGCTAAGACATTTTGTTAGCAATTGTTCTTTATCTAGTAGTTCTTTGATTGATCTCATGGAGTCTTGCCCTGCGTATGATCATCACAGCCAAAGACCCATTCAAGGCTTGTATAAGTATTTTGGGATTCCTTTCCTGTTGAGCTACTTCAAATCCTAAAAGATGATGCTGTGAAAGTGCTGCACTCAATATTCCAGCAAATTTGGAAAACTCAGCAGTGACCACAGGACTGGAAAACATCAGTTTTCATTTCAATCCCAAAGAAAGGCAATGCCAAAGAATGCTCCAACTACCACACAATTGCACTCGTCTCACACACTAGCAAAGTAATGCTCAAAATTCTCCAAGCCAGGCTTCAACAGCACGTGAATAGTGAACTTCCAGATCTGTATGCAGGTCAAGAAGAAACAGAACCAGATATGAACCAACAGACTGGTTCCAAAGCAGGAAAGGAGTATGTCAAAGCCGTATATTGTCACCCTGCTTATTTAACTTATATGCAGAGTACATCATGAGAAACGCTGGACTGGAAGAAACACAAGCTGGAATCAAGATTGGCGGGAGAAATATCAGTAACCTCAGATATGCAGATGACACCAGCCTTATGACAGAAAATGAAGAGGAACTAAAAAGCCTCTGATGAAAGTGAAAGAGGAGAGTGAAAAAGTTGGCTTAAAGCTCAACATTCAGAAAACGAAGATCATGGCATCTGGTCCCATCACTTCATGGCAAATAGATGGGGAAACAGTGGAAACAGTGTCAGATTTATTTTGGGGGGCTCCAAAATCACTGCAGATGGTGACTGCAGCCATGAAATTAAAAGACTTTTACTCCTTGGAAGAAAAGTTATGAGCAACCTAGATAGCATATTCAAAAGCAGAGACATTACTTTGCCAACTAAGGTTCGTCTAGTGAAGGCTATGGTTTTTCCAGTAGTCATGTATGGATGTGAGAGTTGGACTGTGAAGAAGGCTGAGCACCGAAGAACTGATGCTTTTGAACTGTGGTGTTGGAGAAGACTCTTGAGAGTTCCTTGGATTGCAAGGAGATTCAATCAGTCCATTCTGAAGGAGATCAGCCCTGGAATTTCTTTGGAAGGAATGATGCTAAAGCTGAAACTCCAGTACTTTAGCCACCTCATGCAAAGAGTTGACTCATTGGAAAAGACTCTGATGCTGGGAGGGATTGGGGGCAGGAGGAGAAGGGGACGACCGAGGATGAGATGGCTGGATGGTATCACTGACTCAATGGACGTGAGTCTGTGTGAACTCCGGGAGTTGGTGATGGACAGGGAGGCCTGACGTGCTGTGATTCATGGGGTCGCAAAGAGTCAGACAGGCCTGAGTGACTGAACAGAACTGAACTGAACTTTATTTGATACTATCAGTCCACAATTTTAAAAATAGGGCCAGGTAGAAGAGAGACCATCTATCCATGGTTCTAACTTACCATTCCAAATTAGGGGAATTTTCCTTACTTTGGGAAAAAAAAAAACTGCAATGCAGTTGAGAAGTCAGAAAATGAATCAGAGGGAGATAAGCCCTACATACTTTCTCTTTTAGTCCTGCCTGTATGTTCTTAGATTGGAATTTATTTGCCAGCTAAATTCATTCAGTTTCTATTATCCTCCATGACATTCCCACAACTCCAGCTCTAGTCCTTGAAACTAACGAAAATTGGTTGGTTCCTGTAAGAATCCTCTATCTTGTCCTGAAGAAAAGCTTTGTATCATGCAAGAATTTTAAATTATGTCTGTTAGAAAAAATTTTGAAGATTGTTAGAGCCTTCCTCTATTTCAAAACTGACTTCTATACTGTAGTAGTCACAACAGCTACTTTCCTGTCTCCTTCCTTCCAGTATTATAATGCTACTACATTTTTTAAAAAACTGCTTCTTTGCAACTTAGGCTTATCTGTTACTTGCTTTCTTATCCATGTTACAAATCAATTGAACAAGAATGTGTTGGGTATCAATTTCAGGCAGAGGTTTTAAGAACAGTGCACCACTCAATATCTCCTTTTCCTTCACATGGTCTGTGCTGAAGCTTATATTGAGATGAAGAGTGTATCTGTCTTAGATATTAAGCAGAACTGCCACCCCACCACTGTCCCTCATACACTGTATTATACACACAAGGCTCTGTTAGACATATGGCACAATTGAGAAACCACCATTTTGTTAAACCACTAAAATATGATGTTGTTTTCTGCAGAAGCATAACCTAACCTTTCTTGGCTAGTATACTAACCCTTATTTATTGTCCTCAGTAATTACGCTGATTCTTATAAGTGGCAGATTTTGAAAGTTTATTCTTATATATATAGTCAAAAGACAATCCCAACTACAAATTTGAAGAGAGGAGAAAAGTAGTAGTTCACTTTTTTATATTTAAAAAAGGGGTGAATCATTAATTATGAGAAGGGATGATTATCCATTTGGACAACCCAGATAACTAGATTTACATCTTAATCATCAGAAGACCATATTCAGAGGGCCTAATGGAAGTCCATGGGGTTGCAAATAGCTGAACACAACTCAGTCACTGAGTACATGTAGTTCAAACTACAAGTTGTTTGGGGTCAACTGTAACTATTGTTCAAGGGGTCAACTGTAGTTCATAAGGTACTTTTTGAACCAGGAATGTGCATGTAGTGAAGAGCTCAGAAATTCTTTTCTAAAGTCAAGACAATGAAAAGACACTATAGAGCCCAAATACTTTCAAATGGAAGGCTAAAGACAGAGCTGAACTCATATTCTGAAACTGTACCTTTCCCAAGACTAGATTTTGATGAGTTGCAAATTAAAAAGAAGAAAATTAGCTAATAATCATCCATTGTGCATCAATTAGTGGAAAAGCCAATTCTTTCCTCTAACTTTAACCATGCAAATTCTGTTGTGCCTATTTATCATTTTTAGCATCTCCAAATATTAAATACAATATTCAGATTCAAAATAAGGTAATAATATTGAAATAACAGATTAACTCAACAAATATTTGTAAAGTCTATTCCATGCCAGGCACTGCACTGAATGCTGGGAAGACAAAGGTGATCAGTATGTGTTGCTGCCTTTGAGGAATTTATTATGCAAGTTTTGGAGTTGGACAGCTGTACTATAAAAAATAATTTGATGTAAAGATGTGGTAAATGTCAAGAGCTTTGGGATATCAAGACCAATGCATGGCTCAGTCTGAGCTTCAATGATGCTTTTTAGAGAAGATGAGGCCCCAACTCTAGCCTGAGGATTGTTGCAAGTAACCAAAGTGCAGAAGGAGGAAGAACGTGCCAGACCAACTCCCATCTGTGTGAACCACCTTACTGCCTGGGAGTGGAGGATGCAAAAGAGCATGACGCAAAGAACTGTGGGTAATGAATTGCATCCTATAGACAATGGGAAGTGGTATAATCAGGCTAAAAATATAATATTTTAGAAGGTTTAGACATGCTTAGAAGGTTGTGTAGATATGTTCACTTACCCTTTGGGGCACATGTGAATCTGTAGTTCTCAGGTACCTTGCTGTGGGGTGGTGCATGTGAATAGTTCTGGTCAATTGTAGACAGGAAAGACATCTATCACTTCTGGGCCAAAAAGTGGAAGAGCCTTTGTGTGACCAGCCACTGTTTAGTCCTCTGCCATCATGTTTATTTTGAACTGTGGTGTTGGAGCAGACTCTTGAGAGTCCCTTGGACTGCAAGGAGATCCACCAGTCCATCATACATGAGATCAGTCCTGGGTGTTCATTGGAAGGACTGATGTTGAAGCTGAAACTCCTTTACTTTGGCCACCTGATGCAAAGAGCTGACTCATTTGAAAAGACCCTGATGCTGGGAAAGATTGAGGGCAGGAGGAGAAGGGAACAACAAAGGATGAGATGGCTGGATGGCATCATCGACTCAATAGACATGAGTTTGGGTAGATTCTGGGAGTTGGTGATGGACAAGGAGGCCTGGCGTGCTGCAGTCCATGGGGTCACAAAGAGTCAGACATGACTGAGCAACTGAACTGAACTGATGGTGTTTGTGGAAACATAAATATGGAAGGAGCTCTCATAAGAGCAAAAATGGGCAGAAGGTTGAATCTTCATAAGGAGAGATTACACAGACTTTTGGAGAATGAGAAACTTTCATCGTGTGAAGCCACTGAGGTTTTGAGGTCATTCATTACTATAGCATAATCCATTCTGTGGTAAATAAAAGTACTGGAAAAGGTTTATTATTATTTGTGTGTGAAGGGTTCCATGGTGGCTCAGACAGTAAAGAATTTGCCTGCAATGAAGGAGACCCAGGTTTGATCCCTGGGTCTGGAAGATCCCCTGGAAAAGGTAATGGCTACCCACTCCAGTATTCTTCCTTGGAAAATTCCATGGACAGAGGACCCTGGTGGGCTACAGTCCATGGGGTTGCAAAGAGTTGGACATGACTGCGTGACTAACATATGAAGGGTAGAGAAGGGAAAGGTGATGAATATGGCTTGCATGTTTCCAATTTCTTGATTGGTTGGATGATTTACAGATTGAGAGTGGGTAAAAATTTTGAAAGCAGTATCCTTTTTACAGAGTACTATCAAGAAAGTAAACCTAAAGATTGATCTTTATTGTAGATGTTTCTACTAGGCATGGCAATATAGCCAGTTATTTCTTTTTTTTCTTTCTTTAATTAATTTTTATTTTTTAGTTTGTTTTGCTTTACAATACTGTATTTGTTTTGCTACACATCGACATGAATCAGCCACGAGTGTACATGAACTCCCAATCCCGACCCCCACCTCCCACTTCCTGCCCCACACCATCCCTCTGGATTATCCCCGTGCATCAGTCCCAAGCATCCTGCATCCTGCATCAAACCTGGACTGGCGATTCATTTCAAAATGTAATTTTCTTTGATTTGACTTGAAAATTATTCCTGTGGTCTATTCAAAGGATTACATAAGTACATACATTTGTTACTAGTGTTTCTCTACAATAACTGAATGGGTTTTTATAATTAGCAACCCTTTCCAAACAAAAAACTTAAATTTTTATATGAATTTCTCTGTAAATTGATACTATTATTCAGCTAGCAATATGGCTATTTTTAAACAGAAACAGGTCCACACATTTTAAAGGATTTTGAGAGGCAAATTGTAACTGCTCACCCTTATGTATACTATTAGCTGGTTGATAGAATGATCTGAATTAGTTTCATGAAGAAAAAGATGGTTTACTGCTTGGTGTGTATGCCCAGCAGTGGGATCGCTGGATCATAAGGCATTTCTATTTGCAATTTTTTGAGGAATCTCCACACTGTTCTCCATAGTGGCTGTACTAATTTGCATTCCCACCAACAGTGTAAGAGGGTTCCCTTTTCTCCACACCCTCTCCAGCATTTATTGCTTGTTGACTTTTGGATCGCAGCCATTCTGACTGGTGTGAAATGGTACCTCATTGTGGTTTTGATTTGCATTTCTCTGATATTTCAAAAGTAATACTACAATCCTCTATATTTTTTAACTTTTTATTATCCTCTCCTCCCCTTCCACTAAAATATGAGCTTGCTTGTCTCATTCAGGGTTATGTCCCCCACACTTCACCTGGTACATGGTAGCAGTTCATTCAGTATCTGTCAAGCCTGTTGAATGAATGAATGTGTACACTTTGAAGGACAATGTACCATAACAAAATAATTATTTTATCTCCCATACCATATGAGAACCTGATCACTGTTTGTCATAAAATAGACATTTTAAAGGGTAGTTAATCTTTCCTTTTCTCATTCTTGCCTTTCACTCACATGCACATCCAATCCTTTGGCAAAGCCTATATATTGTGCCTTCAAGATATATCCCAAATCTGACCAGTTCCTCAAGTTGTACCAGCCTGGTCTCAGTCCCTACTCCTCCCCGCTGGATTACTGCAGCAGCTTCCTTACAGGTCTGCCTGCTTCTACTCTGCCTAGCCACCTCCCCTTCCCCTCCAGCCCAGGTGAATTTTTATATAAAGGCCAGAGTGATAGTCTGAAAACATAAATCATACCCTGTAACTCTTCTGCTCAGAGGCTTCCCATCTCAGTCAAAATAAAAGTCAGCATCTTACAAAGGCTCACCAGGTCCTATACAGCTGGCCAGTTGCCACCTTTTTGACATTATCTCCCACCGCTGTCCTCGTTGTTCCCTTCTCTCCAGCCATACTGACCTCCTGGCTTTTCATTAAAGACACTATGCCTGGCCCCACTTCAGGACATGTGCACTTGCTGTTTCCTTTTTTTGGAATGCTTTGCTTCTAGGTATACCAGTCTGGCTTCCTCATCTTTTCAGGTCTTTGTTCCAATGTCATGTTTTCAGTCCTCACTGCCCAATTGTCCAATGTAATACATACATCAATCAATGGCCTCCTCTGGAGCCCTCATTTCCTATCCCTCTAACCACTGTTCATCTGTATTCTTAGCATTTATCACCATGCAACACTTCACTTTCACTTTTCACTTTCATGCATTGGAGAAGGAAATGGCAACCCACTCCAGTGTTCTTGCCTGGAGAATCCCAGAGACAGGGGAGCCTTGTGGGCTGCCATCTATGGGGTCACACAGAGTCGGACACAACTGAAGTGACTTAGCGGCAGCAACATATTATGAATTTACCTGTATATGTATCGTCTGTCTCCCTGCAGTAGAACATGAGTTCCGTGAAGGAAGGGTTTCTTTCCTGTTTTGTACAATGCTATATCACCAAAAAGAAATAGTGTTTGATACAGAATAGATATAAAATAAATATTTACTTAGTGAGAAAGCTGTTATTTTCAACACCTAAACCTTAGGATAAATTCCAATTCGATGAGAACTCAGCTGATCACCCTCTGAAGATAAGGGTATTGGGAGGATGGGAGTCAATTTTAATTCAAAAGTCTGGACTATAATAGGACATCTCAGTTCACAAAGACCTTCAGCTTCCCTTTTCCACGACAAATCTCATTTTGAAACAGAACATTTCTGACTTTGCAGCTGGCCTTGAACCCTAACAGCTTAACTGGGGCCCAGGAAGAATACCTGAAGTTTGAAAATTATCAGTGTTAAACAGCATTGTTTCTTCCTACATAAACTAGGACTGTAGTATTATAACAAATTCAACAATGTTATTAACTTTTTTGTTAACTTTTTTTTTAGTGGTGTCTTCAGCATAGAAATCAGTGTATGGACTGCTTTTATCAAAATTATTTTAATATCTTTGAAGTGAGAAGAAACAAAAAGAAGAATGTTTAATTAAAATTATGATAAATAGTCTTACTCAGAAAGTTACTGTTAGGCTCCAATAAAACCTATTTTTTAAGTATTTTAAATTGAATTTATAGTGTTAACTTCATAATTATTTTCATTCTATTGATATCCTTATAATGTTTACAAGTGATTATACGTTCTATAAAACATTTTCAGGACATTCTCACAATTGTCATATTAAGTGATATTAATGGACAGGGAGGCCTGGCGTGCTGCAATTCATGGGGTCGCAAAGAGTCAGACACGACTGAGCAACTGAACTGAACTGCATCTTGGTAGCCAAGACCAACAAATAAAATGAGTTCAGCAAAGTTTACATAAGTCCAACTGGCAATAACAAATGATGAAAACAATAAAATACAAACTTGACCCCACTGGACGGTAACAATACATAGCAGATGTTTATACATAAATTTAAAATAAACGTACATGCACAGCTGCTACTTATTTTCTAAGATACTATCAGTTTAATCTTAGACTAGAAGCATTTGCAGCTAAAACCATTCACCAAATGGCTCTCAGACAGTGTATGATCTATTGCAGAGAGAATTATCGAGAACAGGAATGTATATATTCCACAGTGGCTAAATCAATTAGCCAATTATTTAGGTGATATTGCCAATTTTACATTGCATGATAGAGATTTTTACATTATTCACTTACGCACAGAGAGAAGTGGTGCTGGTTATTGTTGCCACTCTAGGTTAGAAAATCTTTGAGGTCAGGTAGAGTCCCAGATCTTGGCTGTTCAGCAGTGCTACCAGAACCTGTAAGGGCCAGGTGGCACGGTTGGGTAAGGCTCTGCCTGCCAATGCAGGAGTGGCAGGAGGTGTGGTTGGATTCCTGGTCCAGGAAGATCCCCTGGAGGAAGAAATGGCAACCCATGCTGTATGCTTGCCTGGGAAATTCTATGGACAGATGAGCCTGGTGGGCTACAGTCCACGGGGTCCCAAAGAGTTGGACACAACTGAGTGACTGAACACAAGGCACAAGGGCCACCTTGCTGAGTGACAGTTCAGCAGAGGCACCTCTGCTCTTCATTCATCACTCAGTAATCAAAAATACTTTAACAAATAAAAATGTCAGATAATACTAGCAAGCATAAACTAGGAGGAAGACTACGTCTCTTTCGTAGAGGACTTACATTTCTTAAGAGTATATGACAACTCACCCCCAGCATCACTGTGCTTTTTTTCTGCATAAAGTAAAGATTGAGAAAAGGCAATACTGGATTACACATCCCCTTTTCATGGTATTTTCCTGATTTTATTTCTTTGAAATGAAATAATACATTTCATAAGTAATAATATTCACAATTATTTAAAAATTATCCACTCATATATTTCAGCCCTTACAAAATCCTTGTGTGATTAGTTATTGTTTTTCCTGTTTTATGGAGAAGGAAATGGCAACCCACTTCAATATTCTTGACTGAAAAATTCCATGACACAAGGAGTGTGGCGGGTCATAGTCCATGGGGTCGCAAAGAGCTGTATGTGACTGAGCACCCACACACATTCCTGTTTTAACTGAGGGCTTTGCTTCTCAGAAAAGATAACTTATCATACCTTTGGTACGTGACAAAAGAGAAGGTCCACTGACACTGCCACCCTGGTTTCTCTCCACCATCTTTCCACTCCACTGTGCTTAGTGATCTCATTCCAAAGCTCTGCCAAGCACAGAGCTGACCTCCCACTCCAACGACCCACCTCACCTTTTCCAAGAACCTGTGGCATCCTGGCTTATCAGAAAAATAGATTCCCTCCCCTGAACTGAAAGGGCCTATTTGAAGAGCTTCTGGAAAGCTTTGACCTTTAGGAAAATCCCAACCTTCAAGCCAAAAGGCCCAAAAACAGAAGTCAACTTGCCAAGTGCACTCTCCTGACCCACAGCCATTGGTTTTACAAGCAGCCCCCTCTCTTTTAATAGCCTCCCTGGGCATCACCTGACGCTCCTGCTTCTGGTGCTGAGAGACCAGGAAGGTCCAGGCCATAGAAGAGCACGCAGAGGGATTAAAAAGTACCCTGCTCATGTCTTGAAAGTTTGTAAAGAAAGTACTGAACACAGACTTCCCATAGTATCAAAAGGAAAATTTATGCATCGCCTTTGAGTTCAACTTCTCCATTAAAGCTTTTTCCCTATAATCTAGGGAGTTCTTATCCTGGTGACTTATGATGTTATGGAGGGGCTCATGCATGGAAAATGTCAATAGAAATAGAACTCTGGAAGGGAAGGGCCTCCTAATTAGTCCCCATTTAGATTTTATGATGGCTTTGAGATCTGCTCATCCTGACAGTGCGCACTGTGGTTACATATTGTTCTAGCCTGAGGGAACCATAGGAAAATCCAGATTTATTGTACCTATCATACCAGCATATTTCATTTGCCATTATGAGCAGCCATCTCGCAATGATGCAGGAGTATTTATTACAGATTAAATTGTAGGACCTGGATGGTTTAGTGAGGTTCTTGAGGTATCATTTATGTCATTAACTGGCTCATTATCAGATCTGCAAATCTCCATTCTTTTTTGAGCCTTCTGTTTGAGCACGGAGGCTTCCGGGCTCGGGTAGCTTCCGGAGCTGTATTTTGTGGTGTCGTGGACACGAAGTTTAAATACAGACAAAGCAAATCAAGAAAAATCGCTTGCATCACCCTTCGTGTTGTCCTTTTATCCGATTTCCTGGAAGGTGGTGGCAGATGCCTCTTTAGTGCACTTTGCTGGGGGTCAAGGTGGAAGGTTATTATCCACCGGGCTGTTCATGGCTGCCCAGGTGCTGGTGTGTTTGGAGGAGTGTGGGGGTGGGGGAAGTGACTTCTGAGCCGCAGGACTCAGGGGATTTATTTTCAGAGGTGGCTAACGCTAATTAGGTTAGGAGTGCCTGGCTGCCTTCAAAAGACGCAGCGTCCAATTTTTCTTCTCTGATAAATAACCCTATGTTTGAAAACCAGGAAAGAAGAGAGTGTGTGAAATTTAATTGTGGTTATTTAGTAAGTTCGCTGCTTTTCCATGCTGATTTCCTGTGGCTAGAGTGTTCACTTTTCTTGTCTTGGTGCCTCTGGGACTGCGTTTTAATTCTACCTGGGATGCTGAGCAAAGAGGATTCACTGATGGTCGATTATAATTTTTTTTTTTTGGATAGCAGAATTTTCAGAAAGGCATACTCAGACCACAGTGTTCGCTTCCTACCTCTCTTCCCAGGTTTAGTTCTTCTATTTGCATTTATTATTTGACTCAGATAGGGGTTCTTTGTTGTTGATATTTGCCCTATTTACTCTCCTATATTGCTTTTTATAAAACCCAAGGAGTGGCATTTAAGTAGCTGTGTTTTTGGTATTAAAATACTCTCCCATACAGAGGCACAAAAGTACCTATAGAAACGCTGAACCCAAATTCATAGATTATCTGGGAAAGAAATGCCTTGTGATTTAATTCTTGCATATAACTAGTTCACTGCACAGACAACAGTTGCTAGTAACGGTGCATTTTCACAAAGGAAAATGACAGGTGGAAGTCATTATGTATTTTTTTAAAAAGGATTTGATATTATAATACTGGAGTTGCGACAACAGAATTGGTGGACCATTAATATTTGCACAGGTTAATCTTTATAAAATATTGCTTCCTTTTTTAAATGCATTGAACCACAGAAAATAATTTTCACTATTGACTAATCATTCACAAGAAGCTCTACAAACTGTTTCGTATCTGTAGTATTTTCTGTAGATAGAAGAGGAAACAAATTTGAAATGCCCTGGTTGAATGGAACTAAATATTAGTGAATGTATAGCAAGCATTTTTGGCCACATACTAAATTTACCCTCATTTAGCACATGAGCGGTACCCAGTGTCTCCTGAACAGATGTGGAGCGGCTACTTCTTTTAATCAGTATATCAGAAGGGGCTACAGAAAGCTCCTCATTTTTACTTGTTGCTTGCGAGTTAGAGTTAATGAAGCAGTGTAGAAAGGTCAGAAGGAATCATTTTTACTTTTTGCCACGAAGCAGGATAATTTAGAGGCTCGATAACGATGCCACTGCCTCTGTGTTGTAGCAGGAAAGAACTGCGCAGCTCTGAACAGAGCCTGTCGCTTTTACTAAGCACAATTTGATAACAAGGGTTATATAACTTCTAATTCGCCTTTCTTCATATTCAATCTCTCTCACACGTATTGTATTGAGACACAAAGAAATTTTATGCCAAATAATGTGCGGTAATTATGTGCCACCTTTCTACAATGTGCAATGCAAAATTAGTTTGATCCAGAAGTTTGGGGTTTTTTGTTTAAATAATTTTTAATTATTTTGAATTTGTCTCTCACAGGCATTGTAAAAATTATATAACTTTTCGTAAAGAAGTACATTTAGGCCTCAGTTCCTTATTCCTACCCCCACCACCTAGATCTTTAAGAATTGTCACTTTTCAGCAGAATTTAGAGGAATCTGTAAAATTTCTAACAGTTTATTTTTGATGTGGTACCCTTAGCTGTGCTAAGGGTTATTTGTTTTCAAGTCAACCCTTTCATAAGAGTTGAATATTGCAACTAGAATACAGAGCAGATCAGAGAATTACCTTTAAAATAACATAAACACAGATTTAAGAATCACTTTCCACTAAAGGTTTAATGACAACATTTTATTTTAAAGATTCCATATTTTTAAACAAGTGCACTATTTAAGGGAAACATCCCTAAGCACAACTGCTTGTAATATTGTTTATATAGTCCATTGATAACTATGTTAAGCAGATTATAATTATATACATGTATGTATATATATATGTGTGTGTATGTGAAACACCATACCTGAGTCTATAGCCAATTAAGCAGAACTTAGCACTAAATGAGTCATCTCTGTACTCTCTCTGTACTATACGCAGTCTTGAATAAATAAATGTATGCTATTATAAATAGGCTCCTTGAAATAAGAGATTCTGATTTGAAGCTTCTTTGTAATGCTCCTCTCACCAATCTTATTGCTTGGTCTTTTGCATTATAGTCTTAATATTGAGCTTGCTCATTAATCTCCATCCTTTTTTAAGTTGGTCTAGGCTGTTCTTGTAGCTGTAATACTCACTGGGTTGCCGTAGGAACAAGAGATCCGAGTAAATATGCTTATGGAGAAGAAATGACTACTAATTAAATGTGAATAGCATTTATAAATTGCCTAGTTCTCACAAAATGCAGAACATAATATGCTTTGATGTACTTCATTAGTAAAAGGCACCTATATTTTTAAAATACATACTAGTAGCAAAAACCAAATTTTAGTGCAAAAATGATCTTATGTGGTTTCGTTTTTTCTACTGACTATAAATCCTGTAATTTAATGCAGATATCCTTTTACTGCATTTACATGGCAGAGGAAGACATTTGGTTGGCCTGTGAAAGTGCTGGAAACCTTTACTATTCCCTCACCCAAGTGTAATTCCTTTTTTATTGTTGGAAGTATAGCTTTCCTATTATATTTTAGACAAAAAGAAACTGGCTTATAACATCCACTCCGAATCTACGTAGGTAATATTTTTCACATCACATGGTCTTTCCTGCATAGTGCCTAGAAAACTGGGACTTTAGTATGAAGCTAACAAAGCAAGCTTGCAGTCATGCTTAGCTTTAGTTTTGCTTTGTTTAATGCTGCAAAACACCTCTCACCCTTTCCAAGATGTGAAGTCCCCAACTTAATTATCATTCTGTGTGTCACAGCACATGACCTAATCATGTTTCCCTTTATGATCCTGCAATTCATGAGTACAGTCCTCCCACATTTTGTCTTTTCATTTGGGGAGCAAAGAGTTTGGAGTTGACTTAATTCCAAACAATTGATAAACAACTGGTCCACACTCTCTGGCATAAGATGATGATATCAAGCTCTATCTAGGATTCCAGGACAGACGAGCCATCAAGTTAAATGGGCCATGGGCATAGTTATGTTCACTTCTAGGTTAACTGAGGGAAGTACAGAAGTTTATTGTTTTCTGAAGATCTCTCTTCTCAGAGAGACTAATCAAATCACTGGCTGGCCAAATATCAAAAAAAAAACTTCAGAGTCTTTTGAAAAAATGTCTGGAATGACCTACTTTATATTTCCTTTTGTCTTAGTAATACATATGCATACATACATATGTGTGTATGTATACATATATAAATTTAGAAAAAGAAAATGCCCAGGCCCACCTACCCTCTTTAAGCTGAGCAAGAGCTGCTGTGTCACAACGACAAGCCTGGGGGACAGCTAGAGTTTTCTTTTCATTTGACGGCAGGAAATCAATCCTGTGGCTCGTGTTATGTGAGTCTGAGCAGCAGATCAAGGAGAAGCAGTCGTCTGGCCGCTTGCTATGTGGGTGCAATTAGGAACACTTTTCTTTTTACTGATTTTCAGCAAAGCATTTGTTACCAAGCTATGCGCCAGGCCGAATATAGTAACAGACATGTGCTGTTTATTTTCTGGACTGGTCTTATTTTTTGAGGTAGCTAAACTCTTAACTTTTCATATCTGTTCTAGAAGAACAAGAGTGAGTAAGATAATGCTTACCATTTAATAGACACTATATCTATGCTATTACCAGTGAATACTATTTCTGCATAATTTTGAATGGCTTTAATTTAAAACATAATGAATTTAATAATGTCTATTAAATAAATTATAGGCATTTTGTAGATCTTCAATTAATAAATATTGAATTTAATCAAATGATGCATTTTAAAATTAACCTTCTTTGAGTAAAATTTGTATGTCAAATTTTCCCTTGCAAGTGCCATAGAAAAAGCTCTTTGAAATCAAAATTACATTATTTGGTTTTAATGAATTGTCAGGATTATCTAAAGATGATTCTGTGCACTCAGTAGTTCTGTTATTGCTAGTTTGAGGTTTGTTTGTCTTTTAAGTGAAAAGGAAGAGCACTGAATAAGTATACCAGTTGGGTCCTCAGTACTAATTATAAACCATCTATTTTGGAGATACCATTCTGTTCTGGTTCTGATGTTCAAAATCTTTGCAATTCCATGTGACTGTGTTTAAATGATAATAGATAATTTTCACTGAGCATTTGCTATCTACCATAAACCATGCAAAACACTTTATATGCATTTTCCTTTATGAAGGTTCATCATAAACCCCATGAGAGAGTACAATTACTGCCTCAATTTTAGATGAAGAAAATGAAGGTCAGAAAGATTGGGTAATTTGCTCAAGATAGAACAGGTAGTGCCAGGATTCAAACCTTAGGCAGCCAAATTCCAGAAGCTCAATGCTTAACCGTTTTATCACACTTCTTATTTTCATCTTATTTTTCTTTTGTAATGTTTTACTGCATTAACCCATTCTGTCAATATCGTATATGTTTTATGTCCACATCATACTTCTATCTTTAGCTATTAACTCTATATACCATGCATAATTCTCTTTTTAACTGCCATGAATATAGGCCTTGGAAAATTGTGGCACCCTTGCAAACCCTTTCAAGCTATCATGTGATTATCTAGCCCAGTTCTACTTTATAACTAATTTTCCATTTGCATGTCTCGGGCATCCTGGATGCTGTTTGTCTTTAGAGTCAGCTTGCCATTCCCCTAGAATTCACATCTTCTTTTAAAGATTATAAAGATATATTCTTGACACTATTTCAGGAGATAAAAATATTCATGTAAAGGTTGTGGTTGTCCCCAAAGATTGATTTTTATATTAAAAATAAAATAAAACATTGATTCTTAAACCTATATGAGGATTAAATTATTGATTTGGATTAAGAACAAACACCAACACTTCCATAATTTTATTGCATCTGAGGTTCCATTTCTCACTTAGAAAACCAAGTTAATCTCTTAGAAATGCCTTATGCAGGGTCCCTTCGCATTTACAGAAGTCAAAGCCTCTGATACTTCAGGACTTGTAGTGACTCTTATCTCTAAGCACCACAAAGTACCCTAAGTAGATTGTGCGGTTGCTCACCTTCATTGCCTGATTATCCCAGCCCCTCTTCAGAAGAATAACATTTCAAGATTGGATTGTAGCCAACTCAACTGTAACCAACTCAAGACACTAACCTGGGGAATTAATTTCAGGGAATGTTTATGTTCCAAAATAGTTTTGAGATTTTTTTTTCTGAGTTTGATAACCTGTAAATTTTAAATTTTCCTGAAAAATAAATAAAATATTTGAGTTTCTTTTCTCAGTAGAAGAAATGCTTGTGGAAAGAGAACCCAGTGAAAGGGCAAGACTAGGTCATCATCCCAGCTCCATTTCATTCTATCCATGTGACATTAGGTAAGTTACCCCCTCTCCGAGTGTCAGCTTCCTCATGTTCACAGGTAGATTTTAAACCTATTCTGATTACTATATAATGTTCTTAGAGGATCATGTGAAATAATATTTGAAAGTTTTTAAAAACTTGTGAAACAATATATTAAATATATTATCTTATTGGCTGAGTTTTTATCTTTCTCATACAGCATGTTCCTTTTAATGCAGGATAAATTTTATCAGATTGCAATGTTATAACTTTACGAGACTCAACCATATCTTTGAGCTTTGCACAGCTTCAATTTTTCACCCTTTCAGTCTGTATGGGTTTAAAAAAAACACTTATCAATATTTAAAAACACATTAGTAAATTATAATCTAAAACAAACTATAGAAAACTAGCATTATATTGTCTGTTTATGTGATAATTACAAGGTAATAATAATAAGAAACATTTTATTGAATGTGGACTGTATTCTAGGCATCATGTTATATAATGAAGATACTGTTTATTCCTCACAACAACCTTATGACTATTATTATTTCCTTTTTGTAGAGATCTCAGATTTGAACTCAAATCTGACTGCAAAGTCTTTGTTTTTAATTATAATTCATCTTGCTTAAATCTTAGAGAATGAGATTTTTTTACAAAATCAGAAATAATATATGCATTTCTTGCTGTCAGCAGCAAAACAATTTGGAGGCTATTCTGCTTGCCTAAATTATACTAAAATTCTTGAAATTCTATATTATATTGGTTGTGCCCTTTGAGACATTTTCCAAAATATATCACTTTTTAAAAGTCAAATTACAGTCGTGTTTTATCTCCAAATTATAGTAAGCACTTTATTAAATTTGAATAAGAATGATAAGAGTAATTTTTCACTGTTTCCCAAAACCAAAAAATGTGAAAAAATATTACTTTTAAGTATATTCAAATGTTATGCTCTAATCTCTAAAAAATTACAGAAACATTCTGAAATACATTGACTGCTGTCAGCATCATTAAAATATACCTTTAGTCATGCAAGATGACAGTTTTAGAAAAAAATATCACCCAAAATTTTAAGTTTTACTGAATTGGTTCAAACAAAACTTATTGGCTTTTATTTCAATTTTTCATTTCATAAATGGGACAGTGAGGCCCAGAAGACAGACAGAATATCCCCATTATTGCCCAGATCTTATCTGGTATGTGACCTCATTATGCCTCTTGCTACTTGTATCTTGTTATTACTTGCAAAGACCACAGATAAACAATTGGCGATTCAAAAATTAGATTATATGTTACATTCAATCTAAATCCTTAACATTTCCCAAAATATTTGGAAACTGCTTACTAAAACAGTGCTTATATTATTTAATTCTTTTTGCCTGACTAATAAGTAGCTCGATCCAGGGATCGAACCCGGGTCTCCTGCATTGTAGGCAGACGCTTTACCATCTGAGCTACCAGAGAAGCCCAATAAGTAGTTAGATGTTCAATAAATTCAATAATGCACCAATCATAGAAATAAGTTCTCCTATAACATTTATCTCATCAAAAGAGCTTTCCAATATGTGAGGCTTTTGAATAAACATTTAATGTTAACAGTGAAATATGAAAACAATCATGTTTCCTCCTAAAAATCTAATCAAATGTATGTGTCTACACTGATTTGTGCCAAACAAGTCATTTGAGTGTATAATCCTCAATGTTTAAATAATCTTTTCTTTAAAGTAGTGTTTCCAGTTATATTTGAGTACCCTGAAATTCAATTCATTATACATATTTATGTCTTAAGTTCTTACTACACAAAGCTAAATAAAAGCATTTTCACAATCTTCAGTGAGCTCAGAGTAAAATAAGATGCAACCAGTGATAATACATTTGATGTGATAAGTAACGCTGTGAATGGTGGCATAGAAGCAGAAGAGAGGCTCTAGCCTGACAGGATGAGAAACATGAGTGTGTAAGCATGAGTGAAAGGGAGAGCCAGATGGTCCAGGTGAAAAACCTAAGCAAATAAACAGAGGGACTTATGAAAGTGCACGGGAGGTATGGGAAGAAAAAACCTGCAGGGGTCACAAAGGCAAGAACCTGAGGTGGAAGGGAGAGTGAAAGAAGCTGAAGCTTGAGATACTTCTTGCTGCTGCTGCTGTTGTCACTGGGTTCTAAATTGTGTTTGACTCTCTAAATTGTGTTTGACTCTTTGGGACTCCATGTACTATAAGCCTGCCAGTTTCCTCTGTCCATGCAATCTCCCAGGTAAGAATACTGGAGTGGGTTGCCATTTCCTTCATGGTGGAGTTGGCAGAACTCCTTTACTAGAGAGTTTAGATTAACCTATAAGCAATGAGTCATCACAAAATATTCTAATCAGAGAAACATCTGATTGCATTTCTGTTCCAGAAAGACAGTAGGACTTACAATGTAGAGAATGGACTAAAACAATCGATTAAAATATAAGTAAAGAGTAATTATATAATCAAGTTTATTTTTAAAACTCCAAATCTTTTCCAAATTTTTATTTTAAGAACATAGATAGATGTGTAGAAAGAGTCAGACACGACTTGGCAACTAAACAGAAATGTACAATTATATTTTTTTAATTTCTTTTATAATTTTTTAGTCTAAGCCAACGTATGGTTATTTGATTTATAGGTAATTGGTTTTTAATGATCTTTAAACAACTGTGTAGATTTCTGGTAACTTCAGTAAATCTTTTTCAAAACGACTCTTCAAGAGACTTGAAGCAGGCAAGCAAACATGGCAGACTCAGAGTAGCACAATCGAGGGAATCAAGGACGTGTAACAAAATGACATTATGTTTAAATAAAATTCTAGCATATATGTAAAAGGACCAAGAAAGCATTTTTCCTTTTTATTTTTTCTTAAGCCAAATAGGAAATAACAATCCTAGGTCTCATTAGACAGAGTTTTAATTAAGTTACATCATAGTTATCTGTAGTAAAAGGAATCCTCAACAGTTGTCAAGAAGAACTGCTGCCCATTTATCTCTGTCTTAGGTAGGTGTAACCCATTATTGTTGAAACTCAAGGTATCTTACATTTTTTTTTTTGAAAGTAGAGAGTTATTTTATTTAGTGGGAATGTTTAGGACTCCTAGCTGGGGAGACAGTGTCTCAGTAGCTCTGAGAAACTGCTCCAAGGGACAGGGGGAATGTCAGGCTGTTACAAGTTTGCAACAAAGGAAGCAGGCAGTCTGAACATTAAAGATCAGCTATCAAGTTAAGGAATTTAGCATTCTGTGTATGGCGAGACGCAAGCCTCTGGGGTCCCTGAATTCCTTCCTTTCCTGTGCACCTCAGCTCCCTGGGGCCAATCCTGTTTCATTGTTCACCTTGCTGCTTGCATTCCGCCAGCTCCTCTGTGGTCACTGTCAGGGTGGCAGCATCCACTGGATGGGAACCCTTATTCACGTCAGAAATCACTGGTGGCTGGGACATTTCTTGTTGATTAATATGGCAGGAGATATTTTCATTTCACAGTCCTTCCCCATGGTAATAAATTCAACGATATTTGGGAGACAGTTCATGACCTTTTTTGTTTTGGTCCCACAGTGCTGGGAGGCTCATCCCATATCTGGTGAAGGTCTTTATTGATAAATCACTCCAGGTGTTAGTTTCCAGTTTACTTCCATTGATAAATAATAAAAGCTTCTCTGGATCCTCTATCTTCTAACCTAATAGGATTCAGGAAATATTTCCCTTGTTGCCTCTTTCCATATCTAGAACCATACTATTACAATTATTCTACATTATAAATGTGATCTATTTCTTTAAGATGTTTAGTTATCATTAATTTGGCTGGAGGCCTGGTTATACATCATGTAATACAAAAGACAACAATCTTTTAAACAGATTACAAGTAATATAGCTAATAACATGATTAAAATTACAAATAGGGATTTAAGCCATGAGCTTTCAGAATCAAACCATCTTCCTAAAACATAACCCATTAGAGGATTCATCTGGTATATAAACCCAATATTCAGTTTGAATTATAGCACAGGTTCCCTCTTGAGATGCTCTAAGGATATCAAGGGCCATACAATTTTGTAAGACAGCTTTTCTTATTGTAGAGATCTCAGAATTCAGTAGACTAATAGCCTAGTTGCTATCATTTTTGAGTGAATTTCATTAAGACTTCAATGTGAGAAACAATATTTTCCAATCCTACTGAAGGTACAAAAATGATATTAAGTGAACATACCAGTGAAATACAAATCTCTTGGTCCATTGGGTTCATATTGATGGTAAATTTGCTGGAGACACATCTAAGTTTGTACATAAGTAGTCTTGAGCCCAAGGGAATCCTAAAGTACATCTTCCTAGCCAGCCTAGTGGAAGCCAGGGTCATGGATTGGACCCACAAAGCCATTGAGTCCCATTAGGTGCCAACCAGTATACTTCTGGTCATATGCTTCAATCTGTTCCACAGCAATCACTGTCTTTAAGAGAAATGGTACACTGGCAGTTTTCGTAAGACATCCAGTCTAATTGTCTAGTATTACTAGGTTGATTATCTTTGGTATGATTTAATTGTTTGCAGCATGGGGAGGTGGGGAGGAGAGGGTGGTTTAGACTTAGATTATTACCATAGCCTGCTGTTAGCCAGATAAATCCATCTCATAACTGAGGGAGCATCCCTCCTAATAGTCTTAGAGTTTATATTTTTGACTGGAATTTAGCCTGTTGTTCTGACTGAGCTAGACCTAACCTTAAGGGAAAATTCATATTTATAACCAGGATCAGAGTAACTATGTTTGATTGGCGAACTGGGCTCCATCTAGTGATATCAGTAGTAGCCCATACAGAATTATAATTCCTTTCTTCCAAAATAAACTTTTTAAGAGCCATCTAATCAGAGCCTCGGAGGGGAGAAACCCATCAAGGTAAACCAGAAGTACTGAATGTAGATAATTGACCATAAATCCAACACTTCAATTAATTTCTAAAATTTTCTAAGATCATGCCCATGATAGAAAAAAAATTTTGATTCATGTGTAAGAGTCCAAGAAACTAAGAAGAAAACTTATGGACAATCATACAGGTCAGGTTCAGCGTCTTGGGACAGCTGTCTACTTCCCACGTCATCTTCTTCTCATTCTGGCACTGGTGTTTCCTTATTATGAGAGCATCACTCTCAGATGAGTTTGAGGTCAGCAGTTCTCTCTATAGACCATTCTGGTGCAGGAGCTCAAATCCGTCCTGAGTCCCAACGAAGCAGATGGGCACAGGGGGCCTCTGCTGGTACCACAGATCCAGTTTCTCATAGAGTTAAGGGAGAGGAGAGAAATTATTGCAATGAAAAGGAAAAAAGAGGAATGAGTTTTTTCTTTCCCTTTCCTGAGAACTAAGAATATAAAGAGAACAGTGAGCAGGCCTGAACAATCTGAGTTTTTTCACTTTAACTGCTTCTAACTCAGAATGTCTGTAAGTTTGCTTTTCTGCCCCGTACCTTTTCAGGAGCTACACCTCACATATATTTTCCTTTGACTCTATGCTAAATACATCCCCTGTCTGGTGTTTACCCTTACAGCATCCTTCCCCTTGGAGTTACATATCAGAAAGAAGGCCACAGAATCACAAAACTGCCAGACTCAATTATTGGCTTACTGATGCCAGTTTATGACTACCTTGGGCTTCCCTGGGGCTCAGACAGTAAAGCATCTGTCTGCAATGCAGGAGACCCGGGTTCGATCCCTGGGTTGGGAAGATCCTCTGGAGAAGGAAATGGCAGCTCACTCCAGTATTCTTGCCTGGAAAATCCCATGGACGGAGGAGCCTGGTAGGCTACTGTCCATGGGGTCACAAAGAGTCGGACACAACTGAGCGACTTCACTTCACTTTGAAACAAAGAAAGAGGAAGAAATCCAGATACTATCACCTTTGTTCCTCATCACTGATTCCTGAACATGAGCCCTTGCCTTATATAAGCTACTAGACTCCTCATGGTCCGTCTTGCATTTTTTATCTCTAGAAACTTGCTACTAAAGACTGGTCTCTATGTGGCCTTTAATAGACATATGACATGTGTGTGCATGTGTGTGCTAAGTTGCTTCAGTTGTGTCCGACTCTTTGTGACCCATAGACTGTAGCCCACCAAGGTCCTCTGTCCATAAGATTCTCCAGGCGAGAATACTGGAGTGGGTTGCCATGCCCTCCTCCAGGGACTCTTTCTGACCCAGAGATTGAACCCGAGTCTTGGGCATCTCCTGCATTAGCAGGTGGGTTCTTACCATTAGCACAACCTGGGAAGCCCCATATGACATATGAATCTTACTAAACTGCAGATTCTGATTCATCTTGGGTAAGGCCTGAAGATTCTGTATTTCTAACAAGGTCCCACATGATGCTGATCCTACTGACCCCACCAACATCTTAAGCAATCATATGCCAATCCTTACAAAATTCAGGAAAATTTAACTTTTATGTTATTTTCAAAATCCTGTCTTTATTAACACAGCCATGGAATCATGGAATTTTAGGCTAAGAAGTATCTGAAATTTTCATAATAACTGTTTCATTTTATATGTGTGAGAAATTAAGGTCTTTGTAGGGGCGGGGTCCAACCAGTTTCCTTATCCCTTTACTAGCATGCTCTTCACGGAAGAAGAATTATTAATCTGATTATTCAGACCTCAGGATGTTAACTGGGCCACTTGCTTGTTGTGTGCTGCTGCTGCTGCTGCTGCTGCTGCTAAGTCACTTCAGTCGTGTCTGACTCTGTGTGACCCCATAGATGGCAGCCCACCAGACTCCTCCGTCCCAGGGATTCTCCAGGCAAGACCACTGGAGTGGGTTGCCATTTCCTTCTCCAATGCAGGAAAGTGAAAAGTGAAAGTGAAATGTGCCTTAAAGGCCAGCATCCTTACAGCAGCCTTGTTCTTCCTGCCACAGTTGCTCACTCTCCCACTTCCTCCATTGTGTTGTCAAGCGGGTAAGTTAGCCCAGTCTGTTCCTTGGACCCGCGTACTCTCTTCCTCTGCTAGCAGGGCAGTCCTCTGCTTTGCATGTGGTACAGAAAAGTGAAAACCGTCTAGCATCTTCAGGCTCTAGGAATCAGCCCTGTATTCCAATTTGTCTCAGGAACAGCAGAGCATTGTGAATGGCGTGCTGCAGTCTGGTTTAGACAGATAATGTTCCTTGATTTATGAGGCTAAATTTAATAAAAGCTCTGATTATAAATCCTCTGAGAGTATATATTCTCTGTGCCAACAAAGTGCCTGGAACATTGTAGATCCCCATAAAAATATTTCCCAGTGAGTAATTTCATGAAATTTGTGCTGTGTTACATGGAATGCACTTGACACACACACACACACACACAAAAACCCCACTAATTTTGTACTGTTGGTCAAAACTGTTGATCAGTTTTTGAGACTACCCTGAAAAATAATACTGCTTTCTCTGAGGAAGAATCTAAAACTCTTACCAAACAATTATTTTTGCTTCCAGTCACTAACCTCTGCTTCTGTTAATCACATAAACTATTTTGTGCTTAAGTGTAAAGCAATAATGAGGGCTTCCCAGGTGGCACCAGTGGTAAAGAAACCCACCTACCAAGCAGGAGACATGAGAGACATGGGTTCAATCCCTGGGTAGGGAAGATCCCCTGGAGGAGAGCACGGCACCCCACTCCAGCATTCTTGCCTGGACAGAGGAGCCTGGCAGGTTACGGTCCATAGGGTCACAAAGAGTCAGACATAACTGAAGCGATTTAGCATAAATGTAAAAGTGAAAGCAAAAGTGAAGTCGCTCAGTCGTGTCAGACCCTTTGCGACCCCATGGACTGTAGCCTACCAGGCTCCTCCTTCCATGGGATTCTCCAGACAAGAGTACTGGAGTGGGGTGTCATTTCCTTCTCCCAGGGATCTTCCCGACCCAGGGATTGAACCCAGGTCTCCCACATTCCAGGCAGGTGCTTTAACCTCTGAGCTACCAGGGAAGACCAGAATAAATGTAAAACAGTATAAAAATAGAATATAAGCCTCCACAACATGACTATTTCAGTCCCTAAATTTGTTTTCCAATGGAAATACACTTGAGATCTCCAGAGAATCCTGGATTTGTTTCTCACAAACATACCTCCCCTAAAGCATGAGTGAAAAGGTGGTTCAGAAGGTACAGTTCATTCTTTTGACTGAAATACTCCAAACCACAGTGTGCATCCATGGTGCCTCCCACATATGTGACAGTGCCTCTTTGGATCTTTTCATTCCTTCAGATGGTAACATCCCAAATTTCTTGTAACGACTGTGAACCATCAGATTGTTTTATTCATGGCCCTTTGTGGACGGCTCTCTTTTGTCTTTATTGTGCAGGTGAAAACTTTCCCCAGGTTCATGGCAGCCAGTCCTCCTGATCCTTATGTCTTGGGTGGAAAGGAAAATCTGCTGCACATGCTTGAAATAGCCTTTGTCTTAAATGACATCAGATAAAACAGATCCTTCTGTTATAGTCCATAATTCCAAGAGCATTCATAAGTGCTTAGTCCAATGGTTAATTTTCATTCCTCGCTTGATGTATCTAAAGTATTTGACATGCTCCTTTACTCCTTAATCCTGAAAACACATGACTTGCTTAACTCCCACAACACCCCATTCTCTTGGTTTTATTCTCATCTCTCTAGTCATTACTTCTCAATTTCTCCTGCTCAGTTTTTCTCATCTCCCACCCACCTTCTGTGCACTGGAAGCCCCTAGAACTCAATTCTTGAACTTAGCTGGTTTTGACCTAGTCTCACTTCAACAGTAAAACTCATCCACTCTCTTGGTTTTAATTGTAGTTTGGGGCTTCCCTGCTGACTCAAATGGTAAAGAATCTGCCTTCAATTCAGAGACCCAGATTCACTCCCTGGGTTGTGAAAATCCCCTGGAGAAAGGAATGACAACCCACTCCAGTATTCTTGCCTGGACAATTCTATGGACAGAGGAGCCTGGAGAGCAACAGTCCACGGGGTCACAAAGAGTCAGACATAACTGAGCAACTTTAAATTTGGGCTCACTACTTCCAAATATGTCTCTAGCCCACACTTCTCTATCCTGAATTCCAAGTTCACGTATCTAATCAGCTACTTAACATCTCTAAGACATCTTAAATATGTTCAAATCTTTTTGATCTTCTCCAGTTTAGCTTCTCTTGCAATACTTCCCCATGTAAGCAGATAGGGACTCCATTCTTTCAGTTACTTGGGGTCCAAAACTTAAAGTCAGCTTTGGCTCCTTTCTTTCTCTTATACCCCACATTCTATTAGTTGGTACATGCTGCCATCTCTACCTTGGAAGTAGATCAACATCCAACACTTTTTTCTCCTTTCACCACTACCATCAAGCCACCATCACCTCCAGCTTGGATTTTGTAAACAGCCTTCTAAATAGTGACAACCCTGCTTTTGTTCTTGTCTCCTTGTCACTTCTCTGCTCACAACCGCCAGTGGGATTTCTGTATAAAGTAAAAAATCCCACCTCTGAAAAATACAACCAAAGAAAACAACCCACAAATGCACCTTCCAATGGTCTACAAGGCTTTATATACAATCTCCTCTGACTGCTCAAACCGTATTTCTGTTTTACAACAAGTCCCCTGAATATGAAACTTCAAGTTACAAAGTTCCAAGGATGCCAACTTGCATTCCATCAACGTCTGGCATGAGTGAAATTGCATCTTGCTCTCTGTCTCTTGTTGCTGACGATCCATCAGTTCCACCATCTCCCATCTCCTCTCCCTCCTCCCTCCTCCAGTCCGTAACTCTTCTTGCCTGTTCACTCAATACCACCCCCATATGCCATCTGTTGTACTACACTACTGTAATTTTCAAGGTGCATGCTAAGTCACTTCAGTCATGTCTGACTCTGTGCAACCCTATGGACTGTTGCCTGCCAGCTTCCTCTGTCCATGGGATTCTTCAGGCAAGGATATTGGCGTAGATAGCCATTCCCTTCTCCAGGGACTCTTCCTGACCCAGGGATTGAACCCGGGTCTCTTGCATTGGCAGGTGGATTCATTACCACTGTGCCACCTAAGAAGCATGCCAGTTCTGGATAGGAACCTAAATTTTATTAACTACCAGGAATACTAAGGGATGGATATATGTTGCCTCTGACCTGGCAGTTTTGAAAAGGATTGCATCTACCTTACTAGAAGATGTTATGGATAACTGAAACAGACAAGGGCTGATTTGACCTTCAATTAGATATTCATACCCAAATTTATGCAAAAAAAATGGTTATGGGCCTACCCCACTCTGCATTACTTAAGCATACAATTAATAGGCATGTACAATTAAAAGAAAGAAAACAAAATGAAACAAAAAAGAGAATGCAATAGTGGTAATGAGCTAAGTGAAACCTTTGATACTAACTTCTTTTTGGGGTGCAGATCTAATATTTACATTTCCATTATTTACTTAAAGGGTTTATGTAATTCACTGGTTAATAACCTAGAAACATGTCTTCAAAATTGTTCTGAGAGTAGACCAAGAAAGGAAAAAATAGCACTTGTCAGACCAATTGATAGGTCAAGTTAAAATATTTATTAAAGTTATATAATATAAATTCCATAAGAAATCATTATAATAAGATATTTTTTCCTTGTGATGAAGGGAAAACTTACTTTTCTAACTTTCTTCTAAGGTCATTACTGAAACAGGGAATCTGTATGTTTAATTACAATATCATGAATACTTAAATTTGTCTCATACTGAGAAAGTCATATGATTACAGCTAGCACACTGATTTTTGCTACATGACCTTTCAGTTGGAAAACTCAAACCATCTTGCTTTAGAATGTTCTGTTAACTTTGCACTCTACCTGACAAAAAGAAAAATCAGAGAAATGTCTGACATCCAAGCAGTTTGCACAAGAACTGCCACAAGGATATTTGAAATCTATAGGTAATACATTAATGATCCAGTAGTCCAGTACTTGCCTGGAAAATCCCATGGACAGGGGAGCCTGGTGGGCTGCAGTCCATGGGGTCGCAAACAGTTGGACACGACTGAGCGACTTCACTTTCACTTTTCACTGTCATGCATTGGAGAAGGAAATGGCAACCCACTCCAGTGTCTTGCCTGGAGAATCCCAGGGACGGGAGAGCCTGGCGGGCTGCCGTCTATGGGGTCGCACAGAGTCGGACACGACTGAAGCGACTTAGCAGCAGCAGCAGCAGTCAAAGCTATGGCTCTTCGTATGGAAGCAATGTACTCTCTGTGTTTTGCATTTTTCTAGATTATGATTCTTTAAGTTTTTTAAAAAATGTTTCTATCTATAAGGAGAAAACGTAGACAAACGTGCCTGTGTGCGTGCAAAGTCGCTTCAGTCGTGTCCAACTCTTTGTGACCTTATGACTGTAGCCACCAGGCTCCTCTGTCCGTGGGATTCTCCAGGCTAGAATACTGGAGTGGGCTGCCATGCCCTTCTTCAGGGGATCTTCCCCGCCCAGGGATCGAGCCTGCCTCTCCTGCGCCTCCTGCATTGCAGGTGGATTCTTTACTGCTGAGCCACTGGAGAAGCCATAGTAACAGATAAAGCAATTTTGGTGAAATTCAATTTCCTTCAGTTTGGAAGGTTGCACAAACTCAGTTCTGCAAGACAATGTAGAGTAAAACTTTATACATTTGTGAATAATACTGCTACATTCTAATTTACAACTCTTTTTCCCAATATAAATGCATATTGCCTAATCATGGGCCCTTTAAATATGAGAAAATGGAACTAAAAATTTATATTGAGCATCTTTTTATATGCCATCTTATTATTTAGTATAATATTCAAACCTTTCTCAAGTGTTTACTATGTGCCAGATTTTGTTCTTGGTGCTGAGGTCAAAACTTACTAGCAAATACAGTCACTGACCATAGGGACTTTACTGTATCTCTAATCACTTTCAAATTTTATTTCATAAAAAATTAACAAGTATGCATTTGCTGCAGTAAGTGGTATAGTAAAAATAACTCACAGAGGGCCACCTGTAAACGCAAGATTCAACCTTAGAGTCTAATAGAGACCCATCAGTGCCCAGTGTGTAAGTTCTATGATGTTTCCTGTTTAAAAAAGCAAGAATCCAAAATTCTATGTATTTTATACAAAGATAATTTTATGCAATGCCATCCCCCTTTTGATTTATTTAATATAAGTACAGCTTTCACCTGAGTATCCTAAATTATTTTTTACTATCAGTAATGCAATATTGACCCTAAATTTTCCTGCTATACATCTATTTTTAAAAAATTTTGGCCACTGCTATCACAGTTATTGAAAATAACAAACTGTCATAAAACCATACATCATTACCACATTTGGCTTATTTAAGGACCAGTAGCCTTTGGTTTCAGAGAAGGCAATGGCACCCCACTCCAGTACTCCTGCTGGAAAATCCCATGGATGGAGGAGCCTGGTGGGCTGCAGTCCATGGGGTTGCAAAGAGTTGGACATGACTGAGCGACTTCACTTTCACTTTTTACTTTCATGCACTGGAAAAGGAAATGGCAACCCACTCCAGTACTCTTGCCTGGAGAATCCCAGGGATGGGGGAGCCTGGTGGGCTGCCAACTATGGGGTCGCACAGAGTTGGACATGACTGAAGTGACTTAGCAGCCTTTGGTTAACAATTTCCTTCAGAATTTTCAATCAAGATGACTCATACATGCTTGAAGCAAATATTTCACTACAAAATAAAGAATTATATCAAGTTACATTTAAGTTTCTTCTATGCTTTATTCAGATGTGTGCACAGTGTCATTTGTATAGTAACAGTCAATTTGGGGGGCCATTGCTATAAAAATATGTTATCTTTTATATATATATCACAGCATTACTTATTATTAGCTTCACACATAGCACTTTGTCTTTGATTTACGCAAACAACTGTAAATGTTTTATATATTTGTGAGGAAGTGAATGATATTAGACCATCAATCCACAGGGACTGCAAATCAGGGGGGGAAAAAAAAGGGCTATTACATTTCAGAAGCTGTTAAATCAGTTGTGCCCCCTGGCTGATTTTGTCAGCTATATTTGCTGTGGGTAAAACCGTTGATGCCTGGAATACTGGCGCAGCCCTGAGAGTGTTGGAGAGTAAATAGCAGCGAAGTTGTAAACTACAGCACACATCTCACACTTACCGCGTAAGCCCAGCTTACACTTTCCTCTGAATAAATCCAGCAGCTTTAAAAAGAGCAAGAGAGAGAAATAAAGAAAAGTTGGGGGGTGGGGGAGGGAAAACTGGGCCAGGCCTTCTGTCACTGCCTCCAGCTTTAGCCCCTCAGCAGCCTGCCAACAGGACAGTGTTCCTGCCAGTTGTAAATTTTAATTGGCCATCTGGGGAAAGCACAAACCACTGACTAGAGATTAATCAGCAAATTAACCCAGGCATAATACACATTTCCCATGGGCCTGAAGCAGCTCTAGGCTGGGCCAGAGCAGCCTGGGATGCAGGAGAACTTGTGTAGAATGCTGTTATTGCTTCCTGCCATGCAGGAGAACATTATCTCAGAGTCCTGAAATTCCCTTCTGTGTGACCTTGTTAGTGCCCCTGATTTGTATGGCGGTCACAGAGCTTTTTTTTTTTTTTTGGTAAAGTGCTAAACACAGATGGCACAGGTACTGTGATTGCTGGGAGAAGTGTTGATGAATCAGTGAAAGTGACAACTTTTCTCTGGTGGGCTATTCACTTGGTTTGCTAAAGTACCTACAGGAAGAAACAATAGTGTACCTGGATTTTAACCAGCTCAGTGAATCACCAGAGAATCATATTTATTTAGCCAGTTTCTTGTGTGATACAAAGTGCCTTTTCACAGCCTCTATCTTGTAAAAGCAAATTTGTAAATAATAAAAACTTCACAAAGCCTAGGTTACCAAAATTAAATCAAATGTCTGCTAATATAGAATGATGTGGCCTCAACATTTTCACCAAAAGTCTTCTAGTTAGCACATAGGCATGCCTTGAGCCAAGACAGGCAAAGAGGATAACCATTAAAGTGAGGGACTGGTGAGAAACTGGGAGTGGTTTTGACAGACGGTGAATGAAATGACTTTTCATGGAAGAAGTAGTCTTTATACAGCTTCTGAAATAATGGAGAAGGAAGAGCTCTGTGCATTTTAAACAAGGATCATTAGGATACAGAATATCAAGAAGACTCAGAGGTAATACTGCTGCTGCTGCTGCTAAGTCGCTTCAGTCATGTCCGACTCTGTGCGACTCCATAGATGGCAGCCTACCAGGCTCCTCCATCCCTGGGATTCTCCAGGCAAGAACACTGAAGTGGGTTGCCATTTCCCTCTCCAGTGCATGAAAGTGAAAGTGAAGATGCTCAGTCGTGTCTGACCCCATGGACTGCAGCCTACCAGGCTCCTCTGTCTATGGGATTTTCCTGGCAAGAGTACTGGAGTGGGGTGCCATTGCCTTCTCTGGGTAATACTATAAAGCCCAAATAAAAGACACATTGAATAAACTTGCTTTAAGGGGCCTAAGGAAAGTTAAAAGGTGATATGACCATGGAATATCAGGGAAAAATAGAAAATTTTCATCTTCTTGACAGATGTATCTCCAGAATTTAGCATAGTACTTAGTATCATGGCATATGGTAGGCACACAACATTTTTTATGAAAGAAGACATATCCAGCTTTAATAAAATCAGACAACCACTGTGGTATCAGACACACCTCCTACTGCCTTTTCTTTCCAGTCTAGATGGAATGAGCAGTAGAGGGTCCCTACTCAAACCACACTTGAAGCACCAATTCATAGGCTGAAAGGAGACCTATGTTATCACCTAGTGTGAAGACCTTGAACTTTACTCAATTAGTTAGCAATGGACATGCAGTATTAAGGCTGTTATACACTTAGGAAGGAAGTGGAAGATGCGGTGATCTGAGGTTATGAGCAAGCAGAGGCAGCCAATGCTGTGAACAAAAGTGGAGCCAACTTGCTGGGAGGAACAGCGAGGAATGAGCAGGCAACCCCGAGAACCAGGAATCAGCCTCTCCATCTCTGTTCCATCCTATTGGAAGGCTACCTCCACATTTTTTTTCTGGCCTCCGATGTTAGGTGGTTTCAATGAGTTTACATGGCATTCTGATCATTTCAACCAAAAGAAGCTTGACCAAAACAACCATAAATGGCAACAGCACCATCATAAGCCAACAGCATGAGAAAAACTAATAAAACTAGTAACCATTCCCACGCCCCTTCCAACAGCACAAACATTTAGGAACTCCAAAGCATGCTGGTCATTTTCAGAAATACAAGTCATGGTGGATTATTTTATATGGCTCTGCCCTGATCCATCGCTAAATCACACAGATCCATTTCACCTGCCTCTGGCAAAGCAGATAGATTCTTTTCCTTCACAACCAGGTATAGATTTCTTTCTGTTTTATTACATTATTGCAAGCAATACTGTCTGCCAAACCACATGCCCTTAAACTGAAAGGCTTCTGGCCGAGTACTGGGTTATCCATGACAGTAAATCAGTCAATATGCACGGCCTAGAGACCACAGCCGTTAAATAGATGTCTTTGGCTTTAGGTGGGGAACCCTCAAATACCCAACTCAGTCCCTAATAAGACCTTCTAAAAAGCTTTTATTTCAAATAGTATTTTAAGTCACATAGCAGTTTATCATGAGACTTTTTTTTATTGTGAGGTTTTATATGGAATATAAAGGCATGAAAAGAGAATAGGTGACAGGTCTGCAATAATTCAATAACTGGTAAAAAGAAAACATTAGTCTTTCAGAATTTGTAATATTCCAAAAAAGAATTTAAGAGTTGAAATGTCTGGCCTCTGCTTACCCTGTCTGACTTGCTCTGGCTGTGTTTTCTGCATACTGGAAATAATTCCTAACGCAACAGTTACTAAGAGAGTTTAGTCAGTATTTTCAGTGTGTACTGGTAGATGGATTTCTTTATCTCCTCTGGGAAACTTGTGATCCAAAGGTTAGAGGATGATCAAATAAACCCTGGAGAGTTTGTGTAGTTTCTTCTGAATTAACCCAAAGCTTTCTTGTCTAACTTAATCTCTGTTGCCCCTATGTTACATCGTCTCAATTACATATATAAAAAACTAGAGGAAATGGTGTTTACTTGTTTGTAAAGTATAGACATTACTTCGCCAACAAAGGTCCGTCTAGTCAAGACCATGGGTTTTCCAATAGTCATGTATGGATGTGAGAGTTGGACTATAAAGAAAGCTGAACACTGAAGAATTGATACTTTTGAACTGTGGTGTTGGAGAAGACTCTTGAGAGTCCCTTGGACTGCAAGGACATCCAACCAGTCCATCCTAAAGGAAATAAGTCCTGAATATTCATTGGAAGGACTGATGCTGAAGCTGAAACTCCAATACTTCGGCCACTTGATATGAAGAGCTGACCCATTTGAAAAGACCCTGATGCTAGGAAAGATTGAAGGCAGGAGGAGAAGGGGACAACAGAGGAGATTATTGTTTGGCATCCCAACTCAATGGACATGAGTTTGGGTGGACTCTGGAAATTGGTGATGAACAGGGAGGCCTGGTGTGCTGAAGTTCATGGGGTCGCAAAGAGTCGGACACGACTGAGCGACTAAACTGAACTGAACTAAAAGGCATCAGAGATACTTCATAAGAAGACAGCTGGCATACTAAGGTACAGAGTAGTAAAAAGATGATATTATAATATAGATCATGTATTATTCTGCTTCGATATAATTTTCCATATATTTTAGTGAAATGAAGAAATGGATACCTGATAATATTTTGAGTTTATGTATTTCTTTTTTCTAAACATCTTAAAGTAACTCACAATCTTATATTGTTTTATCTTTATACCTAGAAATGAAACGGTTTACCATAGGTTCTTTCACACAACACGGATAAGGTGTAGAAATGGAGTCAAGGAAGCTGAGATACAGAATAATCAGGTAAATAACAGAAGATTAATTCACAAAAGTGTCTGTTGCACAGGAAAAATGTGAGGTATATTTATGTGTGTGATTTGCTTAAAACAGCAATCTCCATGGTCCTTTGAAGCTGGTTTCACCTTTCTTCTTCCCCTTTTCCTACCTACTCAATGGACACGAATTTCACAAACTCCGGGAGATAGTGAAGGACAGGGAAGCCTGGTGTGCTGCAGTCGATGAGGCTGCAGAGTTGAACACAACTTAAGAGACTGAACAGCAAACCTGTATACCCAATGCCCTGCCAGCCTGGAGATTTTCTGTTTCTCTAAACATCCTCACTTCCTATGGCTTACACACACTCTGCTCCTTAACAGGTTCCAACTTCTTTCATTCATTTTTTATCTAGAGAATTTCCACTCATCTTCAAGATCTCAGCTTTGAGAAGCTTTTGATGTCTTTCCCACGTGGACAGAGTTGCTTTGGTCTTGCAGTTTCACCAGAACTTTGGCCATACCATTTCTTTAACTCTTATCTTGGTTAATATTGAAAATTATCTGTACCTATGTCTTCCCAATTAGGACTTGAATTATTTGAGGATAAACTCAACACCCAGCATAATGTTCCATATAAGGTAGATAATCCATAAAATATTTGGTGCATGAGAATACTAATAAATTATTTGCTGCAAAAGTATTAGAATTAAGGATATAGGCAAAGAGCCTCCATTCTCTGAATGCATTTCAGAACTAATTTTGTTCTCCTTTGGCTTCCCATGTGATGTTAGTGGTAAAGAACCATCCTGCCAGTGCAGGAGACAAAGAGATGTGGGTTCGATCCCTGGGTCAGGAAGATTCCCTGGAGGAGGGCATGGCAACCCACTCTAGTATTCTTGCATGGAGAATGTCATGAACAGAGGAGCCTGGCAGACTACAGTCCATAGGGTCACAAAGACTTGAATCAACTTAGTGCACGCACGCACTTGTTTACCTTGATGAGAGAGACTCAGGTATTTCAGGTATATAATTGAAGATGGCCTTGAATTTCAAAGCTTCTATGACTTTACAAACTTGTTTGTGAAATAATATTCATACAATTAAATGTATTTGGATGACCATGATTTTCATAGCTTCCATTTTTTTTACCAACTTGAAAATAATGTATGTGTAATTAAATACACTGAATTTAAGTGTACAAATCATTGAGTTTTGCCAAATGTATATACCTTACAATCTGTGTAACTCATAACCCTATCATGATATAGAACATTTGAATCACCCAGAAAGTTTCCTCCAATCCCTTTGCACTCAATCCATTTCATGCCACTCACCCAGGCAACCACTACTCTTATATTTATCAATATAGATTAGTTTTGAATCTTCTAGTACTTGATATAAACAAACTCTTAAGTACATACTTTGCTGCATCTGACTTTTTTTGCTATGGAAGTGATGTGTATCAGAGTTTTGCTCATTTTTATTATTGAATACTATTTCATTATTTGAATGTGCAACATTTTGTGTATCCACTCACCAGTCAATGGGCATTTGGGTTTGTTTTTTTTTCTTTTTTCTCTTTTTTTAATTTTTATTTTTTAATTTGTTTTGCTTTACAATACTGTATTCGTTTTGCTATACATTGACATGAATCAGCCATGAGTGAACATGAACTCCCAATCCCGACCCCCACCTCCCCCCTCCCGCCCCACACCCTCTTACTGGGTTATCCCCGTGCATCAGTCCCTAGNTTGGGCACCTAATGACCTGGGGCAACCCAAGACAGGCAGGTCATGGTGGAGAGGTCTGACAGAATGTGGTCCACTGGAGAAGGGAATGGCAAGCCACTTCTGTATTCTTGCCTTGAGAACCCCATGAACAGTATCTTATCTTAGTGTCAACTTAAAAATTAGCCACAACTGGAAAGTAGAGAGTGTTTTACTTGATGCGAATGTTTAGGACCCCCAGCCTGGGAGACAGCATCTCAGTAGCCCTGTGAGACTGCTTTGAGGAGGCAGGAGAAGGAGTCAGGCTATATACAAGTTTGCAACAAAGCAGACAGGCAGTTGGAACATCAAAGATGATTGTTAAATAAGGAAAACCAGATATCAAGTTAAGGGATTTAGTGTTCTACATGTGGGGGGGGCTTCCAAGGTGGCGCTAGTGGTAAAGAACCTGCCTGCCAATGAAGTTAAGATGTAAGCGACCTGGGTTTGATCTCTGGGTCTGGAAGATCCCCTGAAGAAGTAAATGGCAACCCCTCCAGTATTCTTGCCTACAGAATTCCAAGGACAGAGAAGCCTAGTGGGCTGCAGTCTATAGGGTTGCACAGAGTTGAACATGACTTAGCAGCAGCAGCAACCTATGTATGCAAGATTCTGAGATTATTGAAGTCATTCCTTGCATATGCATCTCAGTTATCTGGGGCCAACATCCTGCATTTTTACAGAAATGTTCTTCTCTTCTTGAATTCTCTTAGGTCACACTGGAGGACTATAATCACTGGTGACTATGACATCCTTAAGTTCCTCATGTAGGGAGTGGTGCTGCTTGTTGGCATGACTCATAAATTCACATTTAGAGGCAGGAATCTCAGATAGCTGTGGCACTTCTTGTCCACCACATGGCAGGAAATATTTCATTTCATGTTAGTAAATGAGGCATTGATTATCTGCAAAGGTAAGTAACTTGCACAAGTAGTAAATGTTTGTGCTGAAATTGTTTTTTAAATTTTTATTTTAAAATAATTTCAGATGTACAGAATGGCTGCAAAAATGATACAAAGAATACCATTATACCATTTGTCTATACTCTCTAAGCAATAACATCTTTCCTATTTGCTTTTGTTGTTGTTTAGTTGCTAAGTTGTGTCCAGCGCTTTTGAGACCCCATAGACTGTAGCCCGCCAGCCTCCTCTGTCCATGGGATTTCCCAGGCAGGAATACTGGAGTGAATTGCCTTTTCCTTCTCCAGGGGATCTTCCCAACCCAGGGACTGAACTTGCATCTCTTGCATTGGCAGGTGCTTTAGCTTTACCACTGAGCCACCAGGGAGCCTCATTTGCTGTATTAGTCATATATTTATGTACAGATATATAATTTTTTCTGAATGTTTGAGAATAAGTTATGGACATGTTGCCCTTTTTCCTAGGTATACTATACATTTCCTAAACACAAGGACATTCTTTTTACAAGGGTTGAATATAAGTATACTTATCAAAATCAGGAAATTTGCACTGAAACTATATTATTATCTAACCTACAGACTATATTCAACTTTCATAACTGCTATCTTTAACAAAAGAAAAAAAAAAATTTGGTCCTGGAACCAGGCTTGGCCCTGGGATGCCACCAGAGACATGGACTCTAAAACCCCTCAGGGCTTCCTGTCGTTTGAGGCTCATATCTTTGTGGGGCTCCCATATGTACAAGTGTAACTAAAATTGTTGTTTTCTTCTGATAATCTGTCTTTTTATTACAGAGAGGTCTAGGCCAAGAACCTAGAAGGGTTTGTGGAAAATTATTTTTTCTCTCTTACTCCTAAGACCTAAATTCTTAATCCCAGTCCTTCAGTTTCTAAATCAAATATCTATTCCAGGACACGGCTTCCACTCAAACAAGTGTGTGGGCAGGTCAGACTCACCAGTGACAGACTAAATGGGCCCTCCCAGAGGACCTGGTCCAGGGCCTCTCCCTCACAGTACTTCTTCCTCCTCACAGTACTTCCTCCTCACAGTACTTCTGCCTCTGCCACCCATGCATCCTCTATTGGGGGGCATCCTGTATTGAAGGCTGTTAGAGCCTCCCGGGACCGTACCTTCTAGCTGCCAGGAGCAGCACAGCACCGACTGTGACTACCAGGAACGCCTCCAGACACAGCTTCCTCCTGCTCCACGACAGCTACGCCCTTCGTGATGGGTGATTAGGAAATAAGACACACAAGTCGAAAACGAGGTATAGATGTCATCAGGGTGAACCACACGCACTTTCTCTTACCAAGCGTTGGAAGCAGAGGTACAAAGGGAAAGAAATCCTATGACACATGATATCATAGCAGGAACTGAGGCAAAAGATCAGGCACGCACCAGAGTGAGCAATGTGTCAGGAGTCAGAGTCTAAAGGGTATCGATGAGTCTGACCCCTCAAAGGGACAGCTGAATGAATGTCACAACTCCCTTAGGCTGATTAAACCTCTTGTTACAGTAAACAAAGATGTATATAATTAAAAAAAAATCTGTTCCCAAACCCCAATGGGTAGAACAAAAATGTTTTTAGTTTCCCAGTGCTTCCCCTCCTCCGCACCCCTCCCCCCCCGGCCTCC
>SJXQ01009776.1:48398-200524 GCA_006408695.1 Aepyceros melampus | reverse complement strand
CAGACTTGACTCTAAGGTTGCTGTGGGTTATTATCACTATTATTATTTTTATTATTATTATTTTTGGTTGAGCTGGGTCTTTATTGTTGCTCACTAGCTTTTTCTAGCTGCGGTGAGTTGGGGCTACTCCTTGTTGCGGGGAGCGGGTTTCCCGTTGCAGGGGCTTCTCTGGTTTAGTAGCACAGGCTCTAGGCACAGGGGCTTTGGTAGCTGGGGTGCATGGGGTGAGTTCCTTTTCGGCATGTGGAATATTCCCGAACCAGGGATTGAACCCGTATCCTCTGTATCACCAGGGAAGGCCCTTTCAACTATCTATATTTAAAACATTATCTGATTAAATATGGAAATAAATAGTTAAGATCTAGGGTGCCTCTGTTACCAGTGTTAGAACCTGTGTATGAATTGCCATTATCACTCTGTATCAGTGCCACCTCCAACAAACACAGACAATTATTTCAGGGGAAATATGTAAAGCTGTGAGCAGAGTTTGAAGGCATGTTGAATTTTCTTGCTCTTTAATCCCAGAAACACAAGGAAGAGGGACATAGCAGAGGCCCCAGGTTGTTAAATAACCTCAAAGTTTGCCTAGGGCCAAAGTAATTCTTAGAATGTTGGCAAATGCAGGCCTAGATAGCTCCAGGCTGGCAATGACATGAAAAGGATCTCAAACATACTTATACACACACTCATTATAATGCAACCAAAAATGGTTTTATTGCTCTGAACACAATACAGCAAAAGTTGGCCAAATTCCTAAGGTTAAAAATACAGAGATCTGGACCCTCCTTTACCCTTTTATCTACTACCTTCCTTCAAAACACAGCTCCAAAGCAGAAAAGAACCTGACTTTTTTTGTTGTTCCAACTCTGGTCTGGTATCCTTGTCACTCTAATTTATCCAATACTCTCCTTTTTCCTTCTATGGGAACCAGGAAAATCAATAAAAGACAAGAAAATCAGAGGAGATAGTAAGAGAATTTGTGCGGAGCGAGAAGCAAAGTGATCTTTAAACAACCTTATCTAAGTGTACAGGAACCAAATATAAGGGGGGTCGGTCTTCTGAGGAGGGTCACAGGCGACAATGAAGAACTTGTATTGGGCATCGTCATGGTAGCGGCAGTCAGGATACCTTCCCGCAATGAAATTGCACTGAGTCAGGTTGACAGGCTTTGGACTCTGGTGACAGTTGTGCCGGCCATTCTTACAGATGATGTTGGGCAAATCACAGACAGCAGTCACATCCTGGAAGAAGTTGTGCAGAAAGGTGTTTTCAGGTTTACAGTGCTGAGTGTAGTTATTGACACCACTCATTGCCTTGTTGCATTGGAGAAGCCTTGGCTGTATGTGCTGAATTTCAAACCAGTGAGCCTTGGTGAGACCTTTTGGCACAGCACAAAGTGGACACACTGACCACCACATTCCCAGCAGCAATACGAGGAGAGAAGAACATCCCAGAAGATGTGGCCCCATTTTTCTGTGCAAGGAGAAAGAAAATAGATCGTAGCAGTAGAAACAATAAGAGAGAAATTATTGCTCATAACCATTCAGATTTTTACTCTGCCTTTTAAGATTTCATAGCTCTTGTTGTTTTTTTTTAACCATATTCTTTCTCACTTGAGTCTCACAATTTTGAAGAAGCTAAAGCCCAGTGAGGAGGAATTTGAGGTAAGACAACCTTTACTCTGGTAGATCTGTTCTTCTCTTTGACCTGCACTCGTGTGTTTGAGGCTGCCCATGTCAGAAACCTTGTCTCTTCCCAGGACTTCCCTGGTGGTCCAGTAGCTAAGACTCTGAGCTCCCAATGCAGGGGGCCCAGGTTCAATCCTTGGTCCGGAAACTAGATCCCACATGCCACAGCTAAAGATCCAGCATGCCGCAATGAAGATCAAATATCCTGCGTGCAGCAACTAAGACCCAACGCAACCAAATAAATAAATAATTTTTACAAAGAAAAAGAAATCTTTTGTCTTGCTTCCTGAAACATTTACGCTCCTTCTATTTGACCTGGGTCTCCCACTGCCCTCTCTCTCCCCAGCTGCGGGGCTTACCAGGTCTCCACGACGGGCTCCAGCAGCAGTAGTTAGTCCCAGGACCAGAAGCTTTTGGCTGTTGTTTTCCTCCCAGGCATGCTAGGTCTGCCTGCATGGGGAAGGATTCTGAACCCTAAGAAAGAGAAACCTATAGCTTGGAAGATGAATTTCTTATGGACAGTGTGGATGAAATACTTAGATTTTCAAACCTGCTGTTTAAAATAGTATCAGTTACACTGTAGACATAGGGAGAATAAGCTTATTTTAAAAACAGTGAGACTCAAAACACAGTTTTGAGGAACTGATCACTTCCTGTTATGAAATGGTGTTTCCTTCCTTACTTGAACTTCATTTTTTTTTTTTTTTATGATTTCAGTTCCTTAGGAGAAAATATACATGAAAATCTGATGTAATAACTGCCACATATTTGGTATGTGAATTTCAACAATAGACTTGAATGAATTATTCATTTATGTGTATGCTTTTTAGGCCAGCTACTGGGCCTCTCTGATTCATGAGCTCATGATAGAGATAGGTTAATGGACTAATACATAATATATTAATAATATAAGTAGCACTTACAGCTGTGATCAAGGTAACTGTCTGGAGACAGTAGGAAGGAGGTAAATTTGGAAGGCACAACACCTGCTCTGAGTTTTGAGGACTAATTAGAAGTTAGGTAAAGAAGATGGCAAGGGCATCCCAAAGAGGAAACTGTGAGAAGAGACCCATACATATAAAGCAGGGCACATTTAGGGCATTTGCCTATTAAACCTTTTCATACCTTTTCATTGGGGCTGCAATATCCTTATTCAGAACCTATTGTCTCATAGAGGACTCACATAAAAGTTTCCTACATGGACTCTTTGCCTTTAGTCTCTTTAGCTTCCAATCCATTCTACACATTACTTCCAGATTAACATTTCTTGAACATAAATGTAACAGTGAAACACTCTTGCCCAATACTTTTAATGGCTCAAATAATCTTCAGGGTAAAATTTAGTCTGTTTATAGCAAAGTTACAGGATATAAGGTTAATATACAAAAATTGATTGTTTTTTATATACCAGCAATGAACAACTAGGATTTGAAATAAAGACACTAACATTTCCATTAACACCAAAGAAAAATGAAATACATAGGTGTAAACCTAATAAAATATGTACAGGATCAATATGAAGAAAACTATAAAACTCTCCCTGGTGGCTCAGACGGTAAAGCGTCTGCCTGCAATGCAGGAGACCTGGGTTTGATTCCTGGGTCGGGAAGATCCCCTGAAGAAGGAAACGGCAATCCACTCCAGCACTCTTGCCTGGAAAATCCCATGGACGGAGGAGCCTGATAGGCTACAGTCCATGGGGCCACAAAGAGTCGGACATGACTGAGCGACTTCACTTCACTTCATAAAACTCTGATGAAATAAATCAAAAGAGGATATAAATAAATGGAGAGATGTTCCATGTCCATACTGAAATAAACCAGAACATGTTATCCCCAAATATGGCTCTTTGACATAAAAATTATTTTGCATTGAAGGCAATTAAAAATCATGAAGTGCAAAACAAGCTTGCCCCTTTCTGTCCAAAGACAGAAAATAAATTTTCCTTTTACTGGAGAGAGACGGTCGTCATCCCAGTGAGGACACCAGTGGAATCTGCAAATGAATCTCAAAAACTATCTTTTTAGTTACTTCTTCACCATTTACTATCCAGAGATAGTATGGTGAAGGGGTATACTATCTCTGGTCTCTGGTATACTATCCAGAGATCAAACCCCTTTGTTCTGTCAGTTCTTTACAGAGGTATTGTTTCTTTGTCTAAAGGGTATAAAAGCTTCCTGCTGTGTTCACTTATTTGGATTTTCATTTTCTTGTGAATGCTCCCATGAGCATGTGAATATTTAATAAAATTTGTATGTTTTTCTTCTATTGATCTTTGTCAGCTGAATTTTCAGACTCAGCCAAGGAACCTAAGAGTGCTAAGGAAAACTTTCTTCCCATACAATGACATTATGCACTTGCCAAAAATGTGTACAGCAAGAACAAATTCTAGTGTAAATTGTGGACTTCAGTCAATAAAATGTATTTAAAAAATAATTTTATTTATTTATTTGCTGCATCTGGTCTTAGTTGCATCATGTGAGCTATTTTGTTGTGTCATACAGACTTTCTAGTTGTCATGTGTGGGTTCTGTAGTTGCTGCGTCCAGACTCCGGAGTGCACAGGCTCAGGTGTAGGCTTGGTTGCTCAGTGGTATGTGGGATCTCAGTTCCTGGACCAGGGATTGAACCTGGGTCCACTGCAAGGCAAGGTGGATTCTTAATCACTAGGTCATCAAGGAAGTCCCAGTATTAATGTATTAATACTGATTCATCAATTGTAACATAAGCACTACAGTAAAATAAAATGTTAATCATTTTAACATTTGTGAAAAATATCTTTTCCTTCTATGCTTCTAAATTCTCGGCTGGGGTCCCTGTAACAAAAGACAGATTAATAAGATAAAAGCATGCAAATTTATTTAGTATAAGGAACATAGGGACACTTCTAAGGAAATGAAGACCCTAAGAAGTGATTAAACCTAAGCATTTTTATGGTAGGTTGATAAAAAGTGGGAAGACATGGACAGATGTGAAAGAACAGAGGTACAAGCTAAGTGTAGTAAGAGAGGAGAAACTTCCAAGACCTATTCATCTAGATCAGAAATAAAGATGCTCTTTTCCCCTTAGGCATAGGGAGGGCTCCTCTCACATGAAGATCTCATGATCTGCTTCAGAAGGTCAGAAAATCCTTCGTGTACTGTCTTCCATCTCTCAAATTCCTTCAGCTTAAAATATTCTATAAGCTAATGTGTGCATGCTCAGTCATGTCTGACTCTTTGTGACCCTATGAACTGTAGTCCACCAGGCTCCTCTGTCCATGGAATTTTCCAGGCAAGAATATTAGAGTGGGTGCCTTTTCCTCTTCCAAGGGATCTTCCCCACCTGGGAATAGAATCTGCGTCTCCTACGTCTCCTTCAGTGGCAGGCATATTCTTTACCACTGCACACCTGGGAAGCCCTCAATATGCCAGAGTGCCATATTCAGTAGTAACATGTCCTAATCCCATCAGATGCTCCCTGTGAAGGAAATGGACCCCGGTGATTGACTGGGCCCTTCTGCTGCCCCTAAAATTCTAAAGCAAGTTCAGGGCATCTGATAGGGTCTCTATTATCTATGTTTTCTCCATACCTGTGCCTCACTGAGAAGAGGTTAGGTCTATGGCCTGTTATTTTGTATATTCTATTCTCTAGACCTTTCTTTGATTGCTGATTGCAAAAGTAACAGTCTCAAAGCCCTGTCCTAAAATAACAGATCAGTCTTCAGTCTAATAGTTACTTATTATAACAATTATCAACCATATTCAGACCTCTTAGAACGTTCCTTCTTTCATGGTTGCTGATGTATTTCTGTGTCAGGAATCCAGCCAGTGATGGCCAGAACAATGAGTCAGAGACTGATGCTAGGTGATGAGTTCCAAGTTCCTTTGTGAGGTTTAGTTTTATTGTTTCTGTGGAATTGAATTCCTGACACTCGAGACGGCCTTCAACTCTTAGCTCATTGGTCAATTTGGGCATGTGATGCAGTTTCTTCTTTGGCCTATTGCTGTATCAGACTATTTCTTGTGACTTCCTTCTTCCTTTTCACATCAGTCATAATGATCTCTATACATTTTCTAAACAAGATGCTTGCTCCTTGGAAGGAAAGCTATGAAAAACTTGATATATTAAAAAGCAGAGATATCACTTTGCCCACAAAGGGCCATATAGTCAAAGCTATGGTTTTTCCAGTAGTTATAATATGGATGTGAAAGTTGGACCATAAAAAAGGTTGAGTACCAAAGAATGGAAGCTTTTGAGTTGTGGTGCTAGAGAAGACTCTTGGGAGTCCCTTGGACAGCAAGATCAAACCAGTAAATTATAAAGGAAATGAATCCTGAATATTCATTGGAAGGACTGATGATGAAGCTGCAGCTCCAATACTTTGGCCACCTGATACAAAGAGCTGACTCATTAGAAAAGATCCTATTGCTGGGAAAGATTGAGGCCAGGAAGAGAAGGGGACAACAAAGGATGACACAGTTGATGGCATCACCAACTCAATGGACATGAACTTGGGCAAACTTGGGAGATATTGAAGGACAGGGAAGCCTGACACCCTGCAGTCCATGGTGTCTCAAAGAGTTGGATACAACTTAGCAACTGAATAACAACAATAACAGAAGAGAAATTTGTCCAAAACTTGGAAATGGACAAAAGAAATTACTGGGAGTCTTTTCATTTAGCACCAGGATTTGTCTAGCAGACCCACTGTGGATGAACAGACACTGTGAAGGTGTATACCTTTGATTTGCATAACAGACATAAACTTTTATAAAATGATAACAGCGCATCATTCCTGTTCATGATGATGCAAATGGATTTTATCCAGCAAAGAATATACATTTCTGTAAACTAAAGTCACATTTGAACTGTTTTTTGGATGTTACTGACTTCCCTATTGCTGATGAGTTTAATAAATTTGGTTTATTTATGCGCTTATTCAATGACATAAATTTATTATTTAGACTTTCTTGATAGCCACAATTTTGACTTAAAAAAAATTATTCACACTTCACAGTTTTACAAGTGTTATTTCTTTTTCCTGGAACATCCTTTCCAACCTAGTCTGTTGGTTGCTTACCCATTTTTCTAGACTGTGCTCAAATATCCTCTCCTCCGAACTTTCCTCTCTCCAGGCCCAGAACTCTTCCAGCCAGCTCTAATTGTTCAGACCCTATGAGCACTCATTGGATTCTATTTTCATTGTTAAATTATATCATAATTATACCAAAGTACAATTGAAGTGTAAATTCAGTTAGAAAACATCAGATTTGCTGTCTTGCTCTTCTGCTCTTTGCTCCAGGTCTTCAAAGCAGGGTGGCTTTTACTAACCACACATTTACTTAATAGCTTTCCCTCATTCCTTCTAATTGAGTTTAGAATTTCTTTGTGAAGCAAATTGACTTCTAGCTTTGGACTTATAGCTACTCGTAAAGTTATGTGGGGGGAAACAAGAATACCTGCCTCCCATTTCTCAAATGGAAATTTAGGATTTTTGATGAGTTCATAAGATACTTTATTGCTAGGATTCTTCAATATTTGAGAGGAGGATTTGAGGATTATAAAATGCAAAAAGTTCATGAAAGCAAGAAGGGATAGAAATTTTCTCAGAATGCAGAACAAAGGATGAAGATGTCACAGCAAGCCGTCTTTCCCTTTTCCCATCTCATACCTGCTCACCATCAGCAGTATGGATGTAAACTAGAGTGTTTTGTTGGATCAGAAATCAACTTTTTATGAGTGTTTATGGAGTTATTATAATTTTGATGTGTGTAATATCTTGTGAAAATATCTATCTTTGAACAAGACCACTGAATAATAACTTTGTCCCAGGAAATGCTGACTCCTAAAATATGGGCTATCCCATGTGACAGACAAAATCTGAAATTTTTCCAGTTAGAGTATCTTTAACATAAATTACTTTGGGATCACCAACCCTGCTTTGTAAAATGAATTTTGACTAGATAACTATCTTTGATAGTTATGTGCATATGTGTGGTAATTATATCACAGCCACTAGACCAATGACTGTAAACTTCTCTGAGAATTTGATGAAAGCCATTGATTTGCCATCCCCAAATGGAAACATACCAAGAAGAATCCATATAATTTCAGTGGGTTTTTTACTAGGAAGAGCCAGTTTTTGCTCCATGTTGGATCTGCTACTTGGATTTTAACCTTTGCTTTTTGCTGCTTTTGTTATTATAATCATACTTAATGGTCTGCTCTTCTGCTTGACTATTCACAGAGAGACAATCTGACCCTGTCCACCTGTGACTGGCAGAAAAGAAATTAACACTTACCCACCTTGAAGCTGGCCATTCCTGGAAACATTTGCGAGACTTAAGACCTTTTTACTTTACTTCCTCACCTTCTCCACACCTCTCTGTTCTATAAAAGAACCAGATATCCCCTCAACAAGATGGTTATTTTGAGACATTAGTTGGCCATCTTCTCATCCAGCTTGCTTTCTGAATAAAGTCGTATTCCTTGCCTCAACATCTCATCTCTGATTCATCGGCCTATGTGCAGCAAGCAGATAGACCTTGGACTTGGGAACATGGTTCATGGACTTCTTGAAGTCCCCAGGTTGTAAGAAGCTGTTCTAGAGAACTTGACTCCCTTGACTGCATGTAAACTGCCTTTTCCACCTTCTACCATAATTGCTTAGCACAGTATTTATCACACAGTAGGCATTCTATAAATGCTATTGAATAGATGAATACATGAATGAATGAATAAATAAAATATGAGAAAAATTTTAACCATACAAAGCAGCATATGCTAAATGCCAAATGTATGATGTAAATGAGTTAAGAGGAAGGGGTCATCATGGATTGGAGCCTAGCAGCTTCTCAGTGGCCATGAACTGAACTGGGACATAAACATAGGGCAGATTGTCACCAAGTGGCAAGAAGTGAGAACAAAGTTTCAGTGACTGGAATGTGTATGGCATATTCCTGGAACTGTAAGTGGCTACATATGACTACTATGAAGGAAATGGCAATCCACTCCAATATTCTTGCCTGGAGAATCCCATGGACGGAGAAGCCTAGTAGGTTACAGTCCATGGGGTCGCAAAGAGTCCGACATGACTGAGCGACTTCACCTATTCACCTAAGAGAACAAATGAAGTGAGTGATATCAGATGAGCCTAGAAAGGTGGGCACAGGTCAGATTATGAAGACTGTGTGCTTGAAACTGAGCAAGACCTTGCAGAATCCTCTGGGTACAAAAGTCTTTCCATTTCTTGTTTGCAGAACTTCCCCCTTTCCAAAAAGCAGATGCAGACAGTTACTAATTAGAGAAGTTGGGAAATGGAGAAATGAAGGAAAAGCAGTCAAGAAATAGTCCCTGCACAGCAAGGGAAAGAGAATGCTTTAGTAGAGAAAGAAAGGAAGTTGGAGGGCTATAATAAACAAAGAGTCCATGGCTGTTCATTGGCAGAATCCTTGCCAGGAAAGTCCTGACTAGCCCTGCTAGGCTCTGCTATGTTCACAGGGGGTGAGAGCTCCCTCTTCTGGTCTTCCAGTTCTATTTAACTGAGATCTGTGTGTGTGCGTGTGTGTGTGTGTGTGTGTGTGTGTCTGTCTGTCTGTCTCTCTGTGTGTGCACACTAAGTCGCTTCAGTCGGTCCAACTCTGTGTGATCCTATGGACCAACGCCTGCCGGGTTCCTCTGTCCATGGGATTCTCCAGGCAAAATACTGGAGTGGGTTGCCATGCTCTCCTGTACTGTTTACTAATTTTTTACAACTGTTAATAATTTCTTTTAAATTCATTTTCCTCCTATACTGTTTTGAACCATCATCATTTAACATTTTAATAAAAACAAATTTTAAAGAATTTTAAAAGTGAGGCATCTGTGAAAAATTATTGTAGGAGAGCTGAAAAGACAATCCTGAAATATGATTCTAGGAAACCAGAATACACCAGTACATTTTAAAGCAGCATTTATCAAGTAAGAACTGGAGAAGGAAATGGCAACCCACTCCAGTGTTCTTGCCTGGAGAATCCCAGGGACGGGGGAGCCTGGTGGGCTGCCGTCTGTGGGGTCGCACAGAGTCGGACACAACTGAAGCGACTTAGTAGTAGTAGTAGTATCAAGTGAGAAAAACATGTTTCCCGCGTGTAAATTGATCATTGATGGAGAACTATTACCCCCAGAAAACTGAATTCGCCTCTTGGAGGATGTCAGGTGAGTGTAATCTCCTCGGTTCTGTCTTGTCACAACAAAAATTTGTAGTGACGGACGTTAACGCCCTCAGCGTGTCACAGCTTTCAGACAGACCACGCTGTGGCTCTCAGCTCTCGAATAGAGTGTTATAGCTCTCGGACAGATCAGTGTTAGTGCTTTGTGTTTTATTTAGAACACAGTTTTATTTAGAAAATAAAAGGAAAATACATCCTTGAGGCATGAGGGCATGCCGACCCAAAAGATGCGAAGAGAGAGCCCTGGCCCTTTGCCTCCTCTTTTTATATGTTTTATACGTAAATTGGGCTAGCCAGGATGCTGTTTGTTCTACCTGAGGTCCTCACTCCCATCCTCGGACCTTCCTTTGTTCTATTTTACAAGCTTTTCCCTTCCTTGTATTTTAGCCACCGCCATTCTGGACTCCTGTTTCCTATTCTAATGACCTAAAATGGATGTCAAGCCAAAAGACACAACCAAAGCAAAGATCAGGAGCAGGAAAGATTTATTACTTGCAGCAAGGAGCCTGGTGGGCTAGTCCATAGGGTCGTAAAGAGTTGGACACGACTGAAGCAACTTAGCATGCACACAGCAAGTTAGGAGCACACCAGAGATTTTTCCCAAAGCAGTCTCCTCAAACAGCAAAAAAGGGGAAGTTTTAAGCTAAGGGTACTTGCATATTACAAAGCGGCTTGAGTAGAGAATTTGGTGTAGAACTGGGGAAATGTTGACAGAGTCCAAGCTTTAGTTGACTGAAATCAGGAGGGTCAATAGCATCTTTCTGTCCTGCATCTGGAACTCAGCTTTATCAGATTGTTATATATGTCCTTTGAAGAGGAACTGAGACACTGTTTTATTGCTGAACAATTACTTCTTGACTGCTTTCCCTTTGATCCCTTACTTCCCTTAAGATCTGTGGCCAAGTCTAGACCACAAAATGCCTATGGCTAAAATGGCTTCTCTTATGTTAAGAAAGCCCTTCCTGGTTCTCTTTCTCTGGGGACTCCCTATCCTATCTGCTTATAGAACTACTGTTTAATACTAATCTCTTGTGAGTTTGGTTGGTAAAGTTCTTTATCTCCCAGGGTTCTGCTCATCCCCAAGTACACTGAAAAAACTGCAAAGCTGAGGAGCTATTTGGAACATGATGACAAATCTAGATTCATTGGCCACTCACTGAGGCCCGAGTTCTAGAAAGGTGTTGAGAGAAAAACTTGCTTCCTTTTTCCCTTGTAACTTAACTGGTACAATAATTATATTATATGAGATATTGACAGGAGAACAAACAAATGTTTAATAACACGTATAATACATAGCAGATACCCGGAAAGCTGAGTAACTCACCAAGATGGCTTAAACACCATCTTTAGCGAAAGACAAAAGGAGATGTTGAGGGTGAGGATCTATGGAAGATGATCGATAAAAACACAGTAAACAAGGATAAGGTTGTTTTGCAGACTTATTACTGCCTTCTCCATCAGTAAGTTTCTAGAGTATGAGTCACCCCCCGCCCCACCTTCTTGGTACAGCAGGAAGACACTCTTACAAATGGAGATTTCCCTTTTGCCTGTAATTGTCTCTTGTGTGCATTCTAACTTGCTTCAGTTGTGTCTGACTCTCTGCAACCCTACGGACCATAGTCCACCAGGTTCCTCTGTCCATGGGATTCTCCAGGCTAGAATACTGGAGTGGGTTACCATGCCCTCCTCCAGGGGACCTTCCTGACCCAGGAACTGAACCCATGTCTCTTCTGTTTCCTGCATTGGCAGGCGGGTCTTTTACCACTAGCTCCACCTAGGAAGCCCAAATATCTCCTACAGGAGAGTTACAGAAGTAACTTCTATTTGGCTTTCAGAATGTCTCTCATATCTGCTGATTCTTAAAAAATAACCAGGCTAAAATGACCCCTATGCCAAAGAGGCATATTTCAGGGTGGACAATTCTGCTTCCTTACAGTGTGCAAACTAATTTAAAATATCAGCTAATTTAAAATTTTTATATTATTGTTCTGTCACTCAGTTGTGTCCAACTCTTTGTGACCCCATGGACTGCAGCACTCCAGGCTTCCCTGTCCTTCCATCTCCTGGAGCTTGCTCAAACTCATCTCCGTTGAGTCAGTGATGCCATCCAACCTTCTTGTCCTCTGTCATCCCCTTCTCCTCCTGCCTTCAATCTTTCTCAGCATCAGGGTCTTTCCTAATGAGATGGCTCTTCACGTCAGGTGGCCAAAGTATTGGAGCTTCAGCTGCAGCATCAGTCCTTCTAATGAATATTCAGAGTTGATTTCCTTTTAAATTGATGGTTTGACCTTCTTGTAGTCCAAGGAGCTTTCAAGAGTTTTCTCCAATACCACAGTTCAAAAGCATCAACTCTTCAGCATTCAGCCTTCTTTGTGGTTCAACTCTCACAACCATATGTGCCTATAGAAAAACTATAGCTTTAACTAGACAGACCTTTGCCAGCAAAGTAATGTCTCTGCTTTTTAATACACTGTCTAGGTTTGTCAAGGTATAAAATGTTTATACCTTGGTCTTTTTTCTAGTTGTTTCAAGGTTTGAGTCATTTGTTGATGCTGGAGACTGAATAATAATATTCAGTATTTTTCCTTCACATACCTACCCTGGGCATAATTATATGACATGAACATTTCTCTTACCCTGTATCTCTATCCCCTGTTTAGCAAACAGAAATACCATGGACATTACTTACTTCTGTCTTCAACATTTCCTTCTCCCTTATACATCCTCTTTCCTTCAACAGAGTGTAAGTCTTAAGCCTTACTCTTGAACAGTTTCATTTAAAAATCGTCTAACCTTACAATGGCAACCCACTCCAGTGTTCTTGCCTGGAGAAGCCCAGGAACGACGAAGCCTGGTGGGCTGCCGTCTATGGGTCACACAGAATCAGAACGACTGAAGCGACTTAGCAGCAGCAGCAACCTTACCTTATATTTCTGCCAAATGAACATGGTTATTATCAGATAAACTCATTTATGTTCATACCTTCTACTTGATATTTTATTCATCAGGAAACATATGACCTTAGCTCATCTAAAATGCAGTACCCTCCTTACAGATATTTTTAATGAAACCTGCTTTGGCCACCTCGTGCGAAGAGTTGACTCATTGGAAAAGACTCTGATGCTGGGAGGGATTGGGGGCAGGAGGAGAAGGGGACAACAGAGGATGAGCTGGCTGGATGGCATCACTGACTCGATGGACGTGAGTCTGAGTGAACTCTGGGAGTTGGAGATGGACAAGGAGGCCTGGCGTGCTGCGATTCATGGGGTCACAAAGAGTCGGACATGACTGAGTGACTGAACTGAACTGAACTGAGAGAGAGCAGACAATTGCTGGGCACTTGTCATGTTTGTTTCCTCAAAGTTAAAATACCAAGTCAAAGGATGAGGATGGAAGAAAATCATTGTTGACTGAGCAGCTTCCATTGCCAGGAACATGCCACATATTTTATACCTAATCAGCTTCGGCCACACCCACCAATCTGGGTGGAACTCAACATGTCCCCACCATCAATGCCTAGCTCATGTCTTATCCCCTGCTTAGCACATAAATAGTTATACATTCATCACACACAGAAACCTATTACACACAGTAGACACACACATATAACATACTTTAAACCTATAAACAGTACAAATCACATTTAAGCATAAGCTATATAACACACACTTAAAACACCTGTACTAATCACACAACACATACTCTGTATACATAAATACATGTCATACACATCGGAATGATATAATTTATTTAGGGATGGGAAGATTATTCAGTTTGCAAAGGTATAAAGAGAATCAATATCAGGAAAATTCCTGGGATAGTAAAAAAAGAGACACCATATGTGCAGAATCTTAAAAAAAAGAAGAAGAAGAAGAAGAAGAAGAAAATTAGATAGATGAGAGCGGAAGGGTATTCCAGGCAGAGAAACAACACAGGCAGTTATGAGAGCAAGAAACCACGTGAAAAACGCTAAGTAGTTGAAAAATGTTGGCCCATAAATGTAAGGGCTCTTGATGTAGGCGGGGCCACCACTTGCCTTTCCCACTGAAAGCTGTGGGTGTGGGTGGACTTTCTAGTTGCTGATATCCTTTAATAACCGTATGTCCTCTATGCCATCAACAAACCCATTCATGCTGCAATGGAACTCAATGTAGCTGTAGCTCTTGTAATCTTTGTAATTGCCTTTGCTGTTCTTCCGGATGCACTTGAGTACCTCGAAGGGATATGGGGCCCATATATATATATTTCTGTGGCGGTCTCTCCAGTTCCTCAGGCATATACGCTCAATTTTGTGCCATAAGGTGTAGATGAAGATGTGATAGTTCTTGTCTTTTGGAATGCCTCTTTCCCTCATCAGATCATTGCATTTGTACTTGCTGAATTCCCAATTTGTGCTCAGGTGGTGCTGTTTCATAAATTCCCTCCAGGAAAGGTTCTGGCTGTGTACAGGAGCCCACATAGAGGAAACAGCAGAGCCAACAAAGAGCCTAGGACCTTCAGAGTGCATGCCATTTCAGTCACCAGGACCACCTGTGGATCCACAGGGAAGAGAGGGGAAAGCATTATCTCACCACTGCCCTAACAGCTGAGCTCCACCTTAAAATTCCTTTTTCTGTCTGTGTAGGCTGCTGCTAAGTCACTTCAGCCATGTCCGACTCTGTGGACGGGAGCCCACCAGGCTCCCCCGTCCCTGGGATTCTCCAGGCAAGAACACTGGAGTGGGTTGTCATTTCCTTCTCCAATGCATGGAAGTGAAAAGTGAAAGTGAAGTTGCTCAGTCGTGTCTGACCCTCAGCGACCCCATGGACTGCACCTGGACCCAATTTTACCATTTGGTTTCCAGGCTGGAAGATAAGTCTCATTCGATAATAAAGATTACAAGAAATGACAATATCCTACAACCTGTCTGAGACAAGAGCAAAGTTATAAAAAATTAACGAAGTTTATTTTGACAGTTCCAAATACCTCTTGTCTGCCCTCTCTTCTACCTGAACTAAGGAACTTATTTCCCTTTAGCTAACTGTTTTGCATCCAGATCAATTCATAGAGGAGTGTATATCCTTAAGAAAATGGGATTTTAAGCTTTATGTTTGTGAATTGCAAAAGGTTGTCACCTTTAAAGGGTATGCAGAAGATGAATAGAGACTTGGGAAATATTTTCTCAGCCAGAGGCTTTGGTTCCCTGAAATCCTAGGCTGCAGCTACACTGACTCTGAAAGATGTTGCTTCCCAGGATCTTGTCTTCCTTATGAGACTTCCCCAAAGCCTGTGAAACTCACTTCTGACTACACACACCCCTTCTCAGAACCCATTTCCCTAATTATTGTCATTATAAATGATCTTGATCTGTTGTTAAGAACGTCATCACAATGAGCTCCAGTTTTGAAATATTGTTCTGATCAATCAGGTACCAAGATTGAAATTACCCTCACAAGAGCTACTCTGTTCAAAACTAAGGCAGAGAGTTGCTGAAAAAGTCTCCCCTTTAAACTAGCTCTCTGCCCTCATTTACCATGAGGATTATACCTGGCCCTGTGGAATGTCTATCCTAGTTCTCAGCTCTGAGCATGATGCCCAAAACGGGACTAATCATCCGTCCTTCAGACTTGTGGGAGTCTTATGAGATATATGCATTGAGAGCATTTGTGAGAATGTCAAGTGCTACATCAAACACAGCATAAGGGATAGGTGCCTTCTCTTTTGTGATACCCTATCCCTGGCTCAAAAGGCCTAAATAGGATGAGAAGACCAGGATTCAAGCTGCTTCAGTGTATAGTTGGCCCTCTGTATCCACCTGTTCTGCACCCAGAGAGTCAACAAACCACAACCATAAATTAAAAATATATATAGAAAAAAAAATCCAGAAAGTTCTAAAAAGTAACACTTGAATTTGCTTTGTGCTGCCAGCCAATTCCATAGCATTTATATTGTATTTACAGCTATTTACATAAAATTTAAATTGTATTAGGTATGACAAGTAATGTAGAGATGAATAGATTAAATGCAAATGCTATGCCATTTTATATAAGGGACTTGATGCCTGGATTTTGGTACCCTGGGCATGAGGGTCCTGGACCAATACTCCATAGATATCAAGGGACAATGATATTATGCTCAGGAAGATTGAGGAGGTGTGAGATGGGTAGAAGAGTAGGGAGAGGCTCTAAGAATTGTATCAGTGAGATTCACACGGAATTGAATTCAGGTCATTGGTACTTACAAATTGGATCACTGTCTGTTCTTAATCCCACCATTCTTAATTTCCCCTTCCAGCATTCCTGGGCCTTTCCCTCTGAGCATCCTCAGCACCAGCCCTTCTAACCATAACTCACCCTATTTAGATCCAACACTCCTGTCACTGGTCGAAGTGGGGATCAGTTTATGGATCTGAAGAGCAGAGAGTGTGTGTCTTTTCCCTTTCCTTAGAGCCAAGAAATCTCAAAAGTGAAGGAAAGATGGAAGGAATAGCAGTGGGAGGTACAGCACTGCAATTCTTGGCAGTAGTTGCGGGGAGGAGGGTAAGACAGACTTACTATGAGAACCAGTTCCTGTATCTTCTCATCTAGAACACTTGGGTTCACTCTGAGAATAGCCTGGAGCAAAGGAGTCAAACTTCAAAGACTGACCTGTGAGCATTAAGAAATTATAAGGCTCTGGATAACCCCAGAGGGGGGTTATCAGGAGACAACCAGAGATCTGGCTCCTAAACTGGTTTCCCAACAAAATTTTAGGAGAAATTCCCTGGATGGTTATGTTCCAGGGGAACTTAAGTGAGGGAAACTACACCTGAAATTGTAAACTTCTGGACTTTCATTGAGAATTGAAAAGTATCTAGTCAAAGGCACATTTTGCAGATAAAATGAGATCCTCAAATGTGTTTTCTATTAACATTTTTCTTCAAGGGCTGTTTCTAGCTAAGTCTCCTTGGCTGAATTTCTCACTGAGCCACCTTGTTATCAGAGTATCATGAAGTGTAGCAGAATATACCCCCCAAAGTATGCCTCTGAGAGGAGTAACATTTGCCTCCCCAAAATATGTCTCTTTGGCAGGTGGATTATTTTGAGCTGAAAACAATCAAGGTCCAAAAGATTTTGAAAGAACATTTGACCTTCTCCCTAACTACCTAAAAGAGTTATGGACAAAGAATATCACCTGCCATTCCAGGAAACAAAGGATGTTGAGGCCATCAAGCCAGCAGTCATTGCAGTAGTTGAATTCAGGATGGAGATAAACAGGATACAGGCCTAGATTAAGTTAAGGTGTATATCAGGGAAAGATTTTGGTGAGTCTAGACTCTTGCATCTTTCTGTACAAGGAAAAGTGCTAAAGTTGTTAAACTTGAGTTGCCTGGTTATTCTTTAGTTAACAGTAATCGCTTGATGTTCCAACTATTTGCGGCTTTTGGGGGGAAATTTTCCTATATATCCTGGCTCTTCTCTTACTTCTTCAAAACAGTCCCTCGGAGCTGAGAGGCTGTCTCCCAAGCTTAAGTCCTTAGTAAGTCCACTGAATAAACATAATTCTCAACTTTTAGATTGTGAACTTTTTTCAGTCAACAGAATGTAGATAGAAGACTTATTTCAAGAAGAGAGCTATCACCATGGATAATTACAGTATAATATGAACTAGATGCATAGACAGGGAGGTCTGTTAAAGTCTGTTAATTTTTTTCTGTTCCCATGGCCTCTGCAAGGCTTAACAAATATTTATTGACCAAATGTTTGCTCCTTTCAAATTCTGCTGAATTGCTCCCTTCCCTTTGTAGTCCCCAAATACTATCCCCAACTTTTGCCTCTAGCTAAAAATGTTATTTGAGGTAGCAGCTTGGTCCATTTGTCAAGTTTTACTCAGCTTTCCTGGGTATCTCCTATGCATATGGGAAATATCCATGTTGTTAAGCTTCTGTTTGTTTTTTGTTAAAAAAAATTTAATAAATAGAAACCTCATTTAAATGGAGTCAGGAGACCAGAAGGGGAAGCTTTCACACTTTATATGGATAGCAGAGCCAATGGGAAGAAGAAAGATTGCCTCTTCTGGCTCAGATATTAAAAGACTGTTGTGATTCGGCCAATGAAAAGTCACATGCTCTTTGCTTACTGTAGCCCTCTCAACTTCCTTTTCCCCTCTATAAAAGAGTTCTCCTCTCCATTTTTGCTGAGGATTTGCATGTGGCTTACCATGGTTGCTTATCCAAAATTGCAATTCTTTGCTGATCCCCAATAAACTTTTTTTTTTTTTTGCTGGGAAAAAGCCTGGCAGTCTGATTGTCTTAGGGCAACACTTGCCCTTGTTAATTTATTTTTTATTACAGAGGGAACACAGACAGAACCTAGAAGGTAGAGGAAAAATGATTTTTCTTGTCCTAGAGTTAGAATATTTAGTTATATCCAGAACTTATCTTCAAAACTTGTTAGTAGCAATGCCATATTTCTTCTCTCTTTTTGGCCATGTGGGTTGACTTCAGTTCAGTTCAGTTCAGTTGTTCAGTCATGTCCGATTCTTTGCAACCCCATGGACTGTAGCACACCAGGCTTTCCTGTCCATCAACAACTCCCTTTGTTAGTAGCAATGCCATATTTCTTCTCTCTTTTTGGCCATGTGGGTTGACTTCAGTTCAGTTCAGTTCAGTTGTTCAGTCATGTCCGATTCTTTGCAACCCCATGGACTGTAGCACACCAGGCTTTCCTGTCCATCAACAACTCCCAGAGTTTACTCAAACTCATGTCCATTGAGTTGGTGATGCCATCCAACCATCTCATCCTCTGTCATCCCCTTTTCCTTCTGCCTTCAATCTTCCCCAGCATCAGGGTCTTTTCAAATGAGTCAGTTCTTCACATCAGGTGGCCAAAGTATTAGAGTTTCAGCTTCAGCATCAGTCCTTCCAATGAATATTCAGGACTGATTTCCTCTAGGATGGACTGGTTGGATCACCTTGTCATCCAAGGGACTCTCAAGAGTCTTCTCCAACACCACAGTTCAAAAGCATCAATTCTTCAGTGCTCAGCTTTCTTTATAGTCCAACTCTCACATCCATACATGACTACTAGAAAAACCATAGCTTTGACTAGATGGACCTTTGTCAGCGAAGTAATGTCTCTGCTTTTTAATATGCTGTCTAGGTTGGTCATAACTTTTTTTCCAAGGAGGGTTGACTTGCAGGATCCCAATTCCTCCACCAGGGATCTAACCCATCCTCCCCGCAATGAAAGCTCAGAATCTCAACCATCAGACCACCAAGGAATCCCCTTGTTTCTTCTCTTCAAATGGGAAATAAGTCATCAGAGTTAGAGGGGAACATGCTGGTATTTACAGAAACTCTGGTGCAATTTAAGCCCTAGCTCATTATTCCCCTGAATAATGGGGAATTGGGACCAATAGATTGGATAGGGGTTGTCTCAGGGAACATTGTAAATCCAACTACTCTCTAGTTCTTTGGGTGAATGAAGAGGGGGAGTAAAAAGGCAAGAATTCTGGGCACCTGGGTATGGAGGACTTGAGAGATGATTCTAAGAAAAGATAAAATGGCCATCATGTTCCCATACATTTCGAGAGTTCCCAGCAAGTTAGTGGTATCCACTGATGACTAAATCAAGCAGTGGCTCAAGGAGTGTAGGAGCTGGAGGGAGACACTACTAAGGCTCAAATGTGATGCTGCAAACTACAAAAGACCCATTCTATGTCTTCTAATAGCTCCTTTTCTGGGAAAAATCCCAAATTAAATTATTCTAAGAAGTTAAACAAGGGGCAGTAGTTTTTCTTCTGGAAAAGGCAATGGCAACCCACTCCAGTACTCTTGCCTGCAAAATCCCATGGACAGAGGAGCCTGGTGGGCTGCAGTCCATGGGGTCGCTAAGAGTCGGATGCGACGACTTCACTTTGACTTTTCACTTTCATGCATTGGAGAAGGAAATGGCAACCCACTCCAGTGTTCTTGCCTGGAGAATCCCAGGGACAGGGGAGCCTGGTGGGCTGCCGTCTATGGGGTTGCACAAGTCGGACATGACTGACGCGACTTAGCAGCAGGAGCAACAGCTTCTCTTCAGTTTGCAGTTGCTTCACTACCGTTAGCTCAAAATAAAGTGAAGTGAAGTGAAGTCACTCAGTCGTGTCCAGCTCTTTGGGACCCCATGGACTGTAGCCCACCAGGCTCCTCCATGCATGGGATTCTCCAGGCAAGAGTACTGGAGTGGGTTGCCATTTCCTTCTCCAGGGGATCTTCCTGACCCAGGGACTGAACCCAGGTCTCTTGCATTGCAGGCAGACGCTTTACAGTCTGAGCCACCAGGGAAGCTCAAAATAATCCACATGCCAAAGTAGCACGTCTTATGAAGGACTCTTCTGAACCCCTAGTTTTTTAAACAGGTGGGCAATATAGCAGTGTATACATAAAATTGCTAACAGAGTAAATCCTATGGATTCTCACCACACACACACACATACATGAAAGGGTAACCACGTGAAGTGGTAAATATGTTAACTTGATTAAAGTGATTATCTCAGGATATATATATAAACCAAATCAAGTTGTACATCTGAAATATAAATAATATATGTCAGCTACAATTCAAATGCTTTCAGTTTAGTCCTTCCACACACACACACACACACACACACACACACACACACTCCTTCTTTAGTAGCTAATGTCATTATACATCTCTGTTCCCCAATTTGTTTCTAAATATTCAAAGGGAGAATACTTGAGAATTATCTTAAGAGGAATCATTCTCTCTGAAGCAAATGAAACAAAGCTTTCTGTGTCATGGTCACTAATATGATGGGCTTTAGTCTTGACCAGAGTTTATGAAGATATTAAAGTATGTGCATGTTTATAAACTAGAGAAGAATTAAAAGAGGATAGGAGGAAAAAAATAATCTCACACACAAGAACATAGTCTTCTTAAATATCTGGAATTGAAATTATCTTATTTTCTTTATTATAAGGAACATATGAAAAATCTTTCAGTCAGGAAGAATGAAGGAGTCTTAATGATCTAGTACATTTTAATACTCTGACTTACTAGGGTGACTCAAAAATTTGGGAAGGGGGAAAGAAAGTTCCTTGTATCATTTCTGGATCTTATTAGATTCAAATACAGCTAGTTTGCCACATAATACAGATAGAGCTCTCATGTTGTGAGTATATATTTCCAACTTTTTAATGCTTCTCCCAAGAGCTGACTTTTAGGAATAACAAAAGCCATGTATTAAAACTTTCAAAACTCCTTGTGCTGAAGTGGGGAAAGCACTGGATGAGTAGCCAGTTAAACTAGACTTTTGTCTTAGCTTTTCTACTAACTTTTTGGTCTTAGCAAATCCCTTAAATGTGAGCTTTTGTATACTGTAACACTAGGACCAGCATCCCAAGGGTGCCATGATATTAGAATGAGATAGCTTAGATGAAAGGACCTTGAATTCTTGAAGTGCTATGTAATGACTAAATTTCAGATGATAAGATCAAAGATAGTAAAGCTGACCAATATTATAAAAGAAAGCGTATTACAGAAGAGCCCAGATTCATTATAAGTTTGTGTCTCATCTTTCTCTGTCATGCAATGTGTTTAACAGAATGGGTTCTATAAAGAAGAAAAAAAGAATCAGGGGAGCCGGCCCGGGACAGCTCAAATGCTTACTTATTACCATTTAAGGAGTAAGTTAAGGGCCAGCTGCTGGGCCATAACCCCTGTTGAGTGGTATCTATTTGTCAAAGTGCACAGGCACTTCTGGGTTACCCTCACAGGCAATGACAACACGTCTGGTGCTGGCCTTGGCCCGGTATCTGCAGTTGGGAGCCCTGGAACTTCCTGTCTCCCTGCAGTCTGTGACCTTCACTACACCTTCATGGCAGTTCATCTGGCCATTCTTGCACTGAATGTTGGTGGTGCTGCAGATACTACGGATGTTCCAAAGATCTTCATGAATGAAAGTGTTGAAACGCTTGCACTGATGTGAAGTCATCTTCCGTCTTTGCATCATCAAGTTGCAGTAGCCGTCATTGCCTCCTGTTACATCAGGGTCCACGTGTTGCCTCAGGAATCGTTGGTACATGCGATCCTGGCCATAGGAGGGCTGTACCAGCCCCAGGCCCAGCAGGGTCAGCAGCAAGAGCAGAAGAAAGGCCTGGGTCCTCTGGAGAGCCATCACTGCCTTGGAGATGCCTAGAGAAGACCAAGGGGCAAGAAAAATCATCCCAGATTCAAAAGGAAGCGAGCAACCCAAAGCAGCAAGGACAATTTTTGGAGCAACAGACAGGGTGTTTTCTATACATGCAGTCTAAGGGTTAGGCCCAGCTGAGTTCCTAATTTGATACATACAGTTACTGCTGTCCTTTGTTTTCAAAGATGCTGCTTCATGATGGTGGATCACATTGTGTGTGATTATAATGCTGATGAGGGACTTGCATCTTATTCCACCTACAGCCTACCCTTAACAATAAAGGGGGGGGGGGGGGGGGGGACGCGGTTCAGGATTGGGAACTCATGTACACCTGAGACGGATTCATGTCAATGTATGGCAAAACCATTACAGTAATGTAAAATAAAATAAAGTAAAAATTAAAATTAAAAAATAAATAAATAAAAATAAAAGCAAAAAAATATAATGATCAGTATTAAACATAACTACATTCATTTAAATGCCACCTTCTTAGTTCACAACCACGTTTTTCCTGTGCACAGAAAGACCCAAAGCTTTATGTCACATTGCTGTGTCTGCTGCTGCAGATACATGATATGGAATTAGGAGGAGAGGGAAGTGAAGGAGTTGTGGGAAGCAGGGTGGCAGGAAGAAATGATACTCGATTTACTCCTCACCCCAGGACCACTGGATACAACTTCTGAAGATACACTTAGCACTTGGGTAAGAGCTTCGTCACCACAATGTACTTTGTGTTGTCTGTCCCAAAACTAATTGTGCACAACTCTGTCTTCTTTCTCTCATTCTGCTTCTTTGTGACCAACAACATGGTTTAGCAACATGACTAGCTACAGAGATTTTACTTTTCAAACAAGAACATGGATGGCCTCAGTCACAGAAACCAACTGATTTAGTAAAACAAGGAAAAATACTATGAACAGAGTTCATTGTAGACATCAATGTGTGCTTCTCAAAGTTCTACCTACAACAGAAAATTAAATGATCTCCAAACCCTTCCAATACATACTTTTTGGTTAGAGCTTGCCCCAAAGGCTTTCTCCACTGATCACGACGATCTCAGTAAGAACTTCCTTTGATACAGTGGTCCCAAGGACCTAGTTCTGCCACATTAACTGTATGACCTTGGGAAAATTACTTAACCTCTCTCAGTATATTTCCTCAAAAGTAAAATAAGCATAAAGGTAATACCTCCCTCTAAAAATGTTGTGAGGAAGAAATGATAAAATCAATGTAAAGTGCTTATCATAATGCCTAGCCTATTCTAAGTGTTCAGTAGGGCTCAGCAATGATTATTTTTAGCATTTCATTTTTTGTTGGTTTCCTTTGTTCTCTTCATTCTGCTAAAATAACAACTATACTGAGTTGCACATATATAGACACCCTCCCTCTTATACTGTAGAGAACCTATATTCCCAAGACATTAGAAGGCATTTTTGCAACTGAAATATCTCAGCTACTAGGATTTATGCTGTGTACCTACACAAATGTTCTTCTCCAAAGTGCACGGAATTTTCTTCCTTGTGTGTCACCCTTTTTTAAAGGACTTGACAATTTTGAGTTCTTTTTCCCTTATCTTTGCAAAGTCAGCAAAACATAGTAGAATAGGATTTCAATTTCACAAATGATTGACCTAAGATAAAATGACTTTCCTGTGATTAACACTTCATTCTAAATAGCTTTTTGGTTGTGAGAGAACAGGAGATCAAGAGCAAAAAATACTAGGAAGGGCTGGCTACTCAGCTGCTAGCTCCATCAGCAAGTGGAGAAGCACCCTGTCTCATTGCCATATGATTTCCTGGGAAAGTGTCATTTGTTCTAACACCAGGGCTGAGCACGCGGTAATAATGCTCTAAGCAGATGCTCAGAGATGTGAGGTTTAAAAAATTTTATTTATTTATTTATTTAGCTGTAGTTGTGGTGCAGTTCCAGAGCCCACTGCTCAGTAGCTGTGGCGTGTGGGCTTAGATGCTCTGGGCCACATGGGATCTTAGTTACCTGATCAAGGATCAAATCCCCATATGTTTCATTGCAAGGTGAATCTATTAACCACTGGACCACCAGGGAAGTCCTTGGAGAAACTATGATGTGATCAATGCAGTAATGGTCCAAGCCTTTGACCTTCCCCATCGAGACCATAGGATTTCCCTGGTGGCTCAGTGGTAAAGAATCCACCGATAATGCAGGAGATGCTGATTCAATCCCTGGGTCGGGAAGATCCCCTGGAGAAGGAAATGGCTATGCATTCCAGAATTCTTCCAGAATTCATAGGATTCCCCGGAAATCCTATGGATAGAGGAGCCTGGAAGGCTATAGTCCATGGGGTTGCAGAAAAGTCAAACACCACTTAGCGACTAAACAACAACGATCAAGACCATAAGTGGGCAAGAGTCTGTTTGGAAGCCCCCTTTACCTCAATAGATGGTACTGGTTGGAGAACCCAAGAAAGAGTTCTAGCAGTCTACTAAGCACTGGAAATTTCTTGCTTCCTATGGGCTTTTTTTACTTTATAATGTAAGACAAATTTTCCAAGAGAGTTGTGGAAAATTATTGTCCCTACTTTGGAGAGAAATGACAATGTTTTCAATTTTGAAATAGATGAAACCATGACCTACTCTTTCATCCCTTCCTCCATAAATTGAATACTTTCTGTGAAGTTGGGCTCTGTGTGGTACCAGGACACTGGCCTCTAACCCAGGTATTGAGTAAACAGGGCTTTTGGTCTGTTTCAGGACATGTAGGCATCAGGGGAGGCCAGCATGGGGAATACTGTGACCATGATAGTCCTTCATAAGATGGCAAAAATAATGATGCATAATTGTAGTTTATTAACTACACTCTAAGTAATATATCCAGGTATCTGTTGATGAAATTAGGTAACACCAAACTCATAGATTAATTAGCATATTTTACAAAGACTGTCTGTTAAGTTTGTATTTACTTGAAGTGAAGTGAAGTAGAGTGGCTCGGTTGTGTCTGACTCTTTGCAACCTCATGGACTGTAGCCTATCAGGCTCTTCCATCCATGGGATTTTCCAGGCAAGAGTACCGGAGTGGGTTGCCATTTCCTTCTTGAAACCATATCAAATTGAAGAATAAAGGATAAGCTTGGAATTTTTCTGTGACCTCCCCAAGACCTCAGAGTTGCCAGGCATCAGTTGATAAAGGAAAAGATTAAAGAGAAAATAATGTCATAATCAATTTTTTGATCTTTATATAAAATAACCATGAGAATATCCTGGGAGTGTTCCATTCAAAGCAATATCAAATCTCTTCCTGCTTAAGGGAAGAGGTGGCTACCCTGAATGTGTTTTGTTATTTATGCAGGATTTCAAATGTGTGCATGTGTGAGAGAGAGAGAGAGAGGAAAAGAAAATGTAATTAATCTATTGGTATTTAGTCCCAAGGGGCTTCCCAGGTGCTGCAGTGTAAAGAATCTGCCTGCCAACGCAAAAGACACAAGAGATGTGGGTTCAATTGCTGGATTGGGAAGATCCCCTGGAGGAGGAAACAGCAACCCACTCCAATATTCTTGCTGGAAAATTCCATGGACAAAGGAGACTGGTGGGCTATAGTTCACAGGTTCCCAAAAGTGGAATATGACTAGATGACACACACACACCCCTTCACAGAAAGGTAAAGTCCACCCCCTGAATGCCTGAAAAGGAACTGACTGATAAGGAAAGAGGCATTGCTCTACCATCCAACCCTCTCAGGTAAACAAAGAAATGCAGAAAGACAACGCAAAAGACCAAGAATCAGTGAGAAGACTGATTCTTACTGATTTGAGAGACTTTTTATTTATGAAGCATATTGTAAAGCCAAAAAGATCAGCAGCTCATTTTCTGGATTCTTATCAATGAATGTTGCTGCAGTGTAAGGGGAAAATGCAAGGAAGGAAGAGCAGAGCCAGCTCTGGGCTACTGGCGTGGAGTGATAAAGGACTCATCCAAGTGGACGGGCCAGCCATTTTCACAGTCGATAGCAATGGTTCTATAGTCTCTTGTGGCTCTGTACCGGCATGGAGGCCGGGGGGACCCTCCTATATGCTTGCAGGTGGTGATCTGGAATGCAGACTTGCTTATTCTGAGATCACCTCTGTAAGGTTCTCCATTCCTGTTGTCACAGATGGCCCTGATGTTATCACTGTTGCCATGAATAAAGGTGTTGGTGTCTTTGCAAGGTCTGGTCAGGCGTCGATTTTGCATCATGCTATTACAGTATCTGTCATTCCGGCCCTTTGGGTTGGCATCGTAGTGCTGGTTCAGGAAGTGTCTGTATCTGTAGTTGCCTTGAGCCAGGGCCAGTGGGGTCAGATCCAGACCCAGCATGAAGACCAAAAACAGAGGGCTCAGGACCATCACCATCTCTTCAAACAAAGGCTCCTGCCAAGGGCAAAAAGAGATGCAGTAGGGCATGGAACAGCATTGCCAAACTAGGCTAAAAGGACAGGGATTTTTTTCTATGATGGGGTGCCATGAATTAGACATCCTCTGTCACTAGGTATATCTTTTTCTTTTCCTTTCCTCAGTGATCTCATCTGTCTTGTCAATCTATTCTTTGGAAAGTCAATTTAAAAGTTTCCTGAACACAGCTTCCAAATGCAAACACTGTTTCCTATCCCTGAAGATCACTGAAAATTTACATTTCTATCAGTGGTAACATTAAAAAATCCATTCACACTCCTTAATGCATTTATCGACTGGGTACCAGACACCATGCTAGGTCCTAGAACACAAAGACCATTAAGACGTACCAAGTGCCTCCCTAATACAGGGTGCAACACCCACGGGGAGATCAGCCACAGGGAAGGGATCAGAGCACCAACATACAAAGATGAGACAATAAGATATACACTGAGAGCTATGAAGATGAGGGACTTTCAGGGAACCTTGAGCCCAGGGAAGGGCGATCAGAAAGGATTGTTGACGACGGATTCCAGGGCAAGTTAATCCATCAGTTGATTATGAGGAGAGCAGTTTCACCAGGTGGTGAATGGAAGCAGAAATAGAAGAACTGATTCCCCAAGAAGTAAGTGTTTCATGGCCAAATGTGGAGTTATTACTATTCAGAAAGAACAGGGACAAGTGTGGAAGAATCTGTGTCATATTTGTGAGTGGGTCTGGGGTCAGCTCTTACAGAGAACTGGAGGAAGAGGAATTCAAGCTTACTCTTGAGAGCTTCTTGCACTGGGAACAGTTTGGATTATTCTCAGAGAATATTTTCCCTGAAGGCCTATGTGGACAGTTACACAACAGGCAAATGGTATTATCATGTGGTTAAACAAATAAACAACAAAACACTTCAGACCTTTTCATTCAATAAAAGGCTTTACAATTTGCTGTATTGATTTCTTAACATCTTCCTCAAAAGAAGGGAAAGCTGCCATCATCACCCAGGAGCAATCAACTAAAACTGTAAAGCTCACACATCCCCAGAATGGTGTGTCACAGACACTCAGCACAGGCAGAGAGTAAATACTGTGCTTCCTGCTGGGACATGATTTTAACTCAATGATAGAAAATTAAAAATAGAATTAGGTGTAATTTATAACAAAATAGAAAACAAGCGTCTTATGAGCACTAAGATTTTATTTCTTCTGAAAGTTGAGAACTGGAGCACTGCAAGAGGCTTATTGTTTATAGCAGGTAGTTTCTGACTATACCATCAGTTCTTTGGAGGAAAATTGAAAGAATAGGGCCTTCTTAAAAAACCACCATGGTCCTACTTCACATTTTACCAAAGATGTGTGAATGCCCTCATGTCTAACAATAAAAAGAACTTTCCAATGTTAATTGGAAACTGATTTTTATAACTTGGTTTTTCAAATTGTTTTCCAATGAGTAACTCATCCAATTTTATAATTGGCTATGTTTTCTCGTCAATCATCACACACGCTGGAAATTCTTAGACTGGGATAAAAATCTGATCTTCAATTTATTTTTAAATGTGCTATAATCTTCATGAATCCTAAACTTAAATAGAAGTGGTATAGTGTCATGGATATTAAATTATTAATTTTTATACTGTGCTTTTCTTGTTGTAAGTCAATAAACATATTTTCATATTAAATATTTTTGTAGCCCTTAAAGAGGCCACGAGTTGTAGCACTAAACCTGTAGTGCTAAACAATCCTGGGAGCACAACTGTAGATCTAGAAAGACAAAAGGATTCGGGATCCTGCTGCTTACACGGAAAGGCATGTCATAGGGTGAGCTTTCTAATCAGCATCTGACACTGATCTGCCATGTCTGTTTTATCGCTGTTCAGTCACTCAGTCATGTCTAACTCTTTGCAACTCCATGGACTGCAGCATGTCAGGCTTCCCTGTCCTTTACCATCTCCTGGAGCTTGCGCAAATTCATGTCCATTGAGTTGGTGATGCCATCCAACTGTCTCATCTTCTGTTGTCTCCTTCTCCTCCTGCCTTCAATCTCCTTGCAGTCCAAGGGACTCCCAAGAGTCTTCTCCAACACCACAGTTCAAAAGCATCAATTCACTGGTGCTCAGCCTTCTTTATGGTCCCGAGCTCACATCCATACATGACTGCTGGAAAAACCATAGCTTTGACTATACAAGCCTTTTTCAGCAATGCGATAGCTTGCTTTTTAGTATGCTATCTAAGTTTGTCATAGCTTTTCTTCCTAGGAGCAAGTGTGTTTTAATTTCATGGCTGCAGTCATCATGCACAGTGATTTTGAGCCCAAGTAAATAAAGTCTGTCACTGTTTCCATTTTTTCTCCATCTATTTCCCATGAACTGATGGGACCAGATACCATGATCTCAGTTTTCTGAATGTTGAGTTTTAAGCCAGCTTTTTCACTCTCCTTTTTCACCTTCATCAAGAGGTGTTTTAGTTCCTCTTTGCTTTCTGCCATTAAAGTGGTATATCTGCATATCTGAGGTTGTTATTTCTCCCAGAAATCTTGATTCCAGCTTGTGCTTCCTCCAGCCCCGCATTTCACATGATGCACTCTGCATATAAGTTAAATAAGCAGGGTGTCAATATACAGCCTTGACATACTCCTTTCCCAATTTTGAACCAGTCCATTGTTCCATGTCTGGTTCTAACTGTTGCTTCTTGGCCTGCATACAGGTTTCTCAGGAGGCAGGTAAGGTGCTCTGGTATTCCCATCTCTTTCAGAATTTTCCACAGTTTATTGTGGTCCACACAGTCAAAGGCTTTGGTGTAGTCAATGAAGCAGAAGTAGATGTTTTTCTGAAATTTCCTTGCTTTTTCTATGATCCAGTGGATGCTGACAATTTGATCTCTGGTTTCTCTGACTTTTCTAAATCCAGCTTGTACATCTGGAAGTCCTCAATTCATGTACTCAATTCATGTTGAAGGCTAGCTTGAAAGATTTTGCACATTACCTTGCTAGCATGTGAAATGAGCCCAATTGTACAGTAGTTTGAACATTCTTTGGAACTTCCCTTCTTTGACATTGGAATGAAAACTGACCTTTTCCTGTCCTGTGGCCACTGCTGAGTTTTCCAAATTTGCTGGCATAATATGTGCAGTACTTTAACAATGTCATCTTTTAGGATTTGAAGTAGCTCAGCTGGAATTCCATCACCTCCACCAGCTTTGTTCGTACTGATGCTTCCTAAGGCCCACTTGACGCACACTCTAGGATGTTTGGCTCTAGGTGAGTGCTCACTCCATTGTGGTTATCTGGGTCATGAAGACCTTTTTTTGTATAGTTCTGTATATTCTTGCCACCTCTTATTAATCTCTTCTGCTTCTGTTAGGTCCATACCGTTTCTATCCTTTATTGTGTCCATCTTTGCATGAAATGTTCCCTTGGTATCTCTAATTTTCTTGAACAGATCTCTAGTCTTTCCCATTCTATTGTTTTCCTCTATTCCTTTGCATTGTTCACTCAGGAAGGCTTTCTTATCTCTCCTTGCTATTCTTTGGAGATCTGTATTCAGATGGGTATCTCTTTCCTTTTCTCCTTTGCCTTTCACTTCTCTTCTTTTCTGAGCAATTTGTAAGGCCTCCTCAGACAACCATTTTGCCTTCTTGCATTTCTTTTTCTTTGGGATGGTTTTGGTCATTATGTTCTGTAAAATGTTATGAACCTCTGCCCATAGTTCTTCAGGCACTCTGTCTATCAGATCTAATTCTCTGTCTACCAGATCTAACCCTTTGAATCTATTTGTGACTTCTATTGTGTGATCATAAGGGATTTGATTTAAGCTTACATTGCACTTTTCAGTTTCCTGGTGTGTTTTCTCTATTTTCTTGAAAAAGTTTTCCAGTTTTAACATCCCAACCTTCACAGAAAGGAAAAGTCTGCCCCCTGTTACCTGAGATGGAAATGACTAATAAGGAAAAAGGCATTGCTCTCCCATCCAACCCTCTCAGGGGGACGCTGAATAGAGAAAGTGGGGGAAGATCAATAGACCAGGGATCAGTGAGAAGACTGATTCTTGCTGATTTCAGAGACTTTTTATTTATGAAGCATATTGGAAAGCATAAAAGAAAAGATCAGCAGCTCATGTTCTGGATTCTTAGCAATGCATGTTGCCATAATGCGAGGGGGAAATGCAAGGAAGGAAGAGCAGAGCCAACTCTGGACTATGGTTTTGGAGGGATAAAGGTCTCCTCCAAGTGGACAGGAAAGCCATCTTCACAGCCAAAACAATGATTCTGTATGCGCTGAAGGCTCTATACCGGCATGGACGCAGGGAGGACTTTCCTATATGCCTGCAGGTGGTGATCTGGAAGGGAGACCTGCTTCTTCTAAGATTATTTTCGTAAGGTTCTCCACCTGTATCATTACAGACGGCCCTGATGTTATCACTGTTGCCGTGAATAAAGGTGTTGCGGTCTTTGCAGGGTCTGGTCAGGTTTCTTCTCTCCATTATGGTATTACAGTATCTGTCATTGTGGCCTTGTGGGTTAGGATCATAGTGCTGCCTTAGAAATTTCTCGTACCGTTCATTTTGGGCCAGGGTTTGTGGGGCCAGGCCCAGACCCAGCATGAAAACCAAAAACAGGGGGCTCAAGACCATGACCATGTCTTCCAAAAAAGGTTCCTGCAAAGGGCAAAAGGAGATTAAGTAGGGAACACAACAGTGTCGCCAAATTAGGCTAAAAGGGCAAGGACTTTTCTCTCTGACAAGGTATGATGAGTCAGGTATCCTTCATCACTACTTAGTGATATTCTTTTCCTTTTCTCGTTAGTTTCATCTGTTTTGTCTATCGATTCCTTTGAAAAATCAATTTAAAAGTCTTCTGAACACAACTCCAGACTCAGCTGATCTTTTCTATCCCTGAGGATCACTGAAAATGTACCTTTATATCAGTTGTAACATTACAAAATCCATTCACACTCTTTAATTCAGTTATTAGCTAATTTAATAACAAACACTATAAAAGTCCCTACTGGATACCAGGCACCATGCTAGGTCCTGGAAGACAAGGACCATTAAGACACACCAAGTGCCTCCATCATATGGGATGTAGCAACCTTGGGGAGGGGATGGGAGCACCAGTTTACTGAGATGAGACAGTAAGATAGATGCTGAAAGCTATGAAGAAGAGGGACTTCTATGGAACCTTGAATCCCAGGGAAGGGGCAGTCTATCGATTCCTTTGAAAAATCAATTTAAAAGTCTTCTGAACACAACTCCAGACTCAGCTGATCTTTTCTATCCCTGAGGATCACTGAAAATGTACCTTTATATCAGTTGTAACATTACAAAATCCATTCACACTCTTTAATTCAGTTATTAGCTAATTTAATAACAAACACTATAAAAGTCCCTACTGGATACCAGGCACCATGCTAGGTCCTGGAAGACAAGGACCATTAAGACACACCAAGTGCCTCCATCATATGGGATGTAGCAACCTTGGGGAGGGGATGGGAGCACCAGTTTACTGAGATGAGACAGTAAGATAGATGCTGAAAGCTATGAAGAAGAGGGACTTCTATGGAACCTTGAATCCCAGGGAAGGGGCGATCAGAGGATTGTTGAAGACAGATCCCAGGCACTCAGATCAATCCATCAGTTGACTGTGAGGAGAGCAATTGAACCCTGAGGTGCTGAGGTGAAGGGAAGCAGACCTAATCCCCAAGAAATAGGTGGTTCATGGCCAAAGGTGGAATTATTATATAAACTACCACACAGTTATGCTCATTTCACATTCTAGCAAGTTATGCTCAAAATCTTTCAAGCTAGGCTTCAGCAGAATGTGATCCTAGAACTTCCAGATGTACAAGCTGGGTTTCAAAGAAGCAGATGAACCAGAGATCATAACACTCTAATGATAGAAAGTGAAGAGGAACTAAAGAGCCTCTTATTGAACGTGAAAAAGCTAGCTTAAAACTCAGTGTTAAAAAGACTAAGATCATGGCATCTGGTCTCATCACTTTATGCCAAATAGAAGGGGAAAATGTGGAAGTAAGGGACAGATTTTAATTTTCTTAAACTCCAAAATCACTGCAGACAGTGACTGCAGCCATGAAATTAAAAGACACTTGCTTCATCCTCTAGCTCTTACAGAGGACTGGAGGAAGAGGAACTCAAGCTTATTCTTAGGAGCGTCTTGCACTGGGAACAAATAGGATTATTCTCAGAGGATATTTTTCAGTTTCCCTGAAATATCAGTATCCCTGAATATATTCAGTTTCCCTGAAATATCAGTATCCCTACGCTGATACACCATAGGCAAATGGTATTACCAGGTGGTAAAACAAGCAAAGAAAATACCTTAGATCTCTTCATCAAATCAAAGGCTTTATAATTTCCTGTATTGATTTCTTAATATCTTCTTCAAAAGAAGAAAGCTGCTATCACTTCTCAAAAGCAGTCAACCGAAACTGTAAAACTCAAACATTTTAGGAATAGTGTCTCACAGACACTCAACACACCCAGAGAGCAAATACTGTGTTTCTTTCTGGGGCACAATTTTAACTCAATGACAGATAATTAAAAATATAATTAAATAGGCATGCTGCTGCTGCTGCTAAATCACTTCGGTCATGTCCGACTCTGTGTGACCCCATAGACAGCAGCCCACCAGGCTCCTCCATCCCTGGGATTCTCCAGGCAAGAATACTGGATAGAATATAATAAAATAGATAACAAATTCTTACAAGTCACTAAGACTTTTGTCTTCTGAAACTTGAGAACTTAAAGATATTTGTTGTTTGTAGCAGGTAGTTTCTGCTCTACCTTCAGTTCTTTGGAAAAAAATGTGACAAACAGGGCCTTTTTATAAACCACCATCGTTCTACTCCACATCTCACCAAATATATGTGAATGCCCTCACATCCAACAATAAAAATAACTTTCCACTGTAAATTGGAAACTGATTTTTGTAATTTTTGTTTTTCAAATGGTTTTCCCTTGAGTAACTCATCCATTTTATAATTGGCTATGATTTCTTGGCAATTATCACACATGCTGAGAAATTCTTAAATGGGACAAAGATTCGACCTTCAATTTATTTTTAACTGTACTATAATCTTTATGAATTCTAAATTTAAAAATAAACAATATAGAGTCAGGATATTAAATTATTTTTATATTGTGCTTTTATGTGTAAATCAATAAACATTTTCATGTTAAATATTTTTATAGCCCTTAAAGAGACCACCAATCATAACACCAAACCTGTAGTGATGCTAAACAGTTCTGGGAGCACAACTGTGATTCTAGAAAGACAAAAGGATTCAGAGTTCCGCTGGTTACATAAGAAGGCACGTGAGCCTACATAGGAAGGTTGAGCGAAATGATCTCTCTTTCTAATCAGCATCTGGCATTGATCTACCTTTGTCTGTTTTATCTTATCTATAGACAAATTTGGTATACTACCAAAGAATTACCAAATTATACCCTAAGATTCTTTGGTCATTCCTCCATACTGAAAGAAAGAAATAGCCTCTGAAATGGTTTCCATTAGGCACATAAGAGTATCATTTTTAATAGAATCAGCAAAAGTATTTGGGGGAGGTTAAAGAGAAAGTGGTAGACGGCTGGGAGAGTCACGCCTAAAAGAATGACAGGCCGTGCTGCAGGGCCGCTGCTCCGCCACAGCCGCTGGGCTGCCGGCTCCCCATGCACCACGCTCTTGTACATTTACAGGGTGTTGCAGTCTCCTGGGTGCGTTTCTTTTTCTACTTTTTTTGGAAGACACTTTTCTTGAATTGTAATCAGTTAAGTCTCCTGCTCTGCAATGGACAAATATTGCCTTTTAACGTCAAAAGCAGTTGTAGAATGGCAGGCTGTCAAGGTTGGAAGTATCCTTAACGGTCACACTGTTAACAGAGGTCAGAATTCCAGAGTTCAAAAATTTAGCAGAATCTGAGCTGGTAGTACCCGAAAGAGTCATTAGGTGGCAGTGGTGGATAGGAAATGTTGTCTTCCTTGCTTGGCGGTAATAGCGGGTCCTTGTAGGCAGAATCAGTATTGCACAGGGAATATTGCTGATCACAGAAGAGGGTGTGAGCTGGCAGGCCTGGCCACAGTCTCTGTCCAAACACTCTATGCCTTAGATATTAAGGCCAAGGACACCTCACTAGATACGAGTGTCAAAGCAAAAGTCACAAAGCTCAGGATATCACAAATAAAGATTTAGCTGTTATCAGGTTTCATGCCTGCCATTCCCAAACCATTATTCATGGGATCTTAAGCAAACAGTTACCGATTTACTTATAAATGTTTCTTGCATCCCCACTCGGTCACTCAGTCATTACCAACTCTCTGTGACCGCATGGACTGAAGCCCACCGGGATCTTCTGTCCACAGCATTATTCCAGCAAGAATACTGGAGTAGGTTGCCATGCCCTCCTCCAGAATAAGAGTTTCCTACTGGCACATAATCTACAACAGGGCAGAGAGCATATTATCCACCTTGGATCATGCTACATGCCTCACAGCACACCTGCAAGATATATATATTTTGATGACTGATTTCACTTTCCTCTCCAAATCTAAATTTGCTTATCTATCAAATGAGAGTTGTTCACTGTAAAAGTCTGAAATTCCGTGGTTCTCATTAAGGCATCAGGGAACGTTTCTAGTTTCATAGCAAAAGTCCAGTGACCATGGAATTGTAAAGATAAGTTTGTATGGATTTAGTTGAACCACCAGCTGAAAAAAAGAGATGATAGGGTGATGTGAGCCCAGTCTACTGGTATGTATCTTCTCTTAAGGCTCAGGGTATAAGCCCAGTCCTCTTCACCTCTAGTTAAGGTGCTGACCCTACCTCAGGGCTTGGCACCCTAAAAAGGTATTTGTTTGTTGGGAGGTTGAAGGCCTTCATGTTCAAGTCTGGGGAGGTAAAGGAATATCTTTATATTTCTGATTTACAAAATTTGCAAAATTCATCCTGTAACAATTCAGCTGAAGTTTGCTTAGACTTATTGTAATTTTGTCTCCCTGAGACATCCAGAAACGAAACCCCAACAAACACACTATGGCCACCTCTGTCTAACACCTGCTCCCCCACTTCACACATTGTTTTCAATTCTCACATGTTTGCAATTCTAAACTTTTGGAAGCGAGAGGTAAAATGGAATTGGGAAAAAAACAAATAAGAGACAGAATGTTTGTGGCACAGAAGTGAATCTGCCTAGGCAAATGGTACAGAGCCTCACATTTGGTCAAGGCTAGTCAGACTCATTTACACAGATCCTTCTAGACCCAAGCACATAATTGGCAGTGCAATTTATTTTAAATGTTCTTTAGATTTTTATCCTGTGTCTCAAACTAATCCCTTGGTCTTTATAAAAATTAACATTCTTGTTCTCTCCAACAGGCAATATTTTGTATTCAAGGGAGCCATCAAACTTCATGTACCAGAGAATTACCCCAACCTTTGATGATGAGTAATTATGGTCAGTGCACCTTCTTTTGATCTTGGGGTGTGTTCCACTTCACTTTCAAAGAGCACCCAAAACTTTCTTTCTTCCTTTTTTTGCTGTACCACACAGCTTGTGGGATCCTAGTTCCCTGACAAGGAATTGAACCCATGCCTTTGGCAGTGAAAACATAGCATGGTCCTGCTTGGATTGCTAGAGAAATCCTCCAATTATTTCTTAAAGAAGTTAGCAGGGAAGTTTACAAGTAAACAGAGATTGGACTTCCCTGGTGATGCAGTGGCCAAAGCTCTACCCTCCCATGCATGGGTAGGGGCTTGATCCCAGGTCAGGAACTAGATGCCCTCATGCCACAACTAAGAGTGCCAGTGCCACAACTAAAGATCCTGTATGCTGCAATAAGGACTGAAGATCCCTGTGCCACAATTAACAGCTGGTGCAGCCAAATAAATAAATAGATACTTAAGAAGAAGAAAACTAAGAGCTAAAAATATACTTTCTGTTTCTTTTCTTGTTCAGCATCATACAAAACCTATATTGGGGAGGTAGGGGTGAGATGGGGCTCCAGATACCCTTGAGCAAATAGCTTTCCCCAGGCTTTGGGGATTTTATCACAATTTAGAAATCTGTCCTAGCCCTCCACTTGCTCCCAGTAGCACTAATTTGCCTTTAGCTACATATAGGGTATCCCCCAAAGAAATATGTTTTCATCTTAAACTTTGGAATCTAATTCATTTTCTTCTGAGCTTGGGCCCAGAGGCTTTAAAATAGGGGAAAATAGTTTCGTTTAAATGGATGGATGGGTATAGTATATAAACAAAAAACAGACAAATAAATAAAACAATGGATGACCCAGATGGAAGAATCTTACAGAAATCTGGAAGTTTCCCTCCAACTGCACAGGTGTTCCAGCTATTTGTTCCTGGAGATGGGTTCCAGCCAAGTGAATCTGGAGGTCCCTCCTGGTTCTGATCACACAGTGATTAGATGAACAGGGTGGAGAGACCAGGTCTGAAAATTCCCAACCCTGAAAGTGACACACAAACCAAGGGCACTTCTCTTGAACAAACAATGAGAGTCATTCACCTCTTCCCTGGGCATGATTTGGTCAACTATTAACTCACATTTGGATTTGAGGTTTGTTCTAGGAGGCAAAGTTTGATAAATGTGGCCTTTTGTCCCCGAGTTGGATTTTTCTGACATCCCTGATTCTTACTCCTGCCCAAGACGGGATTGAGGTTTCATTGTTCCCATGCAATTTCTGGATCCCAAAGATGTTGTTTCTTGGGCCAGCTCCAAGAACTGCCTTGTAGAAGCCTGCAGAGAAGATGGGGTCCCCCAGGAGGATGCTGCTCACTGCACTTTTTCTTTACCCACAGAATTTGGTCTCATGAACAGGTGCTAAGTAGGTTTTATAGACCCGGGAAGGCACTTCCAGAGAAGGTTATGTAATAGCTGTTAGCACACTGCACCTGGCCTCAACCTCCCATCTATTAACCTTCAGAAATATCCTTCTCATGTTCCTGGGCTTCTCTTTCCTTTCATCTTTACCTGTCCACAAATGACCGTGAGTGTCCAATCTTCCACTGTAAAATTGAATAACTCCACCATCAATGCAGGAGAAGGCAATGGCAACCCACTCCAGTATTCTTGCCTGGAAAATCCCATGGGTAGAGAAGCCTGGTAGGCTGCAGTCCATGGGGTCGCCAAGAGTCGGACATGACTGAGCGACTTCACTTTCATTTTTCACTTTCATGCTTTGGGTAAGGAAATGGCAACCCACTCCAGTGTTCTTGCCTGGAGAATCCCAGGGACAGTGGAGCCTGGTGGGCTGCCATCTATGGGGTCACACAGAGTCGGACACGACTGAAGTGACTTAGCAGTAGCAACTTTTATTCTAATTGTTTTTCTTTTCACCTTGGTAGAATGAGGTGATTAAAACAGAAAATAAGATTTTGAAATAAAAAGAAAATTTTACTATTTCATTAAAATGCATCTAAATGTTTACTCAATATGCCAGCAAATTTGGAAAACTCAGCAGTGACCACAGGACTGGAAAAGGTCAATTTTCATTCCAATGCCAAAGAATGTTCAAACTACTGCACAATTGCACTCATCTCACAGGCTAGCAAAATAATGCTCAAAATTCTCCAAGCCAGGCTTCAATAGTAGGTGAACCGTGAACTTCCAGATGTTCAAGCTTGATTTGGAAAAGGCAGAGGAACCAGAGGTCAAATTGTCAACATCCAGTGGATCATGGAAAAAGCAAGAGAGTTCCAGAAAAACATCTACTTCTGGTGAAGTAAGCCAGAAAGAAAAACACCAATACAGTATACTAACACATATATATGGAATTTAGAAAGACAGTAATGATAACCTTGTATGCAAGACAGCAAAAGAAACACAGATGTATAGAACAGTCTTTTGGACTCTGTAGGAGAGGGAGAGGGTGGGATGATTTGTGAGAATGGCATTGAAACATGTATAATATCATACATGAAATGAATTGCCAGTACAGGTTCGATGCATGATACTGGATGCTTGGGGCTGGTGCACTGAGATGACCCAGAGGGATGGTACGGGGAGGGAGAAGGGAGGGGGGTTCAGGATGGGGAACACGTGTATACCTGTGGCGGATTCATGTTGATGTATGGCAAAACCAATACAATATTGTAAAGTAATTAAGCTCCAATTAAAATAAATAAATTTATATTAAAAAATTGTTAAGTAAAGAATTAAAAGAAATCATCAACAGTGATCCATACACTTATGACAGCAGGCATTAGCAATGTTAATAGATACTTAGGACACATATTGGTCAAGATGGATATCAATCCTGATGTCTGGCCATGACAACATGTCTATCTGGGCTATTTTGCCATCATGATATAGTGGTTAGAAATGTCTCTGGTGCCAGACTCTCCAGATTCAAACACCAACCTGTCACACATATTGGCTGTGTGACATAGACATGATACCCACTTTCCCTCTGCCTTTATATCTTCATCTGTAAAATGGAAACAGTATTACTGTCTACTTCTGAAGGTTTTAATGTGGGTTGACTGGGTTATTATATGCTAATGTATCTTGAGTGCTTAAAGCAATTGCAGGTGTGTGTGTTATTAGACATTCTGAACTGAGACGCTAGTATTTATGAACCATGTTATATCATTAATCAGTGAGCCAGCCAATCAAGTATTTACAGATCATCCTCAGTGGTTTCAAGGTCTACAGAGATTTCAAGACAGACAAAGGACCACACAAGAACCTGAATTTTTTTTTTTTTTTTTTTTTTTGCTACCTAGTTGGGGCTTCCCAAGTGCTCAGTGGTAAAGTATCCATGGGCCAATGCCACAGGCACAGTAGATGCAGGTTCAACTTCTTGGTTGGGAAGAATGCTTGGAGAAGAAAATGGCAACCTGCTCCAGTGTTCTTGCCTGGACAATCTCATGGACAGAGGAACTTGGTGGGCTACAGGCTATGAGGTCGCAAAGAGTCGGACATGACTGAGACAGCCAACACGCACAACTAGCCAGTATAGCAAATATAAACTAAAAGAAAATGGTAGTATTAAAGTAATATAGCAGTTAAAGAGGCTCTACCAAAGAGAAACACAGTTTGGTCATTTAAGAATCCTGCTTTATAATGGTAAACTAGTTCCCACTGACTCTAATATAATAAATGTTAAGGTATAATCATGCCATTCAGACTGCACAGACCTTCACTAGCCTCCTGGGTAGCCTTATAACCAGTTTTTCTCCTCTAGAAAAGTCAGTTTTGAGTTCATAATGCCCTATTTAAGGTTCAGTTGCTGTTTCCATTTTAAATTTTGCTATTCCAGATTATAAATTATCACTTTTAATTGGCATCAAGATAAAATTTTAGAGTATATTTGTCAGCTCTAATGTAAACTATTATTTTAGGGGAAAAAAAATGCCAGCAATGAGTAAAAGAAGGAGTCTGTTTCCCTGGATATCATTGAAGAATTACAAATAATAATCACTCCTCTTTCCGACCTTCAGTTTAACGATGCAGTAAATGCATTCAAATGTTTGCAAATCTTTAATATGAGCAGAAGCCATTTTAATATGGATTCTCAAATATCTAAATTTGAAGCAGTGTAAGAGCCTTGAGAATGGGAAAATTCATTTTCTTTGGAAATATATATTTAAATAGCTATTATAATAATTTACAGAGCATTAAGTCTGGGACTGAACTAAGAATACTTATTTATATTCTTACTTAACCCTTACCTGTGAGGCAACTGTTTTTTTTTTTAATTTTTCATTGGTGTATAGTTGCTTTACAGTGCTGTGATATTTCCTGCTTACAGCAGAGTGAATAGGCATATGTATACATTATATATATATATATCTCCTCTTTTTTTTTGGATTTCCTTACCATTTAAGTCACCACAGAGCACTGAGTAGAGTTTCCTGGGCTCCACAGTAGGCTCTCATATCTGTTTTATACATAGTAGCGTATATATGTCAATCTCAGTCTCCCAGTTCATCTCATCCTTCCTTCCCCCTTGGTGTCCATATAGTTGTTCTCTATGTCTATGTCTCTCTGCTTTGCAAAAAGGTTCATAGAAGTAACTTAAATGTCTATTGACAGAGGAATAGATAAAGAAGATGTGGCCCATATATAGGAATACAGTGGAATATTCAGTTCAGTTCAGTTCAGTTGCTAAAAACAAACAAAACTGTGCCATTTGCAGAGATGTGGATAGACCTAGACACTGTCATACAGAGTGAAGTAAGTCAGAAAGAGAAAAACAAATAACATATAGTAATGCATATATGTGGAATCTGGAAAAACAGTACAGACAGGAGGGAACTGTTATTATTCCCATTCCTTAGATAAGGAAATTGAAGTACAGGGAAGCTAATTTCCTAATTTACTAACATCACACTGCTAAGATGAGGAGGAACCTCATCTAGGATATGAACCTAGTTTTACTTACCTCCTAAACCCTGTTTTAGTTACTAGAAAACACTGACTGTTTAGACATAGACTATCCCTATAGACACATACCAGAGGGCAATATGGTGTCAAAATTCAGTGTCCAAGCTCTGGTTTCAGTCTGGCTAAGATAAATTTTACCTGCAACACTTGTTATCTATATGATATTGAGAAAGTATTTAGAATGTCTCCAGCCCATAGTAGGACCTAAATAAATAATAGCTGTTATTGCTTAAAATGGAGAAAGAAATGGCAACCCACTCTAGTATTCTTGCCTTGAGAATCCCATGGGCAGAAGAGCCTGGTGGGCTATGGTCCATGGGGTCGTGGGCACTGGGCATGACTGAGCGACTGAGCATACACACATGTTTTAAGAATACACAGAATTTGAGTAGGAGGTAGGCAGGTCACCACAAGGAGGGAAAGTGATAGAAATCATATCAGAGAAATGAAGAGGTGAGTCAAAAATCTTGTAGGACCTTGAAGGCCATTGTAAAGACCTTGGTCTTCACCATAAGTGTGATGTAAAGACAGCGGAGAATTCTAACAAGAAAAGTATCATGATCGACTCAAGTTTTCATGATCGCACTGACTGCTGGATAGAAATAAACTGAAGGAAGGAAAAAATAAAGCAGGGAAACCAGTTAAATGTCTCTTGAAGCAATCCAAAGGAGAAACACCAGTGCTTTACACCATGATAACAGTGGATGGGCTTCCCAGGTGGCACAAGTGGTGAAGAACCTACCTGCCAATGCAGGAGATAGACTTGGTTTTGATGCTGGGTCGGGAAGTTCCGCTGGAGGAGGGCATAGCAACCCACTCCAGTATTCTTGCTTGGAGAATCCAATGGACAGAGGAGCCTGGCGGGCTACAGTCCATGGGATCAAAAAGAGTTAGACATGCCTGAAGTGACTTAGTACCTATGCGTTATAACAGTGGAGAGGCTTAAGAAAAACAAGTGGTTGGATTATAACATAAAAGGATATACTGATATATCAAACATGAAGAATGATAGAAGGAAAATATTTTTTAAATGACTCTAATATTTTAGCCTGAGCAACTTGAAGAGCAAGATAAATGACTAATAATTAATATTAATTAATAATGACTTTAGTAATTTCATTTGTTATAGCTAAAATTAATTATACATCTGTATCTTCTGGATACTATTGAGTGTACTAAGGATGTAATAAAGATCACCTACTGAATCTTCTAAACAAAGGATATTAGACAAATCCTTTAGTAAACTGTCTGATGTTCTGATTTCACAAGCTAACTACATATTCTATTAACATAAGAACTTATGACTTTATATGAGTTACCGGGTGATAGGCATCCAGGACACAAAGAGGTGATCAGGCAACATGCTGGGGTCTATTACATGAGCAACCAATCTATTGCACTGGGACAAAAGTATGAGCAGAAAGAAAGTCAAATTTCTCTTGCATACTAGTGAAGTATTCTGGAAAGATCCAGCTAATTTCTTGCCTTTCAATATATTCCAAGTCCAGTCTAGATCACTCTAAAATTCTCATCTCGTATCTGAGTCAAAGCTGTCACTTCTTACATTGCCAGCTGGCTCCAGACAAATGTGTGGATGTATGCCACCAATAAGCAGTAGATCACCTCACAATCATAAGGAAACTTCCTTATGGCTGGGCACTACCCAGTCAGCTCAGCCTATCTCCTTCATGGCATCCCTGCAGTTTCCCTTAAAGAAAAACACCTATATTCTTGCCACACCTCACTCACTCCTCTCTCTGCCTTGCCAGGACTTCTCTCCAGTCCTCTCTTTTGCTCAGGTTAGCTCGAGTGGATGAACAAGTCCATTGACTAAGCAGATGACTACTAGGGAATCAGATGCCAGCCTTGCAAGAACCTTCACTCCTAGGGTGATGAATCTCCTGACTCTCTTTCCCTAGCTTAGTGTTGTGAGGATCACAGCCCTCCTGATGACCCAGACCACTCCTTGCCTTTTCCTCTACCTTGTCTTTTAGGTGTTCTTTAATACCTCTAATAGCCTGGTGGGTGTGGAGTTGAGGTTCTGAGTGTTGAACAGAGATAGCAAAATTAGCCAATAGACCTCTTTAGTGATAAACTGTGAAGGAGTGGGCTGGCCCCTGCCTTGTCAGCTCTCTTTGCAGAGAGTTGAGATACCTAATATTTTTATTTCCTCAGTTTTAGGCTCAAGTTAGCAATTTAAGACAACTACACATGATTAAAATTCTGAAACCTTCCCACATGGTGTTATTGAAACACAGAGATTCCAAAAGTGAGTGGGCAACTAACTGAATCAGAGCCACTACAGAAGATGACTTGTTGAGAGCAATGCTGAAAGCCATTGTCAATATTCCTTCTCTATCATATGCTCACACACACACACACACACATACCACCACCATCACCACCCTGAGACAAATAGTGTTCAAGGATACGGGAGAATGATATGGCCATTTCTTGAAAAATGACTGTACTCTGGTCCCGAGGAAAAGACTTAGAAATGGAAGATATGAAAAGTCTGCAAACTGCTCAGATCTTAACACTGTTTGTTGGGTAACATGTAATCACTAATGATCAGAATTTAGGAGGGGACCCTTTGGTTGGCAGGCAGCCTGTCAGAGCTACAGGGAATACAATCAGATGTATATCTAAGATCTGTTGCTAGTGAATTTTTTCCCATTTCTACACTGGGAAGCATATTTGCCTATTTAAAAAATGATTCTTTTGAATTTTTTTTTATTCTGCTTGGCTACTCTCACTATTCTATCATTCTCCACCTGTCCTCACTTTCCTGGTATCATCAGACTCTTATGCAAATGAAGCATCCTTATAAGCTGATTTGAGACCTTGTTTAGGAAATAGGATTCCAAAATGCTGAGACAGAAGTTGCTGGTCTTTTTCCCTATTTCACATAGCCTAACTGTATGCTCATCCTGAGTAAGAAAGCTGTCCTTTCTTTCCTTCTGTTTACTTTGAATAAGTAATTTCTGATACTTGTGCTTCCCAGCAGTGATAGACCCTCTCAAAATAACCATGGTTTAACAAAACACATTTGAATTGACAAAAACACATGCCAAATACTTCTTTCCTACAATACTGCATCTCCAGAAAAGTCTGATCATGTATCTAAAATAATTAGATTTTGTTCAGTAATCAAACTCAATCAAATGAATTCTGTGTGAACTACTTTTATTCCCACAATGAGAAATGTGTGTCATATCCACTGTTAATTTGCATATTTTTCCATAAACCTAAAACCAATCAATTTTGAAGAGTTATGATAATATAAAGAATCTGAGGCAATTACATGTCTTTTAAACAGGGATTCTAAATGCATTTCACTGCTGGTATTCACGTAGTAAAGTAGTCAAAACTTCTTTAACCCTTTTCATGACATCTCAATTAAGCTGTAATGATTGAGGCTCGGGACATTTCTTAGGATTAATGACTGGCTGGGAAAGTGAATGCTTGAGCTGAAGCCAAGGGCCATTAATTCCCTCTGGTCATTAGTCCTCCAGGAAATGCCTTAGGCCTGGTTTGATATTAGCATTGCCATCTGCAAATATACTGTTGGATTTCTTGATTGGTTTGAAAATAATTTATTAAGATGTCATATTTTAATTTCTGCCCTGTGTATCCAACACTTCCAAATTTCCATTCCTGGTTCTCCATCCCTCAGTGTTGACTGCAGCAATAAAACTGAAATGGTTTCTTTGGGGACACTGCATATTTTCTTTGAAATAGTCAAAACAAATTAAAGTTATTTTCAAATCTGAAGTACCAAAGGGCCATTTGTCCTTATGATGTTATTTGCTAGTGAAAATCTTGGCCATGACAGTGACTGGTATTTCAGGTATGTGTGTAGTATTAATATGTTCTAGCTGATATCATCTACCTTCAGAAAAGGTGTTGAACACATCTCTGAATTTTGTCTGTTAGCTAATGCATATAAATCTGCTCAAAGAATACTCATACTTTATTTTTTGAAAGTAATCAAAACTTGGTCATAGAAATTCTATTTATGAGAGCTGTCTAAAACTTGTATGTTCATTCATTCCTTTAGACACTCCACTTTATCTTTCAATAAAGGATCATTAAAGTTTGGAATAGAATTGTTTTTGCTGCACAGTGCTGCTGCTACTGCTAAGTTGCTTCAGTCGTGTCCAACTCTGTGCGACCCCATAGACGGCAGCCCACCAGGCTCCGCTGTCCCTGAGATTCTCCAGGCAAGAACACTGGAGTGGGTTGCCATTTCCTTCTCCAATGCATGACAGTGAGAAGTGAAAGTGAAGTCACTGAGTCATGTCCAACTCTCAGCGACCCCATGGACTGCAGCCTACCAGGCTCCTCCGTCCATGGGAATTTCCAGGCAAGAGTACTGGAGTGGGGTGCCATTGCTGAACAGTACCTTGAGGTTATTTCTGTATTAAGTTAGAAAATTCTATTTTTTAGAAAATTTTAACAGAAGTTTTTTTACTACAAGTATGTATTCAGTTCGGTCACTCAGTCGTGTCCAACGGTTTGTGATCCCATGAATCACAGTGCGCCAGGCCTCCCTGTCCATCACCAACTCCCAGAGTTCACCCAAACTCATGTCCAATGAGTCGACTCTTCGCATCAGGTGGCCAAAGTACTGGAGTTTCAGCTTTAGCATCATTCCTTCCAAAGAACACCCAGGGCTGATCTCCTTTAGCATGGACTGGTTGGAACTCCTTGCAGTCCAAGGGACTCTCAAGAGTCTTCTCCAACACCACAGTTCAAAAGCATCAATTCTTTGGCACTCAGCTTTCTTCACAGTCCAACTCTCACATCCATACATGACCACTGGAAAAACCATAGCCTTGACTAGACAGACCTTTGTTGGCAAAGTAATGTCTCTGCTTTTGAATATGCTGTCTAGGTTGGTCATAACTTACTGCTTATTCCATACTGTTGAAAGTGAAAGTCACTCAGTCATGTCTGACTGTTTGCGACCCCATGGACTATACAGTCCATGGAATTCTCCAGACCAGAATACTGGAGTGGGTAGCCTTTCCCTTCTCCAGGGGACCTTCTCAAACCCAGGAATCGAACCCAGGTCTCCCACATTGCAGGTGGAGTCTTTACCAGCTGAGCCACAAGGGAAATCCAAGAATATTGGAGTGGGTAGCCTAGCCTGTCTCCAGGGGATCTTCCTCACCCAGAAGTCGATTAGGGTCTCCTGCATTGCAGGTGGATTTTTTACCAACTGAACTATCGGGGAAGCCCATTTCATGCTGTTAGGGAAATTAAAATGGAGGTAGTCTTCTTCAGACTTCAGACTCTGACTAACTTCTGACATTGCCTGGACCCTGTCTGCACTACATGCTTGCCTACAATCACGCCAGTTGTTACCAGCAACTCAAGCAGGAACTTTAGATAAGAAAGGGAGTGTTTCTTGGAGTGGGCCTGGCCAGCCTCTCGGGATCTAAGAAGTCTTATGACTCACAAGGTGAAACAAACAGCATTGTAATAGTTAAAGGAAAACCAGACTACATTTTTGCTCACAAATTGATGATGATTATCAGTTTGCAGCCTGGGATTAATAAATGAGAGCCCCCCAAACTGCAATTCGAAGTCTCACCCATGGTGTGGAACCCTTTCCCAACCAGGACTCTGGATTGCTGTTAATATAGGACTTCCCAGAGCTGTTCAAGTCAAAATGTAGTTGCTGGCTCAATTTGGAGATGTATATGCTGTTATTTCTATTGTTTCTGTCTTTCTTCCCCTAATGACTACATACTGAAATTAAGTTAAATAATCTTCTATTGAAAGTTGAAATTGTTTATTTGTGTGTAACGAGTGGGTTCTTTTGTTAACAAATCCTTTGAACTGAAAATGAAAGTAAAGCTTTCAGCAAAACACATGCCAGTGTTCTTTTTATGAGGGCCAAGAGAAAAATTTCTCTGAGACTTCTTATCAGAAATAGCTGGAATTAACCTAAGAAACTAGTACTTTTTTTTTAACCTGTTGGATACTATGGAATTTGCAACTGGTCTTATTTCTTTTGTTTGACTGCTAGAAAGCATAAAGTCAAATTTTCAAGCCAGCTTTGGCAAAATTCTTAGAGCAGATATTTTGAGTACAATTTTACCTCTGACTTTGTCTTCCTCTTCCTATCGTCATTTATATTCCTCCTTTATTCACCACCAAGATCAGAATATGTACCTTTGTCAGTTCCTGCTTATTCTGTTTAGATGTAATTAAATAGTTAATTGGACTTCCCTGGTGGCTCAGACGGTAAAGCGTCTGTCTACAATGCGGGAGACCCGGGTTCGATCCCTGGGTTGGGAAGATCCCCTGGAGAAGGAAATGGCACCCACTCCAGGACTATTGCCTGGAAAATCCCATGGACAGAGGAGCCTGGTAGGCTACAGTCCATGGGGTCTCAAAGAGTCGGACACGACTGAGTGACTTCACTTCACTTCAAATAGTTAATTAATTACTAGATGCATTGAGCAAAATGCTTTTTTCCCCTCCTCAGTCCAATGCTCACTTCCATTCACTCCTCAATTAGTCATATCTTGTAATGTGTCAGCAGCTTGCCCACCTCTGAAGCACATCTGTCAGGACAAATGTGACTGGAATCACCAGTCACACGATATCTGGAACTAGAAGTCCTAGGGCTCTTTCCCAACATGTTCACCAACTCAGCTATGAAGTATTCTTGTTCCCTACCTGAAATTGCTGTTAACTTCTGAAAGACAGTTTTTGTAACAAATTGCTGCTTCTTATTTCTCAAATAAATCTCTGTTAACTAACTAGTTTTCTACGTTGGAATATCTATTTTAGATTGTAAATTTCTAAGAATGATAACCTACCTGAAAGCACACAGAATGTCAAGTATAAATAGTTGCTTAGTAAGTTTTATTAAAATGTCAATAGAAAGTGACTCTTAATGGAAAAAAGGAATGAGTAAAATAAATTAGGTAAAAGACTATTAGACCCCTCCCCAAACACAATGACGACCCCTCCTCTTGAGAGGCAATACGCAGAACCAGGCTTGGCAAAGGGACATTACCATGCAAAAGACTATCAGCCCATCTATCTACCAGTCTCTCTACTTATGTTTATCTATAATTTTGATGATTGGCATGAAATTCTTGAGTCAACTGAAGGTCAATGCACAAAATACTACTAGGCTTATTGATCTGAGCTATAAAATGACAACACAAGGTCTGTATTCTGTCCTCAGATCAATGCCACATGTGTGTGTGTTCCTGAAGCACATGGTATATGCTGTGTCTGTCTGGCAGAAACATTTGTGCTTAAAATACAGCCTGACAGTTCCCTGCCATCTTGCAAAACAGTGTGGCTTATTTAGAACAAATCTGTTATGACTGACCACAGAAAGTTGCATGTGTGTTTCTGAGCCTCTCCCTATGAATAGGCAAAAGGACCATCTGGGCACGTGGCATTTACACATCTTTGAGCAAAGTTAGCATTCTGCCTCCCAGTAAAATCCATCTCTCAGGGACTCTGTGGGTTTGTAATGCTTCCTGTAGAATAGAAGAGGAAAACAAATGCACTTCAGTAAACAGAAGTATCTTTTTTTTTCATCTGTCATAGCCACAGTTTGATAGTATCTGTATTTCATTTTCACTTCGGAATATCACAAGAAAGAGAAATGGCAGGAAGCAAGTTGCTTCCACATGGTTGTGAAAGGGAGTTGTTATATTTGGTTGCTCTCCGTGGCACATCTCTGTGAAATTAAAAAAAAAAAAAAAAACTCATCTACCATCCTTGTGGTGGGGGAAAAAAAGGAGTGTCCTTATCTTTTTCTAAGAAAAATTACTGTTAAAATAATACAGTGATCATATTGACATTCCCTCTTTGTCTATCTTTATTAAAAATCAATTTGACATAATTCAGGCAAATATTTATACATATATACTTATCTTAAAACATGTATTCTATTGGGCAATGTAGAACACTCAGAGAAAACATGAATTAAGACAGACTTATTTTGTCATTGAAAATTACTAAACTCCAAAAGCTTTCTAATATTAAAGAAATCAAGGCATTTTGGTTAATCATAGAGTAAGATGACTTTTTTTTTTTTTAAAGAAAATTCACCAGAATTTAAATAGCTAAACAAATTACTGACCATTGCTAAAAATGATAATTTTTTTACTCAGAACATTTTTTATCTTTTTTTAAAGTGACTTTCAAAACATATGGTTTATTCTTTTCACTATCCTTACAAAAAAAATGTCTTTCATCCTGGAATAATGAATTAATTTAGAAAAGAGTAAAACTGAGGCAAGTATTGCTAATGAGAAGGGTGGTCAGTTGGGAACTAACCTTTTTGGTTGAAGGACATATGTCACTATAAGACAATGAGGCTGATCTCAAATGACCTTTCAACTCTAAAATTCTACATGACATTCCCTGAAATTATCTTCTGCAACTTATAAATTCAGAGAGCAATTCCAAAGGAAGAGTGCCAAAATGTTTTATAGCAATGGCAACATTGTTAAATTTCATGAAGAGCATCCGGAGGGCGCCATTTTGAAAGACAATCACATTTTGTCACACAAGATTGTCGAAAAAAATTGCAGTCCCATTGCTTTCTAGTTACATATTTTACTTAAGCTTCAGTTGTTTTCCTTCCATCTACTGAAATATTAAATGAGCTAAATTGTTGCCAAATCTTGTCTTTTAATTCAAACAATTTTCCTGTACTTTCACTCTCTTTGTTTCTGTAGTCCCTGTCATGATCTAGATTAAAGGTCAGCAATTTGGACATTGAGGGGGCAGATATTAAATATATTAGGCTTTGTAGGCCAAGAGGCAAAATCAAAAGTATAATGCAGGTATTTATACAACAAGAGAGAAAACCCCTGTTCCATTTGCCTGGGGTGGGTATTTCAGGTAAGGAGGACATTTTGTGACCAGATGCAGTCTAAAGAAGACTTTCACAGGTTGATGATGGACTAACCTAAGGGGGAAGGACCTAGCAGGCAATGGAGCTGGGGCTTCCATGGTCACTCTCACCATCAGTCTAGTGAAATCCAGACCCTGTGCACCACCTCAACTTGGACAGATGCTCAGAGGTGAAGTCATTCACCAGACTGAGATTTGACCACTTGGTACACACCAGTTGCCAAAGTAAAGTCCCCAGCGTGTAGGTGGCAACGGGCAGAGACCCTGGGCAGTGAGAAGGTGTGACCGTAGCTGCTGGGTGTGAAGCAAGCATGGGGAAGATCCTCCATGCCTCCTAACTGGCCCTGGGTCCTCATGGCTCGTAGTGCCAGTTTGCCGGGGTAATGCCCAAAATCAGTGCAAAAACAGGCAAGCAGGCCAGTTTTGGCTCAGCGATGGTTTGTCAACTAGTGGTTAAGATTATCATTAGTCTGCAGTCCTTATTTTATTAAATCCCAGGAAAGAGCCATCTCTTTGAGAAATTCTCTTTCCCGAGGAAAATAGTAATAGGCATAAAAAAGATCCTACACTCATCCTCAGGAACTATTTCTTCCAATAAATTATTTTTAAGTCTATCCCAAATTCATCACTTAGCAGTTTCTCCTGTTCTTCCTCACTTTAGCAGAAAAATGTAATGTCCCAATTCCCTTCATGATAATGGAACTTAGGTATTAATAAATTCTTAAGTGGTTCTGCATTCTTTTCCTAGAGGCTACTGCACTATGGCTTAGAATAGGGGTCAGGAAACTATAGCCTGTGGGACAAAACCAGTTACCCCTCTCCCCATTTTTGTATAGCCCACAGCTAAGAAAGATTTTTACATTTTTAAATGGTTGGAAAAAAATCAAAAGAAAAATACTATTTTGTGACACATAAAAATTTATGAAATTCAAATTTTAGTGTCCATAAATAAAGTTTTATTGGAACACAGCCATGCTTATTCATTTACATATTATCTATGACTGCTTTGCACTAAACGGCAGTTGAGTAGTTGCGACAGAGACCATATGGCCTGCAAAGCCTAAAATATTTACTATCTGGCCCTTTACAGAAAAAAAGAATGCCAACTGCTGGTTTAGAGTAAAACTCTAAAATCAGACTGTCTGTGTTCAAATCCCTCCTCACCATTTTTAGTACTGTGTTCTCTTGGACAATTTACTTAACCTCTTTTTATATCAGTTCCTTCATTATGATATAGGGATATGGTAGCACCTACTTCATATATTGCCATGAACAATAAATATATTAATCTGTGTAAATCACTGACACATAGTAAGCATTCAATAAATGCTAGTATTTTTACTGTTTTTCTGAAATTGGATTTACTTGTAGAAATATGCATAATAATGAAACAAATATGATGTTTCCATCTATCAAAAGCAACCAGATGGCAAAAGTATTTGAATTTTCACATGGATGTGTTGGTATTATAAACATTAATAAGAAACATTTAGCTGGAACTATAGATTCTGTACAGGGATGTGGAAGACACCATGACTTCTTCCAGAAGCTATTAGTCTACTGAGAGAACAAAGTTCAAACACACGAAACAGAAGTACCTTAAAAAGATTACTTTCTCTAACAAAAGATTTTAAAAACATACATTTTTTCTACTGCTTTAATAGCAACAGAATATTGAATTATTTTGACTATATTGGATATATTATTGAGAGTAAAATAAAATCAACAGACGGAAATCAGTTCCATTTCTATATACTAACATTAAACTATCTGAAGAAGAATTTAAGAAAGCAATTCCATTTACAATTGCATCAGAACAATAAAATAGTTAGAAATAAATTTAACCAAGGAGGTATGAGACAGGTACAATGAAAATTATCTATGCCAAAGTCTTTGACTGTGTGGATCACAATCAACTGTGGAAAATTCTGAAAGAGATGGGAATAACAGACCACCTGACCTGCCTCTTGAGAAACCTATATGCAGGTCAGGAAGCAACAGTTAGAACTGGACATGGAACAACAGACTGGTTCCAAATAGGAAAAGGAGTACATCAAGGCTGTATATTGTCATCCTGCTTATTTAACTTCTATACAGAGTACACCATGAGAAACGCTGGACTGGAAGAAACACAAGCTGGAATCAAGATTGCCGGGAGAAATATCAATAACCTCACATATGCAGATGACACCACCCTTATGGCAGAAAGTGAAGAGGAACTAAAAAGCCTCTTGATGAAAGTGAAAGAGGAGAGTGAAAATGTTGGCTTAAAGCTCAACATTCAGAAAACGAAGATCATGGCATCTGGTCCCATCACTTCATGGGAAATAGATGGGAAAACAGTAGAAACAGTGTCAGACTTTATTTTTTTGGGCTCCAAAATCACTGAAGATGGTGACTGCAGCCATGACATTAAAAGATGCTTACTCCCTGAAAGAAAAGTTATGACCAACCTAGATAGCATATTCAAAAGCAGAAACATTACTTTGCCAACAAAGGTCTGTCTAGTCAAGGCTATAGTTTTTCCAGAGGTCATGTATGGATGTGAGAGTTGGACTGTGAAGAAAGCTGAGCACAGAAGAATTGATGCTTTTGAACCGTGGTGTTGGAGAAAACTCTTGAGAGTCCCTTGGACTGCAAGGAGTTCCAACCAGTCCATTCTGAAGGAGATCAGTCCTGGGACTTCTTTGGAGGGAATGATGCTGAAGCTGAAACTCCAATAATTTGGCCACCTCAGGGAAGAGTTGACTCATTGGAAAAGACCCTGATGCTGGGAGGGATTGGGGGCAGGAGGAGAAGAGGACGACAGAGGATGAGATGGGAGGATGGCATCATCGACTCAATGGACGTGAGTCTGAATGAATTCCAGGAGTTGGTGATGGACAGGGAGGCCTGGCGTGCTGCGATTCATGAGGTCGCAAAGAGTTGGACACGACTGAGCAACTGAACTGAACTGAACTGAATGAAAAAAATTGAAAAAGACACAAATAAATGGAAAGATATACTGGGTTTTTAAATTGGAAGAAATAATTATGAAATTTCCATACTATCCAAAGCAATCTACAGATTCATTGCAATTGCTATCAAACTTCCAATGTTATTTTTTTACAGAAATAGAAGAAACTATCCTAAAATTTGTATGGAACCACAAAATATCCTGACTACCCAAAGAAATCCTGAGAAAGAACAAAAGTGGAGGCATCACAATTTCTGATTTCAAAGTATATCATAAAGCTAAAGTAATCAAAACAATACAAAAGCAGGCACATAGGCCAGTGGAACAGACTACAAAGCCCAAACCTAAACCCACTCATAAGCAGTCAACTGATTTTTGACAAAACAGCCAAGAACACACAGTGGAGAAAAGACAGTGTCTTCCATAAATTCTGCTGGGAAAACTGGATAGTCACATGCAAAACAATGAAACTGGACCCCTATCTTAAACTACTCACAAAAGTTAACTCAAGATCAGTTAAAGTCTTACATGTAAGACCTAAAATTGCAAGACTCCTGAAAGAAAACATAGTAAAAAATATTCTTAAACCTTATCTTGGTGATAATTTATTCAAGGAATTATTAAGAAATTATTAATAAGACAAAAACAGAGGAACAAAAGCTAAAATAAACAAATGGGATTATATCAAACTAAAGGGCTCAATATTACTAATCATCAAGGAAATGGAAAACAACCACGCTATCACCTCACACCTGTCAAAATGACTATCAAAAAGACAAGAGATAACAAGTGTTGGTGAGAATGGGAGAAACAGGAATCCTCGTACACTGTTGGTGGGAATGTACATTGGTGGAGCCGCTATTGAAAACAGTGTGGTGGTTTCTCAAAAAATTAAAGATTTAATTATCACATGATCCAGCAATCTTACTGCGGGGTATATATCCAAAGAAACTGAAAGCAGTATATTGAAGAGATATCTGCACACCCATGTTTATTTCAGCATTATTCACAATGGCCAAGATATGGAAACAACCTAAATGTCCCTTAACAGATGAACAGATGAGTAAAAACATATGTATACCACAAGAGAACATTATTCAGCCATATGAAAGAAGGAAATCCTACTATTTACAATACAGAAGAACCTGAAGAGTATTAAGCTAAAGTGAAATAAGTCAGACAAAGACAAACAGTGTATGGCATCATATTTATGTGGAATCTTAAAAAAAAAGGCAATTTTAATAGAAACATAGAAAGAGAGGTGGATCCCAGGGACTGGGGAGATAAGGAAATGAAGTTGGTATAAGTCAAAGGATGCAAATTTTCCGTTATAGGAATAGTAAGTTCTGGAGATCTAATATACAGTGTGGTGATTATAGTTAATGATATGGTATTGCATACTTAAAAGTTACTGAGAGTAGATCTTAAGCATTCTCACCACACACAAACAGAAAAGAGTTGATTCTGTGAGGTGATGTATATATTATCTTAATTCTGGTAATCATTTCACAATGTATGTGTATATCAAATCATCACAGTACACACTTTAAATACATACAGTTACATTTGTCAATTATTCTTTAATAAAGTTAGAAAAAATTACTTTTTCTACCAAAAAATTTAAAATGTTTATTTTTCCTGGTATTTTATAGCAACTCAGAATTCTGAATTATTTCAAGATTATTTATTGAGACTAATAACAGTGCTGAGCCACAAATCATCTGCTATTCTTTCCCTTATCAACATTTTTGCCACCCATAACCTAACATTTATTAGTCCCACCTTTGGGGTAGAATAATGGCTGAATTATGAACTGTAAATTAGCTTTTCTTCTTCTCACTGACATCAGGGATCATAAATAGACTTGAATTTCCCAAAGCATTCTAAATGGACAATACTGTTAGCACATAAATTACAACTCTTAATCAAAAAGCTCTATTTTGAACTTAAAATTGATAATTAGAGACTTTTTTAATAAGGGAAACATGACCATTCATTAATTCAACAATTATTTTTGCATACCACAGTTTCCAGAAAGTGAGTTAGTCGTGTCCAGTTTTTTGTGACCCCATGAACTGTACCCCACCAGGCTCCTCTATGCATGGAACTCTTGAGGCAAGAATACTGGAGGGGGTAGCTATTCCCTTCTCCAGGGATCTTCCCAACCCAGAGTTGTGAACAAATCAGATAGCCAGTACTCCATGGAACTCCTGAATCACTCGTGTGATTCAGGAACGGTATGAAATGGTCTTGACTTACTACTCTTAAAGTCCCTTCCAGTTTATCCTGTCAAGAATTGCACATTAATATTCCCTGAACCCTATTTTTGTCAGTACATTTTCTTGTTCAAAAAGCTAAGGAAAAATAAAAACTTAAAAGGTGACCTAAAGACTGGGATAAAATGTTTGTAAACTACACCTGATCAGATCCACTGCAAACTCCTTAGCATGGCATTTAGGGCTTTTTGTGATCTAATCCAAAACTATCTGTTTCGAATTTTCTCTTATTACTGTACTTCCACCCTTTCACTCGTAACTCTGTTTCAGACAAATTTATCTACTTTGTTTCCTATGATTATATCTTTTGCTTCTCCATCTCTAAATCCTAAAAAAAGACTACCTTAATCGGAAATGAAAATTGGCTAGTGTTGATGGAAAACTTTCAAATGTAAAAATATGAATGAAGCACAAATGGGGTTTTATTCTTTCTCTTAGATATCTTTTTGTCTTCTCTCTAACATAACAAGACTGAATGTTAATCAGTGCCTCCTGGAATTGTTTCTGCCACGCATAATTCTTTGCTCAGTTTAATACTCAAGGTTGTGGTGGCTCATTCAACATTAAATTTCAACTTTCATTGTATTGCAGTGACTAAAGGTGTATTTAAAGCCTTCAATATTTAAATTTTGCCAGACTAGAAGCCATATGAGAACAAGGGCTGTGACTATATCATCTTGTCAAGTGCTATTATCTCTAGCAGAAAAGAATCCACAAATATTTTTATTAACTCAATGGATCCTATTTTCTCTCTAAAAACACTCCTCCCTCAGTTTTTATTTAATGAAATATTATTTAATACCCAATTTGAATCAGGCAGGTACTATATTAATCTATAATAATGCAAAGATAAAAAAAACAAATACTGAAAAAGTTAACAGTATATTTTAATAAGGTGAATGGAATATAAACATTTCTTTTCCCATGTTTCAATGAAAGTTTATTTGAATCTTCATAATAATTCTAAGTATAGCCTTCTGTGCTATGTCCAGTTTCAAAAAATATTTGCATTTTTCTACCCACAACACTCTAAGTACTAAATGATCAGGACCAGTCTCTTCTCTTTGAATTTCTTTAGAAATTTTTAGGCAATATTTTATACATGCTAAGTCCCTAAGACACTAAGAGTGTCCAACTCTGCAGTGCTATGGACTGTAGCCTGCCAGGCTTCTCTGTCAATTATATTTTCTAAGCAAGAGTACTAGAGTGGGCTGCCATGCCCTCCTCCAGAAGATCCTCCCAAACCAAGGATCGAACCCACTTCTCCTGCGGCTCCTGCATTGCAGGTGGATTCTTTACTGCTGGCATTTAGGGCTTTTTGTGATCTAATCCAAAACTATCTGTTTCGAATTTTCTCTTATTACTGTACTTCCACCCTTTCACTTGTAACTCTGTTTCAGACAAATTTATCTACTTTGTTTCCTATGATTATATCTTTTGCTTCTCCATCTCTAAATCCTAAAAAAAGACTACCTTAATCGGAAATGAAAATTGGCTAGTGTTGATGGAAAACTTTCAAATGTAAAAATATGAGTGAAGCACAAATGGGGTTTTAACCTCACACTGAGGAAGCATATATGTTCAGTTCAGTTGCCAGTCGTGTCCAACTCTGCAACCCCAGGAATCACAGCACGCCAGGCCTCCCTGTCCATCACCAACTCCCAGAGTTTACCCAAACTCATATCCATCGAGTCGGTGATGCCATCCAACCATCTCATCCTCTGTCGTCCCCTTCTCCTCCTGCCCCCAATCCCTCCCAGCATCAGGGTCTTTTCCAGAGTCAACTCTTCGCATGAGGTGGCCAAAGTACTGGAGCTTCAGCTTTAGCATCATTCCTTCCAAAGAAATCCCAGGGCTGATCTCCTTCAGAATGGACTGGTTGGATCTCCTTGCAGTCCAAGGGACTCTCAAGAGTCTTCTCCAGCACCACAGTTCAAAAGCATCAATTCTTCTGTGTTCAGCTTTCTTCACAGTCCAACTCTCACATCCATACATGACCACTGGAAAAACCATAGCCCTGACCAGATGGACCTTCATTGGCAAAATAATGTCTCTGCTTTTTAATATGCTATCTAGATTGGGCATATATGTAGTTGATGCTAAAAAAAAATTTTGTTGAACTGAACAATTTTGGCAATAAAAATAACTAACATATGCAAAGCTCTTACATCATAAACGTATAATGCCACGTAGTAAACCTCACACTTAATAGCCACATATACAAATTCAACTTATATTTGTGATTTGTTTTCCATTTTCTGCTATTTTACTTACAGAGTAAGAACTTTGCCTTAGAAGCCTAGGATCCTGCATCCAGGTCATCCTTTTCAGTAGATGTGCCAATTGCCCACAGCCCACAGCATATATTCTGCATTACTGTATCCCCAAGCCGAGCTTTATTGGAAGCTAATCCCAGAGAGGACTGTTCTTGTCTCACTCTTCACCATTTTCGTTATAGCTTATCTTTTTCCTAATTCATTCACTAGGTAATGATTTATAGAACAGACCTTAACTCAGTCATATTGATCTGCCTCTTGTGGTTATTATGATGGAGTCAAATTTTACTGCATTTTCAAGATTAAGATTCTATGTAGCCCTATCAAGTTTCCAAGTAATCTTTCAATGGCTTTTGATTCAGTGTAATTTCCTTTTTATACAGCAGTGGTCTTACATGTTTAAAAGAGAAACAGAATACCTAGGGAGTGACATTTTAAGTAAATGAAGGCCATTATTAGAAATAAAAACAATTGTGTCAGTCCAAGTTGATACATGGGTTGCACTTCTGGATGGGATTATAATTCATTTTTTTAAAAGAATGATTTTATATTAGCATGTCCTGGCATTTACAAGGAGGTGAGGTGGTAGTTATGCATTTGCATATAAACAAAAAATTAACACAAAGCTAAGCTTGTTTCACTGTTACTTTATTTGATGTACTACATTAAACTTTTAATTTGGGAAAAAAAATATCTCTGCAAATCATCAGTCTCTGAGTCAGGTCCCCAAGCTACTAGCCATCTCAACAAAGGCTCTTCTAATACATCAGTAATGTGTGGGCGTTATTAGAGGGAATCTTCCTCATTTTTCAACAGCTTCAAAATATATTCATATGCCTACTCTTTAGTCTCAAAGACTTGTCTCTCCTCCTTTCAAAGGTCATCCCCTCCACTTGTTCTCTTAATCGTTTCCTCTTTTGTTCAATCTCTCCTCTGTCAATTTCCTCACCGCTACCTTGTCTTCAAGCTCTCCCTGTCCAAAGGATACCTCCTATTTTCGCTTATTAACTTGTGTATACATCGAATTATCCAACAAATTCACTTTGATCCTGTATTGTTTCTCATGGACAGGTCATGCTTCTGAACTTCTTTTCACGGCTAGATCAAACTTCCCTTGTTTTTAAATTAACCTCTTATTCCTATGGATAATCCCCTAGCTTCTATTACACTCCTGAAATTGCATTCTTGAATATTTCAGAGTCTTGGTGCTCTCTTTCTGATCAATTCAAGCAAGCTTTCAGGTTTTGTAACCCTCTGTCTTTGTGAAATTCCTGGGAGATTTGATTATAACCAGTATCTTCTGCTTCTGTAATATTACCCCACCTCTCTGACAGTAATTTTCTACTTTCTCATTGGCATCTCTTCTATTAAAACATTCTCGAGAAATAAAGTATCTTCAACTATTTGCTATATGTTGTCTTATTTTTCTTGCCTGTAGTTTTCCACTCTCCTCCCATATCTTTCGTTATTAGGTGCATCCTGTTAATGTAAAAAGCAAGTTATTAAGAAAGAAACGATAATTGTGATTCTCATTTTTTTTTTACTTCTAATCCTTTAAGTAAGTGCTTTGTTATGTTTCTAAATATCTTTTTTGACCTCAAGAGAAACTGGGAATAGTAGCTTTGGTGTTTCCTGCTCACAAAGAAGATATTTTTTGAGAGAAAAGGAGATGGAGCAGGACTGAACAGAAGGAAGCTGAAGCACCTCAAAGCAAGCTTTGTAGGTAGCTAGACTCAGTCCCTGATTCCAGATGGCACCCCCTCGTAAGCCCATGATGAGCAGATAAGATGAAGGCTGAGAGGGCACCGCGGAGTGCAATTTGTGTTCTGGGTATCAGGGCTCAAGAACAGCATCATATAATGCACGCTTGTGAGTGTGCTAGGTCACTTTGGTCGTGTCAAACTCTTGCGATCCTATGGACCTGTAGCCCACCAGGCTACCCTGTCCATGGGGTTCTCCAGTAAGAACACTGGAGTGGATTGCTATGGCCACCTCCAGGGGGTCTTCCCAACCCAGGGACTGAACCTGCATCTCTTACGTCTTCTTCACTGTCAGGCGGTTCTTTGCCACCAGCGCCACCGGTGAAGCCTGCATCACGCAGCAGAAAAAGGAAAAGAAGCAGTACTGACCCTCTCAAAATAAGAGCCTAGTTTCTCCCCAGTTACAATGACATTAAAGGGGGGCTTGGGAAGCCTCAATAGTAACTGAGGTTGAGTTTTCTGCCCACCAGACAGATAAGAAATCGGAGAGGATTAAATTTCATTTAGAGATATAGTTATGTTGACTCTCAGGGCAACATTAATTCTCTGAATTTATATTACCTGCTTTGACCTCTCTCCTGAATTTCAGTTCTGATTGCAGAATCTACATTTTCTCTTGCATGCACATTATGACCTCTGAATCAATTTATCTTACAGTGGGGTTAGATTTTAGGTTATAAATAACACTGCAAAGAACATGCCTAGGACCATGTCTTTCTTCTAGATTATTTCCTTAAGATAAATTCCCAGAAGTGGGCTCACTAGGTCAGGGTCAGAGTCAGATGGAAGGCAAGAGTTCAATAAGAGACTTGCTGTGATAAGACGAATTGTTTATTGTACATGGAAAACTAAAATGAATAAAAAAGAAGGCTTGGGGAGAGAAATCTATGTTGCTCTCTTTTCTGTTTTTACGCTTATACTCTCTCATAGGCCAGTGTCTTAGTTCTCTCACCTTTATCACTCTACCTCAGTGTTTCCTCACCTATTGACATTCTTTTGTGGTGAGGGGCAAGGGAGGGATCTTTCCTGTGCCTGGGAGGATATTTAACAGCATCCCCAGACTCTACCTACCAGATACCAGTAGCAAACAAACTCCTTCCAAGCTGTAACAATCTAAGATGTTTCCAGATGGTGTCAAATGTCCCCTAGGGGTGAACCACTATACTACATTTCTTTAAGTCAACCATTTTAACATGAAAGATACTTCGGCACAACTATTTTAGTTTAGTTTTTTTTTTTTTCTTTGATGTATGGAACTTTGATGCATCCTGAAAAACACAGTTATAAAACTTGTTTTTAATAAATGAAAAAAAACTTAAGTACTGTTGATATCAGATCACTATATCTTGAAAACTTATTAGAACCCTTGTTTTTGTTGTTTAGTCGCTAAGTCGTTTCCAACTCTGTGACCCCATGGACAGTAGCCTGCCAGGCTCCTCTGTCCATGGGATTTCCCAGGCAAGAATACTGGAGTGAGTTGCCATTTCCTTCTCCAAATGTGTACTTTAAAGGAATTGAAATGTTCCTTTAACATGATAATTCACAAGAGTTGACCCATGGAGTAGTGTGAGAAAAGGCACAGTAAAGGATCTCTTAGGTGAGCATAGATAGATGCTAGAAAATTTCTCCACCACTCTGGGAAGCTGTATATTAGGAAGCAGTATATTGACCTTAGGACTTCTCTGATGACTCAGACAGTAAAGAATCCGCCTGCAATGTGAGAGACCTGGGTTCGATCCCTGGGTTGAGAAGAACCCCTGGAGAAGGGAATCAAGTGTTAGTCACTCAGTCATGCCTGACTCTTTGCAGCTCCACGGATTGCAGCCCACAGGGTTCGTCTGCCCATGAGATTTTCCAGGCAAGGATACTGGAGTGGGTTGTCATCTCCTTCTCCAGGGTATCTTCCTGATCCAGGGATTGAAGCTGGGTCTCCTGCACTGCCGGCAGATTCTTAACCGACTGAGCTACAAGGAAAGCACTACAGATTCAAATACCATATAAACTTAAAGAGTTCAGAGTATTAAGATTCTCTAAACCTGGAATAAAATATAGAACAGGAATTATGTGTAACCATATATGTAAATTCTGACTCCATGATGGCCAGTTTCTTTGCTTCATTTTTGGTAAGAATAAAACTCAAATTATCTGGGTAAAATGGGAAAAAACCTCCAGTGGATAGGGCATTAGGGATCTAGAACTCTCTTCTGGTACTGACAGATTTTTCTCAACAACCGCAATGCTTGAGCACTGGTTTCACTACCTCTGTTTTCTCCTTCCAATGGGCTGAGCGAAAAATCATCATCATTATCACTAAAGGAAGGGAAGCACTGAGAAAGAAGCCAACCCCCAAATATAACAGCTTAAATGCTAACCAGCTTTGTGGTTGTTTGTGATGAATAACTATTTTCAGATTGCATTTCAGCCATTTATATTAAAATACTATATCAGTGCAAAATAACAGAGTTGCTGTAGGCTGCCACCCAGCTGCTCATTTCCCTGTCAGAAGCTGTTTCTTTTCAGATATAATCTGGTAAGAGGCAACTTGCCACCTTATACTGGTAGATGTCAAAAGGAAAGACACTTCACACACACACACACACACACACACATATTATTGCTGGAAAAAACAGTTCAAGTTGATAAAAAGGCAGGTGTAAAGTTATTGTATAAATTTCAGAAGATTAAAATTTTTTAAGGTTTTTAAAATTAATTTTAAAGTTTTTAAAATGAATTTTATTGAATTTTAGCAACACAATTAATTTAATTCCAAGGAAGTGTAGTACTATCAATAAACTTTGAATAAGAGATTCTCTTGTACAAAGATCTGATTTGACTCATTTTTTAATCTCTAATATCTATAATACAACCATGAATAGGAGACATGCTTAATGTACATTTATTAGGTCAAATGCCATCTAGTCATTCTCAAACAGATGATTGACAAGATTTTGTTTTTTCTTGTAGCTCTCTCTACCTGCTGGGCAGTTTGGTTACCCCTTTCCCCTCTTAGTTTCCCAGGTGGCACAGTGGTAAAGAATCTACCTGCCAATGCAGGAGACATAGGAAACTTGGGTTCAATCCCTGGACCAGAAATATCCCTTGGAGGAGGAAATGGCAACCCACTCCAGTATTCTTGCCTGGAAAATTCCATGGACAGAGAGGGGCCTGGCGGGCTGCAGTCCATGGAATGCCAAAGAATCAGACATGACTGAGACTGAGCATACACACACACACGCACATACACACTCCCCTCTTAACCTCAATGCAAATTCATAACTTTATCCCAAGGTAATTCCTTCTTCAGATTCCTGTATTTACTGGAAAATTCGTTTACTCAATTAACCAAGAATAAAACCGCAAATTGATTTTCCCAATCACTTTGTCTTATTTCTCCTCTAAAATCACTCTCAGGTCTAGCTACCATGGTTCCATCCTAATTGTAGTGTGTACAATGGATGTTCATGGACCTGGACCCTAGTTATGAGTAGTGGGACTCTGAGCAAGTCTCTTGGTTTCTATAGTTAGTTTCTTTTCCAGACTGTAAAGGGGTTACACTGATCCATGTTTTACAAACAGCAAGTCACCACTTACTAGAAAATCTTAAAATAAATACATTTCCATCAGCCTCTCTAAAATTTAAAAAGAGCAGAGCAAAAAAATGTCATCATAAATACTAAGGATAAACACTGTCTATTAAACATTTTTGTTTGTTTTGTAATTGTGTGTGTATGTAAAACATTTCCTGTCTATGGCTCACAGTAAAAAAACAAAAACAAAAACAAAAAAAAAACTTGAAAGCCAGTGTGCCAGATGATTTGAAGGTCCTTCCACTGATAAATGATAAGATTTTATTCTGGGCTTCACCATTTCATGCTGACAAAGGTCCATCTAGTCAAAGCTATGGTTTTTCCAGTAGTCATGTATGGATGTGAGGGTTGGACTATAAAGAAAGCTGAGCGCCAAAGAATTGATGCTTTTGAACTGTGGTGTTGGAGAAGACTCTTGAGAGTCCCTTGGACTGCAAGGAGATCCAACCAGTCCATCCTAAAGGAAATCAGTCCTGAATATTCATTGGAAGGACTGATGCTGAAGCTGCAACTCCAATACTTTGGCCACCCAATACAAAGAACTGACTCACTGGAAAAGACCCTGATGCTGGGAAAGATTTAAGGCAGGAGGAGAAGGGGACAACAGAGGATGACATGGTAGTATGGCATCACCGACTTGATGGACATGAATCTGAGCAAACTCCAGGAACTGGTGATGGAGAGGTAAGCCTGACATGCTGCAGTCCATGGGTTTGCAAAGAGTTGGACATGACTGAGTGACTTAACTGAACTGAACCACTTCATGCACAGATTATTTCAATAGCTTTCTAACCATTTTGCCTTGCCTAGAGTCTCTTCCCCTTTCTATCCATCGTGTACACTACTGCTAGACTGCTTCTATATAGCTCTTTCCAAGTGTAATTCCTGGGGTCAGAATCCTTAGATCATTTCCTTTTGGAAGAAATTTCTGTACTTAGGATGAAAAGTTCTTCCCCATCCACATCCTCCCTATCCTTATAATCTAATTCTACCCTGTCCTATATGATCTCTGGGATTCATAAAATCTATCCATTTATCATCTCCTGAATGATATCAATCCTTTCCAAATTGCCACCCATAAGACTGGCCCCACCCGTCTTCCCAGTAGGAATACTTTTCCCCCTTCAGGTATCCTAAGCTTATTTTTCCAGATAAGCTCATTTTGCAAGTTGAAGAAAAGGCCTGGTAACATTTTGATCAGGATTATTTTGATGAGGACAAAATTAATTTAGAACAGAAAGCTGTGCCATATTGAATCTTTTTAACTTACAAACAATACATGTCTCTCCAGGTTTTCAAGCCTTCTTTTTTGTCTCCTTGGTAGTGTTTTAAATTTTTCTTCAAATATATTCCAGGAAATCACATTGTATCTGGTAAGCATTTAATAAGTATTTGTTAAGGACAAATTTATTAACTTTAAATGATGAATTCATACCTATTTTGGTTGATATGCTGTTCACTTTAATTCATTCAACCTAATACTAACATTTAAAGTTAAAAAACAAAACTTTAAAATGAAAATGATTGGTTAAAACCACTGATAAATATATTTTAAAAAGGAAAGTGCCTTGGATGTAAATTCTGAGAACTGGAATTCACTTTTACTACTCCCAGCTAGTGTTTAAAAGAATAGTCAGAAAAATTTGGTAAAAACAAGCAGTAAAAAATCCACAAAAACCTAGACTTTCCTGGCACTACCACTGACTTGCTCTTCCTCAGAAGGTTGATTATTTGTCATTCTGTATTCCTTTTCTTTCTATACATTTTAGATAGTCATAAGATCTGTCCCCTCTTCAATGCCCCTGAGTACTCACTGTTAAACTGAAACTAATAAATATCTTTTATATTAGGAGTAGGTTTTATACTCTTAAGAGACAGATTAGATGACTATGGGGAAGACCACGATGATGAAGATTTGCAGAGATCTTAGAATGGATCCGCAATAAGTAGCATAACTCTTCCCCACATGGGTCAGGAGAAGTTTGAAAACGAAGTAAAGAGTAAATATGGGAGCCAAGATATTACACTTGTTATGGATAGAGGCTAGTTGAATGATTTTTTTGGAGCCATGATTAAATTTGAATGAGACTAAGAGCATTTTTATTTTTCCAGCTTTCCCTAGAACTATGATTCACCTTCTTTTCTTATAAAAAAAAAAAAAAGAAGAAGAAAAGACTATGTCATTATCACAGGGGTCCACATACAAGCAAGATCATCTCAGAGGACTTTTCAACTTTTGAATCTTGTGGTTGTAAAATCCATTATCATCCGATTGCATAAAAATAACACATAAATGTTATAGACCATAAAGCTTGAAGTGTGGTTGTAAATTATATAAGCATATCTGTACTATACATATTCATGTTGGGATGCATTCAAATGATGAAAAATATTCTTTGCTCCATTGCTGCACTGAGTTTCTTTGCTAAAATATGTTCTGGAGTCATCGACAGTGTCTCCTCTTTTGCAAATGACTAATGTGAGAAGGTAACTTTGGAAATTGCATTGCGATGTAATCATCCATATTGTGTATTATAGATAAAATTGATTAGAATAATATTGAAAATCCCCCAAGGGACTCTACAATTATAAGTCAAGTCCCAACTGGAAAAGGTTTTTTGAAAAGTTGGCAGATGTCTTAATGAAAATGAAGCATTGCAGTAATATATTAGGGCAATTTGTTCATTATTGACAAGCAAATCACTAAACTATATAAATTACTGGATTAGACAAGCAGAATTACTTTTCTTTCAGCGAATGGTTAATCAAATATTACTTTTAAATGCTCATTTGTTTAAGTTTTTGATATGCATATTTGTAGACAAATGATTGCCCTTTACTTAGAGCTCCAAGTTGGCTTTAGATGCTGAAAATCCAAATATTTGAATTTACATCTATTAGGAACCAAATGCAATCACAAGATTGAAGTCTACCTTTCATAATCCACAGTAAAATACATGAAAACACCCAAATTTTGTATTTCTTCTTAACAAATCCATTTACTTGGCATTTCTGTTTCCTTTTTTTCCTCCTGTTTTTAAGCAGATTTTCATGAAAGAACAACACTGAAATAAATCCTTGAGGAACAGATAGAGTCAGTTAACAAGTGAAGTAATTATATGTCATTATTCCACATGCTGGGGGGTTGTAAATGATTTAAAAGTTTGTTGTTTTCACATTTGTTTCCAAGGACTTGACCAAGCACAGAAGCTCTATATATTTATATCAGCATCTAGGGTGAATTTATTCTAATAGATATTTATTATAAGAACAGGGATCTTTCTGTTTCATACTGCACATGAATATTAAATAAACTACCTGCTGGCAACTACACAATATTTTAGTCTCTAATTTTAAAAGTACACTGTATTTTAATACCTATTTTTAAACAGATATCAATTTTTATGGAGCTGTACATGAGTTGTTGATGGATAAATCACCCAAGCATGGTTAAAGACAGCCTAATCTCCAGCTGGTACCAGATCCATTTAATTGTATCATCTGACCTCACCTCACCTGAGCCTGCATTAAACTCATAATACAGTTCAAGTGTAAAAATGATATACTGTTTGTTCGCCCTGTTTATAGAGGGGCAAACATACAGTTAAATTCATATGTTTAAAATTAGTGTAGTCATTTGAAAAGGTTGAGTTAGATCAAACTGCCTCTCAGCGTTTTCTCTTTTTTTTTTAATTTAAACGACTAGGCCTTCATCACCAGATGTGAGTGGCTGTTAAGAAAGTTGTAGCAGCTTTTCTTGGACACCCAGAAGATTTCTCCCCTCCATCAAACACAGAGAGCTTTCAAGCATCATTTAATAATGGAACAGTGCAATTTTTTTAATGTGTTAGCAAGCAATAGGACAGAAACTTTGGGGCGTTCTAAATCCTTCACAAATGTAATATTTTGAAATGGTCTAAACAGCAGCTCTTGAGTTTATCTCTATTTTCATTAGGGTGAAAAGTTGTCTTTAGATTCTATGGTAGCTTTATTTTCATAAATTACAGTCCTCAGGATTTTTCTGTTTAAAGTGTCAGGATGTTTTCTGTGGTGGTGGTGGTGGTTGTTTTTATTTATCCTTCACCAGCCAGACCTATGGGCTTCCCTGGTGGTTCAATCCGTAAAGAGTCTGCCTGCAATGCAGAAGACGTGGCTTCAATCCCTGGGTTGGGAAGATCCCCTGGAGAAGGAATGGCAACCCACTCCAGTATTCTTGCCTGGAAAAATCCCATGGAAAGAGGAGCCTGGTGGGCTACAATCTATGGCGTTGCAATAGTGGGACACAACTTAGAGACTAAACCACAATGCAATTAGCCAGACCTGTATTGATCTTAGGACTTCCCTGGTGGCTCAGACGGTAAAGAATCTGCCTGCAATGGAGGATACCAGGGTTTGATGCCTGGGTTGGGAAGATCCCCTGCAGAAGGGAATGGCAACCCACTCCAGTATTCTTGCCTGGAAAAATCCCATGGAAAGAGGAGCCTGGTGGGCTACAATCTATGGCGTTGCAATAGTGGGACACAACTTAGAGACTAAACCACAATGCAATTAGCCAGACCTGTATTGATCTTAGGACTTCCCTGGTGGCTCAGACGGTAAAGAATCTGCCTGCAATGGAGGATACCAGGGTTTGATGCCTGGGTTGGGAAGATCCCCTGCAGAAGGGAATGGCAACCCACTCCAGTATTCTTATCTGAAGAATTCCACAGATAGAGAAGCCTGGCAGGCTATGGTCCATGGAGTCACAGACTAGAACACGACTGAGAGAATTTCATTTTCACATTGATCTTAACAATGTTTGGAAAAGGTAGATTGAAAATGGTACGGCTTTTGAATTCCTGTTCAAAGGAACAATTATCTAATACTCATCACAAATAATATTTATTGAGAGCCTGCAGTGAATGAGATAGATATGATGTTGAGTCCCCATAACATGTAACCCACTGGAATGTGTGTGTGTGTGTGTGTGTGTCTCTCTCAAGTGAAGGTCTCATCTTTTTTACTCACCATTGAATCTCCAGTGCCTGAGAGAGTGCCTGGGAGGAGGCAGATGCTCAGTGAGTACGTACAGAATCAATGAATAAATGAGTCAATGAATGCATTATCTTATTGAATTTCTACAACTAGCCTCTGCAGTAGGAAATATATTTATTCCCATTTTACAAATGAGCAAACTAAAATTTAGAGAAATTGAGTAAATTGCCCAAGGTCACTCTATTTAGTGGCAGAGCCAGAATTTGAAGATCTGTCTGATTCTGGAGTCCATGCTTTCAACCATGATGACAATAGCTCAATCATCAGCTCAGTTCAGTTCAGTCGCTCAGTCGTGTCCGACTCTTTGTGACCCCATGAATTGCAGCATGCCAGGCCTCCCTTTCCATCAACAACTCCCGGAGTTCACTCAGATTCGCGCCCATCTAGTCAGTAATGCCATCCAGCCATCTCATCCTCTGTCGTCCCCTTCTCCTCCTGCCCCCAATCCCTCCAATTGGGGAGTCTTTTCCAATGAGTCAGCTCTTCACATCAGGGGGCCAAAGTACTGGAGTTTCAGCTTTAGCATCAGTCCTTCCAAAGAAATCCCAGGGTTGATCTCCTTCAGAATGGACTGGTTGGATCTCCTTGCAGTCCAAGGGACTCTCAAGAGTCTTCTCCAACACCACAGTTCAAAAGCATCAATTCTTCGGTGCTCAGCCTTCTTCACAGTCCAACTCTCACATCCATACATGACCACAGGAAAAAACCATAGCCTTGACTAGAGGGACCTTAGTCAGCAAAGTAATGTCTCTGCTTTTGAATATGCTATCTAGGTTGGTCATAACTTTTCTTCCAAGGAGTAAGCGTCTTTTAATTTCATGGCTGCAGTCACCATCTGCAGTGATTTTGGAGCCCACAAAAATAAAGTCTGACACTGTTTCCACTGTTTCCCCATCTATTTGCCATGAAGTGATGGGACCAGATGCCATGATCTTCGTTTTCTGAATGTTGAGCTTTAAGCCAACTTTTTCACTCTCCTCTTTCACTTTCATCAAGAGGCTTTTTAGTTCTTCTTCACTTTCTGCCATAAGGGTGGTGTCATCTGCATATCTGAGGTTATTGATATTTCTCCCGGCAATCTTGATTCCAGCTTGTGTTTCTTCCAGCTCAATCACAGTGGTTTTCAAACTTTGTTGTGATTCAGAACCTCCTTCAAGCTTATTAAAACCCAGATTATTAACTTTCCTGCCCCACAGAGTTTCTGTTTCAGTACTTTTGAAATGGAATTTCAGAATTTGCTTCCTAACAGGTTCTCAGGTGACACTGAAACTGCTGATCCTGGCATTGCAATTTGAGAAACAGGCCCTGTGATTCACCTGAGTATTTCAAGTAAAATAAATATAAGTATGTTCAGATCTACTTTTGTATGTGACAGCCATAATCATTTATTTTTAACAAAATGAGCTCTTTCTCTATGATTTATGATACTGGTCCTTTCCCACATCCATATGCACTCCCCCTAGTTCACTGCAGCACGTGCAGCTGGTTCTAAACAATAAATATATTGAACATTTTGATTAATCTGATGGATATGAGTCTCCTCCCTGAACTAATTTTTATCCTTTTCCAGGGAGTTTTTACAAAACTTAATTTAGATAGTATCAAATTGACTCCAGTATGATAAAAACATATCCAACATCTAGAGCAAGGTCAAAGAATTACAATTACTCTATCACTCTGCCCAAGAAACAAAGAATCAAACCAAACACAATACTATATTTAACTCTCCTAGGAAACATTTGCTGAATTTAATGTCATGGAAATATCTGGGAGACTATTTGTCAGATGTAGAAACATTGAATTAGGGTTTTGATCTTTACTGTCTAGTGTAGCCAAGTCCCTGGGAGGACCTAAATAATTTATTTTTTACCATGCATTTTTCTTAAATCCTACAGGTAAAGTCAGATTTTAAAATCATAAAATCTATGGTTAGTCATAGATTTATTCCCTGATGTCAGTTCTCCCTAGCACACCCTATAGCCCTCATCTCTTTTTCCTGAATTACTGGAAGCATACCCTTCCTGGTTCTGTCACCTCAGGACTGGCCAGTTTCTCCACACAGTCCCGCCAGTTATCTCCTAGGATGCAGGCCGAATGACACATCCCATGACCAACAGCTATCTGTCACATCATAACATTTTTCAGGTCAAATTTATACTTATAAACTTTCTCTAAAAGATCCTTTAGGATGTTTCTTTCTACAGCTCTCATCTCCCAGCACTCCTTTCTGACACATATCCCTCCAACCAGCCTTACTGAAATTCTTGCAGATCCTCCAAGGCATCATTGTTTGGACATCCGTCTCTTTTCTTCTACTTGAAAACTCCCTCCACAGCTCACATCAGATGAGGCCCATCCACACCTTTTGTCTACTCAATTTCTATTCATTCTTGAAAACGCACAATCCAACTGCCACTTCTTCCATGACCATTACTAATTGCTTCTCCTATTCAAAAGTCTTGGCATTTGCTTCAACAATACCCTTGAATACATCTTCCATAGGACCTAACATTCCACACTCACAGAGCAATTTACTCTATTTCCTCTTCCAGGCTATACATTTTAATGAGATAAGTACCAGATCTTCTTATATAACTGCAGATTTTTAGTGCTGGTAGAGAATGTTGGGCTCCTTGTAGAGTTTCAAAAAATTGTTTAGTGAATGAATAAATAAAAGATAAGGAAGAAAGAAAGAAAGAAGGGAAGAAGGAGAAAGAGAAGCAAGAAGGAAGGAGAAAGAAAGAAAGAGAGACAGACAGACACTGAGAGAAAGAAACAAAAATTGTGATTAAAAATCTCTAGTTAGTTGCTTCAGTTAGCTTGAATATTTACTCTTTGGCCAAACCATACGTCACCGAAGAAAATGCCCTGGATGTGGAATATCTCCTCAAGCAATTCTGAATAACCCTCTGGTCTCTCATCTGTAAAATGACAGGTTTCTTAAGGTACTTTCCAATATATAGTTCTGCTATTATTAACTAGCTCAGATGGAAAAAAGGGAATGAAATGAATGATCCTTTTAAACCATAGGAGTTAATATTTTCTCTTTGCTAACCTGAACATTTAAAGTATTGAAAAAGATCTCAATCTGACTGAATAGTCACCTCCTATTCTTTGTATTTCATCAGAGTTTTATATAGTACTCTATGCTCTAAACAATTATGAGTTTAAGTAATTGAAATAGTATGACCTAATTTTGAAGATTAAAAGGAATATCATATCTGAAACTAGCGACTGGAAAGGTGTTGAGTCTTCAATGTTTAAGGCTGAATTAGTCTAATGGTTTTCAACTTTTAACCAATGACCCATTTTTTAAAATGCAGGGCTTCCCTAGTGGCTTAATGGTAAGGAATCTACCTGCTAATGCAAGAGACATGAGTTCCATCCCTGGTCCAGGAAGACTCCACATGCTATGGGGCCGCTAAGGCCATGTGCCGCAACTGCTGAGCCTGTGCTCTGGAGCCTGGCAACCACAACTCATGAGCGCTTATGCCACAACTACTGAAGCCCTTGGGCCAGAGTCTGTGCTCTGCAACAAAAGAAGCCACTGCAAATGAGAAGCCCGAGCAGAGAGTAGCCCCTGCTCGCCACAACTCGAGAAAAGCCCGAGCTCAGCAATGAAGACAGAGTGCCAACAAAAATAAATAAATAAAATTAGCTTTAAAAATGAATGTAGCCAACATGGAAACTTGTAAATATTTCCTCTGTGAGAACTCCTGCAGTGGTAATGTGTTGACTGGTTGAAGTGGTGGTCAGGGAAGGGTAGCCTGGCTTCCTGAGTGCCACCCTCTCAACGCCATCTCTGGGACACTACACAGGTGCTCTGCTTTTCACACCAGTGTCTGTGCCATGGCATCGATGCATATCCCTAGGGCTAATCTGGGTTTAGAGCGACAGTGCAGGAGTTTTTAAAAGCACATAAAAGAACTCTGCTCGCTTATTCTTCTTCCCATCTTCTAACCAAGCATCACTTCATGAAAGAGTGAACAGCTTGACACTTGGCACTTAGCACTTTACAGAAATGATTTATGGTTCTTGGGTCTTATGGATTTTGTCCCTCCGCAGCAGGTTTTCATTTTCAAGAAGTTGTATAAGTGATTAACTAATCATCGTAAATGCCTGCATTATATCTCAGAAATGATTCTAGGTCCTGTCATATCTGTGGCCAGGAGCAAGGCCTTACCATGGGATTCCTGGAAGACCAGAAGCAGGCCTGTAAGTAAAGTAAGCATATCTGTGTTCAAAGGTTGCTTTTTCGCTATTGCTTTTGAACAAAGAGTTCATAGGAACTGACAGGTGGTGAATAATTCTATGGCCAGTAAGAAGAAGGAAAATCTTATGTCTATTTTTTAAGTGTTTATCCTTCCAAAACCCTTTTTAAATTTTATCTTTCTTTAGAACAACATCTTATGAGGCCAGCTTCACAGTACTTTCAGATCTGTGACTTTCCCTTATCATCGATTTGTTGTTGTTGCTTAGTGATTAAATTGTGTCTGACTCTTTTGCGACCCCATGGACTGTAGCCCACCAGGCTCCTCGGTCCATGGAATTTTCCAGATAAGAATACTGGAGTGGGTTGCCATTTTCTTCTCCAGGGGTTCTTCTAGACTCATGGATACTGCCCATGTGTCGTATGTCGGCAGGTGGATTCTCTACCACAGAACCACCTGCGAAGCCCCACCACTGATTAGGTAAATCTAACAACAATATAAGAGAAATAATATCTACTGTAAAGAAAAATTATATCTACTCTATGTGTTCATAATATCAGAAACTCATGAAGATAGTACCACAAATATTCAGGGTTAATTGTAGAGAAACTGGGTGAATGCCCAAGATTCAGTGGATAAACTTCATATGTCAAGCTTAAGAGTCAACAGTGATTTCTGGGAGTTCTTTAAAGTGCTTGGAAAGACAGAACTGACCACATCTAACCCATTTTATGGGAACTGCCTGTGCTTGTGAATATGTTTTAATAAAGACAACAGATACCATCTACGTATGCATGATATGCGGCTTCCCCAATGGCTCATTGGGTAAACGATCTGCCTGCCATGCAGAAGATGCAGGAGACTCAAGTTCAACCCCTTGGTCAGGAAGATCCCCTAGAGGAGGAAAGGGCAACCTACTCCAGCATTCTTGTATGGAAAATCCCACGGACAGAGGAGCCTAGTGGACACAAAGGACTACAGCCTACGAGGTTGCAAATAGTCAGACACGAGGCATGCGCACAATACGTGATATGGCCTGCCCTGAATGCTTTCACATCTTTAATGAATTTAATTTCAAAAAAACCCTATGAGTTAAGTACTATTACTAATCAAACTTTAAGAATGAGGAATCTGAATCATTGGAGTGTCTATGTTACTTTCTCAGTATTGCAGAGTAATAAAGTATAAACCAAGACACTAAGAGGCCTATGCCAACCCTCTGTAACACTGTTACTCTGTCTGCTTCTGTTGCTGACATTGAATAGGAATCTCCACAGAAGGATAACAGGATGATAAACGCTGAGAAACTTCATACACTAAAACAACACCACTTTTGTCTGAGTGACCCATAGATCTTACATGACAGTAATTGTGGGGCCCTAATTATTCAGCAATCCATGGACCAAACCACTGAAATGTACTTTTAGAGCAGTCTTTCTAGTCTTCCCTTCCTCCTTTGAACTTTTTTGCTGATTTAGTCTTGAGACATAGTGACTGATAACTTGTCTTATCCTTCCTGGTGTAATTTATAAGAAGGTAGGGATAGTATCTCACTATGGTTCTCATCTCTGCTTTATCTGGACCATACCTTTCTAATATTAGAGGAAAAAAACCATCCTGTCTCATTATCCTCCACTAAATTTTCCAGTAGAATCAAGGTGTCAACTACAAATTGGCACTTGCCAAGAACATTTGCCAGAGATGAAACAGCAACAACATGGGCATTTGCCATCTGCCTCTGCAGAGACTGAACCCTGTGCTGCTGCAGCTCAACCTTCAACATCCTCTAAGGGTAATTCGGGTGGAGAATGAGGCACTCTGTGCTCCAGGGAAACAGGTGGAACAGGTCTTTAGATAGTCAGCTACTTTCAGGAACTGATTTCATGATCCCAATCATTGCAACTGTTCATATCTAGAAAAGCACAAAATCCCTTCATGGTGACATCAGCTTCTCATGGCTAGCAGAAACCATTTTGTAAAATAAGTGCTTGATTGCATTGAACTCCCCCTTCACCAAAATATTATATATTAACCTCCCCCCACTACCTCTTTTGAGCAGTCTCTCAGACCTATCTGACGTGCTGTCTCCCACACTGCAGTCCTCATTTTGCCCTACATACAACTTAACTCACAACTCCATATTGTGCATCTTTTTTTAGTCAGCAAGGAAGACTTCTTTCCCTGGGCTGGTAAATGTTTAACCAGATGCTCTTTGGAAGAATTTTTTAAAAAACTTTCTTGGTAGCATTTGTCAGTTCTCGTGGTATGAATACTATTCCCATCACCAATTCAAGTGACTAACCAACATGATGTCACTGGATACAGTGTTGAAGAGATGCTAACAATGGGTTTTCCACCAGCTGCCAACCAGTACGAAAACTCTAGAACACCACTGCGTTAGCTATTCAGTGAAATGTAAGTCCCACTGAAGAGAGTAGAGAAAAGATAAACAAGGAAAAATATGAGTAAATACTGACTTTGGGGTTTCTACTTAACATCCTCTGGTCCCACGAAACTTCACAAGTAGCTTGGCTAGCTATTTCTTCTCTCGCCCTTTCAAAATATCTGTGATGACAGATCAAAGTGTTAATCTCCCTCTATTTTCACTTGACCAGTTTCACTAGCCAACTGTAAACTTTCTGAGGGCAGAGATTATCTTATTGTTATTTTATCCCCTGACTCTGCCCTAAAGAAAATACGAAAAAAAAAGTTGAATGAAAGAAAAAATACTTGAAAAATATTGTTCCAGCCCAAGAGATTATATCTATTTCTTTATTAGCAACTAGAGGTCATGAGTATACCTGGATTTTGCCCTTAATACAGAATTTGCCTGCTCTGTTGATTTATGGTTAATCCATAGCATTACCCTTTAACATAGTTATTTGTAGTTGGCAGTTATGTTCTGCAGACTTGTGAATAAGAAGCAATTAATTTTCCATACTTAACACTAATGAAATTTCATTTGAAATGAAAAGTAACTACAGAATTAGCATTTGCATCTACTTAGCAGGTTGTCTTCATTATATAACAAACAGAAACAAAGTACTTGAAGTCCATCTCAGGCAAAGGCTTGAAAACAGAGTATAAAGAGCTAGATAAAGACTGACAGGCAGTTAGGCAAATACAAAGAGAAGACTAACTCAAATTATTATAAATGTATTTACAGGGCTGGATTATCAGTTTATTCAGATATACTGGATAATAGGAAAAACTGAATAATTTATCCAGCAATTCTCATATAAGCAATAAGAAGACAAGAAGAAAGAGGTTATAGAGGAGGATATATATAGGCCATGAATAAATGAATTAGGCAGCAGAGATGGTGAAAGCTTTAGTAGGTTTGGACTAGGTCTTTTTATAAAAAGAAAACAAAAAAATACTCAGTTTCTATAAAGTCTTAAAATATCTGCCAGGGGAGAACGGCCTAGAATCGGATAGCTTTTCCTCACCTTTTTACCGCTAGTCATTTTTTTCAGAGACTAAAGGCAAGTCTTTGTCATACTACTATTTACTGAAAAGAACGAAAAATGAGAAGGTGATAATAGGGAAGAAGAAAAGGAGAGAAAGAAATAGTACAAGCAAGCCAAATAAACATGTGCTTAAGGAAGATTGTTTAAAATCTAAACTTCCTTGTGATATTTTGTACATTTCATGAAAAAAAACAATTCTTCATGTTCATTTTTTAAAAATAAATTAACCCATTTCCTCCTTAACATGTATAATTAGATAAATGCTATTATTATTGTTTTATATAATATATATTTTTTTATTTGTTATTGTATACAATACATGGGCTTCCCTGGTGGCTCAGTGGTAAGGAATCCACTTGCCAATGCAGTAGATGTGGGTTCAGTCCATGGGTGGGGAAGATCCCCTGGAGGAGGAAACGGCAACCCACTCCAGTATTCTTGCCTGGGAAACCCCATAGACAGAGGAGCCTGGCAGGCTACAGTCCATGGGGATGCAAAAGAATTGAACATGACTTAGTGACTAAGCAACAGCAAACAACAACATAATATATATTTCCATAAAATATTATTTTAAAAAATACACTGACTTTTAACTACAGATTTTAAAAACCCAACATACTATCACCATTTTCTCAATGAACAACCTTGATGCTGGCTAAGCAGACTTGGTTTCTGCAAGAGAGTCAAGCAGAAATGCTAGTTAAATAAATGTTTGCTTTTTACAGAAAATTAATATGGATGGAGCCTCTGATGTAACTACAGACAGATTTTAGAACTTTAGAAAAAGATGATTTCTGCACTTATGAATATTTTGGACAAGAAAGGATTTTTTGAAAATGAAGTCACCAGCTTCAGTGCAATGTTCTTTAATAGTTCCTTTAAAGGAGAGCAGGTGGCAGTGTCCAATGACAAATACTGAGATGCAGTGAGTACTTATGAAATCAAATTCAGAAGGAAATACACATTTTCTTCTTGTGTTAGTATGGCTGTGTTTGTGGTGCTGTGTACCTCTGTGTATCTTGCTAATTATATCATCTGTGCTATTCGATAAATGCAGAGAAATGGATGGTGCTTATGCATGTCTTTAATTTTGGCATATATTTCTGGACAATATTGGCTCTGCTAATGAGATTTCCTGGATATGGTATCTTTCTGTCTTACTGAGCTTTCCTGATACTAATATTTGTGTTTCTGAGCACCAAATCATTTTTCTTTAAGAATTTAGAGTTTTCTAAAATCTTTAAAAGTCCCTGCCTTCTTGAACAGAATAGATATGTTAACAGTTACATTTTTCTATGACTCTCTCAATCAGTATCATCAATAATGCTTACTGTTTGATTCTGTCATACAAAGATGTCCTCAAGGCTCACTATACACTAACGAGCCCCAATATATCATGTGTTTTGAGTTGTTTACTGACAGTTTTGTTGTTAATCATTAAGGCTGCCAAGTAGTAATACTCCCTCCATCATTGTTTGTTCTCTTTTGCTAAGACCTGAAACCAAACCATCATATTTATCAAAATAGTGTGCATAAAGAATGGAAAAGTAGTTTTTAGTTCACAAATTCTGATAACATCTCTTTGCACCCAGATACGGGCTCATTTTTAGTTTCTTGGTTACCAGAGGTGTGAGGAGGGGCAAGATAGATGAAGAGGATTAAGAGGTACAAACTACTAGGTATAAAATAAGCTGCAAGGATGTATACAGCAGAAAGAATATAGCCAATATTTTATAAAAACTTTATGTGGAGTATAACCTTAAACATATCCAATCACTACACCTGTATCTAGCATAATAAGTCAAATAAGCAATAAAAATAGAGTCAACAAGGTATTTAGAATACCTACATTTGAAAAACTGAGGTGTTTGATGTTGTAGGAAGCTATGAGACTCCTAACGATATAAAATAAAAATAAAGTTCTAAATGAAAATCTGAGTCAAAGATACAAGGTTGTTCACAGTTCACTAGCTTTGTGTTTGGTCTTCTTTGGTCAATTGACAGGATGGGGACTGGTGGAAACATCTTAGAGACTATGATTTTTGTCTGTCTCTCTCTCATGCATACTACCATACATACCATCCACCCACCCACACCTCTTGCATAGAGGGTAAGGAAGAATGTTCTTTCTCTGTTTGTTTAATAGTAATTTTTCTTCATGGTCTGCCCAGATTCCCTCTACATGTCAGGCCACATGTACAATATGAAACAATAGAGATAAATTCATGACAGATGTTCTGAATAAACGGAAGCTGCTGACCCTTTTACTGCTTTCTCCTCCAGCTAGAGTTCCAGGACAGAGAAGGCTGAAAATTCACTAAGCAGAAAATCTCATTTAGGCCATGGAAATTTGAATGCAATTATAAATTTTTGCTTCACTTCTTTGATTGAAATCCAACTTATATCAGAAATATCAGTGCAAGTTTATTTAAAATAGACTATCTCTTTTTCATTTTTATTTATTTTTCCCCAACTAGAGATTGAACTGTCACCCCTTGAAATGGAAGCACATCTTAACCACTGAACTGCCAGGGAAGTCCCTCTACCCTTTTTCACAGTGAAAGGGGGAACTAGTCATCATAATGAAGAGTCCTGGACAGAGGGAGTATGATCACCCTACTCAAGGAACACATGATACTGAGTCAAGGCACAGACCCTCACTGACCACTTTGAAGACGTGCTTAGTAAGACTATCTAAAACATCAGAGTTAAGTGTGGCAGAAATATTGGAGAAAATTCAAAATTGAAAATGTGGTATTTTGTTTGACCATGTATTATTATTTGGTGGTGGTGAAGTCGCTCAGTCGTGTCCGACTCTTTGCGACCCGGTGGACTGTAACCTGCTAGGCTTTTCAGTCCATGGGATTCTCCAGGCAAGAATACTGGAGTGGATTGCCATTTCCTTCTCCAGAGGATCTTCCCAACCCAGGGATCAAACCCGGGTCTCCCGCATTGGAGGCAGACGCTTTAACCTCTGAGCCACCAGGGTACATTTAAAAAATTCTATTTATTTACCCTGAATGTATGTTATCCTACCTGATAGGATTATTTTTAAATTAGCATATTAATAATAAGAAAGCTGCCTATTTTAATACACTCCCAAAGACATGGTCCTCAAAAAAAAATTTCTTCCCTAATGGTGGATATATATTCAATACTTAAATGCATTCTTGGTATTTTGTTTGACCATGTATTATTATTTGGTGGTGGTGAAGTCGCTCAGTCGTGTCCGACTCTTTGCGACCCGGTGGACTGTAACCTGCTAGGCTTTTCAGTCCATGGGATTCTCCAGGCAAGAATACTGGAGTGGATTGCCATTTCCTTCTCCAGAGGATCTTCCCAACCCAGGGATCAAACCCGGGTCTCCCGCATTGGAGGCAGACGCTTTAACCTCTGAGCCACCAGGGTACATTTAAAAAATTTATTTATTTACCCTGAATGTATGTTATCCTACCTGATAGGATTATTTTTAAATTAGCATATTAATAATAAGAAAGCTGCCTATTTTAATACACTCCCAAAGACATGGTCCTCAAAAAAAAATTTCTTCCCTAATGGTGGATATATATTCAATACTTAAATGCATTCTTTTGTTCTTTATGCCTCTAACTTCCATCTCAGGGGCACATTAAAGTTTGTGAATCAAATGACTCTGACATGTCAAGTGAATCAAATGACTACTGGATATATACCACATCTTCTTTATCCACTCATGTGTCACAATGGAATACTACTCGACCATTAAAAGTAACATAACTGGGTCATTTGTAGAGACATGGATGGATCTAGAGACTGTCATACAGAGTGAAGAACATCAGAAAAAAAAAAATCATATGTTAATGCATATAGATCCCTGGGTGGGGAAGATCCCCGGGTCAGGAAGATCCCCTGGAGGAGGGCATGACAGCCCACTCCACTATTGTTGTCTGGAGAAGCCCATGGACAGAGGAGCATGCCAGGCTATAGTCCAGAGGGTCTCAAAGTTAGTCTGATGTGACTGAAGCAACCTAGCATGCTTGCACGTGAAATCTAGAAAAATGATACAGATGACCTTTTTTCAGGGTAGGAGTGAGATGCAGATATAGAGAACAGATGTGTGGACATGGGGGCAGGGGGAAGGGGTGGTGGGATGAACTGGGAGATTGGTATTGACATGTATACACTACTATGTGTAAAATAGATAGCTAGTAAGAAGCTGCTGTATAATACAGGGAGCTCAGCTCCATGGTTTTTGGTGATCTAGAGGGGAGGGGTGAGGAGGAGGGAGGGGTGGGGAAGGAGGGAGGAGGCTCAAGAGTGATGGGATATGTGTATATATATAGCTGGTTGCACAGCAGAAACTAACACTGAAAAGCAACTATATCCCAATATTTTAGAAAAAAAATTACTATTAGATAAACACTCTTAACTAATAAACAGGCCTCAAGACTAGAGTAAGGAGTCCTTTTAGAAGTTAGAGAGATATTAAGTTGCTCCTAAAAATGGATTGCTATGTTGGGTGCAGGCTTCTTAACACATGATTCAGACTGATTCTGTCTAGAGGAGGATTCTCCAATCCAACTGAAATTCTGTAGGGAAGAGAGCGGTCATTGACTGCAGATGTCCACTCCAGATGTGAGATGGAGAAGCTGCTGTGAGCTCATGTGCCAGGTGTTCGCTGATTTCGGTCTGTTAAAGTCCCAGCACTACAACTGGCATTCAAGGACCTCTCTGGAAACTATGTTTTCTAGCATTATGTCCCAAAAAACCACCTGTCATGAAATTTTCACTCTAGCCAAGCAGGTACATTCACAGTCCCCTAAAATATTATTTTATTCCTCACTTTTCTTAGATGGGTTTCCTACAAAAGTGACTGTGACACGGAGCTTTACTTACAGGATTTTTAATGGAAGTGATCTGTGGAACACGTGTAAGAAAGTGATGGGAGAAGGACTTGGCAAGGGCAGAATGTGAACTGTGACATTGCTGCAACAGAGCCCACCATCAAATCCATGAGGAACTTCGGAGCTGGCTGACCTGGAGAGGTGTCACACCGACTGGTCTTTGTACCTTCACGTTAACCAGGCATTGGGTGCAGCTGCCCCTGGAAAGGGGCCATAACCTTGGGTGACACAGGTCCTTGGGCTGAGGGCTATTCCTGGACCAGGACTCAGCTGTGAGTTTCAGCAGCCAATCACTCCTAGTGGTGAGGACATGAGTGCCCGGGTCTGAAGCAGGGAGATGCACGGTACAACAGCACTCCCCACACCCTCTTCTACTTGGAAAGCCACCTCCCACAGGACTCTAACTATTCCTACAGCAGAGGTCAAGGGCCACCTGTTATTCCTTTCCTGTTCTGACTACCCTGGCCAGAGAAAAGTTTCCACACCCCTGAATTCCTTGCTAGTATCATGACAACTCAGGAAACAGCTGATCCCAAGCACAGCAGAGGGAGAGTAGATGTTGAGACACAATCCTATCCAACTTGCCACTATTTATTTATTTTTTTTGCATGATGCATAGGGGTTTCATTTTGCATCAAAAAAGAAGGGAGGGTACACAGTATCTAGGACATAAAAATACATGAATAACAATGAACCAGAAAGACAGTGACACTGATTCTGTTCTCGAGTGGTACCAGAAACCCCTAAAGCTTTACAGCAGCTAGAACAAAAATTTGAAAGCAACATTTTCAAGAATGGTTTTATGATACTTACGATTCAAGTAGCGCTGCTTCTGGGGCTAATGCAACACCGTGACACAAATTATGGAATGGGTCTTCTGCCCAACTGTTTTACGAACCTCTGTGCAGCCTGTGCACGCTAAGAAGGAGGGATGGTGGTTATCCAAAGTTCGAGTAATCTCGTAGAGGACACTGGCAGCCACTGAAGAGGTGAGTAATTTTCAAGAGTCTCATAGGCATCACTGAGGAAGCTGGAGAGAAAACATGAATGAACAACTTGTGAGCACACTGAGTAAGTCTCTACATTCATGTATGGAAGAGATGACTGGTTTGATGCCCTGAGTCAGGAGGCAGAGGCAGGAAGGCGTAAAACTGCTGAATTAATGAAATTCATCATGGATTTTAGTATGAGCTAATTTGAAAAACTCAGTTTCCCCTAGAAGTTATCACATAATGCCTTTAACTATCTGTGTGTGTATCTCTTCTAACTAGACTATAAAATCCTTGCAGGACCATGTCTTTCCTTCACAAATATTTAATGATTAATTCATAGATTGATGCCTAAAGTTCTCCTAGGGCTCTAAAGGATGCTATTTATTATTTATTCCATCTCATGGACTGGGCTTAATAAGCAAATAATCATAATTATAAAGGATTGCTTTCTCAGTAGTCACCACTCAGTGATTAATGTCTTTTCTGTCAGCTTTTTTTTTTTTCATTAATATTAGAGTCCCTATATCCTTAACTGTCTTCTTCCAAATGTCTCATATTCCTATTTTCACTTCTTCCCATCATGGGAGATTCCTTCATGATGGCGCTGTTCCATCCCCAAGACTTACATGACATTTAGGATCACAGAGTTCTTAGATGCTGGTGACATTGACCAAATATAAAGTTGTTTAATAGATCTGAGAGCTTCCCTGGTGGCTCAGATAGTAAAGAGTCCACCTGCAATGCAGGAGACCTGGGTTCGATCCCTGAGTCTAGAAGATCCCCTGGAATAGGGAATAGCAACCCACTCCAATTTTCTTGCCTGGGAAATCCCATGGGTAGAAGAGACCGTCAGGCCCCAATCCATGATGTCACAAAGAGTTGGACACGACTGAGAGACTCACACACACAACAAACCTGAACCACAAAGTGAGTTACATAGAGACCCTAGCCTGGGCTACTTTTTAATCTTCTTTCCTCATGCTCTTAGATTTCTATTCTTTCTCCCAAATGTTTTGGCAATAAAACTGAATACTGATAAAGCATTAGTTGGTACATTTCTAAATATTTTCAGACACTGAGGATGAAGGTCAGGTAAACCAATGAGTCTGAGAGGATTTTATGGATTACTCATGAGATGGTAGGTTAGTTGGTTATTTCACAGTATTTTCTTGTTCTCTTTCCCAAACATAGAAAATTCTCACTCTACAAAGTCTGCTCAATGCTAAACTTCAAAAATGACCTCCAACATACATACTTTGTTCAAGATGTGGGAATCACTTCCTGAATTTTAACTGGGCCAAAGAGACATATGTGTATGCATATCCATGATACTCTCATAAATACATAATATGTTACATATACAAGTGTTTCATACTTTTTTATAATGAAAATATGTAGACAACACAGAAACTAAGACAAGTACAAACATAAATATGAGAGGATTCTAAATCATTTCTGTGGAGAAAGAAATGCTTGGGGCTTTTAGGGGTCAATACTTTGCTTGATAACAAGGCCCTCTACACAGGGAAGGTTTCCTTTATACTTAAAGGAGGGTTTTGATTGGATAAGCCAGATTATTGTACCACCTTTTTCATGTTTTATGGAGCCAGAGCCTTAGAAATGCAAAAGAGCAAGAATCCCCTTGTTTAAATGAGTAACTTTTCTTACATAGGCTCTAACTGCCTCCTGAACTGCCAAGTGATAGTGAGCATTATAAAACCATCTCAGAAGAAATATCCTATTTCCTAATACCCAGAAGGCATCTTGATAGTTGATTATCCTCTAAGTGAGTTCCTTATCTGACCCAAGTCTTACTCTGCAAGCTTTTGTTCATGCATTTCCTTCCTATTAGTGTTTACAGAAACTGCAAAAGTCAAAGGGAAGTGGTAATTGCTCTTGGCACTTTAGAAAATGGTCTTCTTTCTGTACTTATCATTTTCTCTAAAGCTGTCTTCTGCTGGGTCTTTTTATCAATTGTGCTTCACACTGTAGATCAACACATTTGGAGCCCCTCTGCCTGCTAAGTCCCTTTCTTGTATTCAGTTCAGTTCAATTCAGTTGCTCAGTCGTGTCCGATTCTTTGTGACCGCATGAATTGCAGCACGCCAGGCCTCCCTGTCCATCACCAGCTCCCAGAGTTCACCCAAACTCATGTCCATCAAGTCGGTGATGCTATCCAGCCATCTCATCCTCTGTCGTCCCCTTCTCCTCCTGCCCCCAGTCCCTCCCAGCATCAGAGTCTTTTCCAATGAGTCAACTCTTTGCATGAGGTGGCCAAAGTATTGGAGTTTCAGCTTTAGCATCAGTCTTTCCAATGAACACCCAGGACTGGTCTCCTTTAGAATGGACTGGTTGGATCTCCTTGCAGTCCAAGGGACTCTCATGAGTCTTCTCCAACACCACAGTTCAAAAGCATCAATTCTTCGGTGCTCAGCTTTCTTCACAGTCCAACTCTCACATCCATACATGACCACTGGAAAAACCATAGCTTTGACTAGACGGACCTTTGTTGGCAAAGTAATGTCTCTGCTTTTCAATAGGCTATCTAGGTTGGTCATAACTTTCCTTCCAAGGAGCAAGCGTCTTTTAATTTCATGATTTGAAATTCACTGAAGTAGCCTAGTGCAAATACACTAATATTTTCTATGCTAGATTTCGTGAGAAAGCAGTGAGTAGAAAACTTAATTCTTTTTCTGCAGTTTGGCGCAGTCATAAAATAGTTGAGATTTGAAGATGAGTTTATATACCAGAGATGAGACACTTAAGACAAAACTTAAAAGGAGAAGAAAAGCTTTAATACTCTTTTTGTTTTCTATTTAAGATCACTATGAAGTAATAAGAAAGACAGTATAAGTGGTCTATCGTTTCAAAGAGTATGCATGATTCTTATAGCCGTCCTGCTAATAATACTTCCATGTGCAAGAACCACCACCTGATTTCTTCCTTCAGTGTTTCCTAAGGACTTATTTCCCTACCTGCCTTTGTTATGAATCCAGAGTTTGTATTGGATCTATCCCTGCTCACCTTTATTTCTTCAGTGATTTAGTTGAGCTCTTTCCTACTGTCACCACACTTACTTTACAGAAAACCAAGAGAGAGATTTTCTGACTTAATACCAGTTAGACTTGTCTCCTAATGTCAATCTGTCAAGTCATCATTACTTTGAGCCTTTAAATATAAGAACAAAGAGGATTTTTATTATTGGATCCAGGCTCTTTCTCCATTTTCCTCTCCACATTCACTGTTATAGTAAATATCAGTGCTTACTGTAAGACGAGCATGTATTCTTACAGTGAAGCTTTATTCCAAGAGCATCAAATTCTATAGTAAAAATGTCATACTTTACAAAACTGATCCAAGCTTTTAAGATTAACATAGAAGAAAGAGATTCTGAAGGTATTCACAATTTACCAATCTTTGGGTAAAAAAAGAAATGTATTTTAATTTGGATTCATTAATTTGCCAAAAGTGACCCATGTTTCCCAGTAGCGATAGGAAGAAATGTAGTAATATTTTCACTCCTAAAGCCCTTTCATCCCAAAATCATAAATATGCTTCAATCATTAATTAATTAAGTATTCCAGCCTTACCACTGAAGTAGGTGAGTTTCCTGTCTCCAACTGAGGCCAGTGCTCAGAGAAAGGCAGAATCTTCCCTAATGCAGCTAATTAGGCAGTGCACACCACTAGGGAAAATTTCTGATCCCAGCTGGATATCAACTTGTGCCCTAAAGAAATGAGACTTAATAGCCCTTCAAGTTCTCATCCTAACCTCTGTCCCTGCTGTTGATATTCTTAATCATATCAATATCTAGTTCTTTTTGGCCTATTACAGAGCTGTTGGTCCACAGGGCATCCAGGGTCTTAAAAGAAATCACAGACAAAATGTACACTGTATTAAAACAAACAAACAAACAGAGCCTTCTCTTCTAGGTTCAGCATTTAACTTCTGTCTATGGGAAGGTCACATATTGAATGGGTGTTATGATCACCTCTCAGAGGCAGGATGGACTCATATGCTCACAATCTGGTTCACATGTTGAGATTGATGACATACACAAGAGAATATAACGAAGGTTTATTCATCACAGTGAATACCCCCAGAAAGAGCAGGGCTGGCTCCCCAGCTGGTCCAAAAATGCCTTATGAGAGCAAGGAAAGGTGTCTGCCATGGGAGTTTATTAAAGGTGGCTAAGGAGTAGGACTGAGGTGAGGGCCCCACAGGCACTGATAGGGGCTGGCATGGTTTGAACTTTCTTCACGACACAGTCAAAGAAATTGAAGGGATTCTTAAGGCAGAGGGAAGGATGTAGAGGTGAGGCAGGAAAACTGTCAGCACTCAAACACCAAAACTTCCTCGCTCTTAAAAAATAAAATCAGTCACTCTTTATTACGCAACACTGCATAAAATTCCCAGATCGCACAAAGATGTTGTATGCATATCACTCTATGAAAGAATTACATATCAAGGGAGCACTTGGAGAGGTATAATATAAATAAATAATTCAATGTCCTTAAGATTTTTGACTGAGATGCTATAAGCACAGTCAGTTAACAGTTGGTAGGTTCTGTGGTACCAGGAAATAAAAGGCACCTTTTCTGATAAATGGTAATGAAATGTGGTCAGGCTCCTCTGTGGATTCTTGTATTCTTGGCCTTCTTATTTGGCCCCAATGCTATCTTTGCTATTTAAAATATCATGTATTACTCTTTCTGACCATTTAACAATAGTGAAAGTGGTAGCAATTAAAGGACTTAACCCACGGTCACAAGGACCATATGACTTCTGATTTAGCATTAATCCACCAAAGCAGAATGTCCCTTCCCATTACTTGTCATAATCTCAGTAATCATAAATGTATGATATTCCTTTCCCTTCAAGCTTTCTAAAAACCATGTTGTGTGGTCTTAATTTTGTTGTACAATTTAATCTAAATTAAAAAGGGGTAAAAAGAGTTTAGCCATGTCATCTTAAAAGATTAAAGCTATGCAAAGGAAAATTCTGAAGTTATTGTTTGAATTAATGAAATGTTCCCAACAAACATTCCATGAACAAATTCCTCAATATTCTAAGCTTCTTGTTGTTTCCTCATGTTATAACAGGAGCTCTGATGTTGTTTTTAGGTTCAAGTTAGACAGTATTACGTAGCAGGGAACATTTCACTCCAGGCTTATACATCCGTTCTTGGTATCCTGTTCTGGTTCACCCTTGGCTGCAGATCAATACTTCCTACTGTTTCAGTGCCTGTGTTTCTCCTCTCTCCTCATGTATCACAAACTGCTTTCAAGAAATGATCTGATAGCTGCTAAATATAAAAGTTTCTTTTATCACTATGGAAGTAAGGTGATTTAATTTATTCTTTTTTTCATTCAACAAAAATATACTGAGCGATATGATATTTTGGGCTTGGGCAAACCAAGACAGATCTAGTCTTCTGCTCTCGTGGAGTACAGCTTAGGATATGGGGCAAGCATTCATCCTTCATGTAATGTAGACAGAATTTTTTGTGATCTCCCAAATGTCTTAAACCAGGACATGGAAGAGGCAATATGTAAATATATGCCTCTGTTATTCTAAATCCCATACCCTTCATTATGAGGTAGCAAGGAGATGTTTCTAAGCTTAAATGCATTCAATTCATGGAGGAGCTATTAATTTTACAAATGGAATTGAATATTGGACAGCAGACCTTACCTAAATCAAAACCATTGCACACTACATAGCTGTCCCTCTTCAGTACATTTAGAAGGCTTGGGGTTATTAATTTATTTTTCTGAATGTTTATGTAACCTTTTACTATATTCCTTTAGGCTGTTAAAAAAGCCTCAGTAGAGGTTTGTCTATTGCTAAAGGCAAGGAACACAGGAGTTGGCTCCAGGCACAGTTATAAAATAAATATGTTATTTTTTTTTTTCCCAAAGAAGAAAAATAGCCATGAGAAAGCTAGTTTCCTAAACAGGATGTGTTGGGAATTTTTTTTTTTTCACTCATGATTGAGTGTGGCAACAAACTAGGATTATTGTTTTAGACATCTTAAACTTAAAAAAAAAAAAAGCCTGAAATATATTATAGAGGAACATGGAAGCAAGCAGATCTCATATAAATTCTTAGGAGCCAACACAGAATTCATTTCAAGGCTGACCATCTTAGTATGTATGTTTAATTACTCAGTTACTGATATGCAAAATACCTTGTCACCAATACAATTGTTGGTTTATCTGGCATATGCTATATAACACCGTGGAAGAACAAGCCACTTGACTTTGTGTCTGGAAATGTTAAAAAAGAAGTATACTCCATAATGTTTATTCTGCATCGCAGCATCTTTGCAAAAAGGATCAGCTCAGAATGAACTTGCATTTTCTTTCTTTGTGTTGTCAAGGAAATGGCCCAATGTTAGATCAGTTTTTGTCCTTGCTAAACTAATTCCAGAATGAGGTTTTTAAAAGTGGATGCCTACACAAGGATATTTTCATTTGTTATACTCTGCTAAAAAGGCACTGGCATAGTGTGTTTTGACTTTTTAAAATGTTCTCAGGATTTGAAAGGCTGGTCATTGTTGTTATGTTTTACTTAAACTCTCAACAACCTGTCAGAAAGGGGTGAAACAGTCAAGATATAAAATATACAAAACATTTCAAAGTAGAGTGAAACACACTTAAGCTGTTTTTTAATCTATATTGTGCCTTTAAATCTTGATACCTCATTTTGGGGGGGAAAGAATCTAAACGGAACAGGAAATGACACATAAGATTACTTCCATAAAAATAAAAATTACTGGAAAGAGGAAACTGATGTTTGAGGCTAAAACCTACTGTTCTGTTTGGAAGCTAAGATGTACCTCTTCCCAAGAAACAGTTTACTCAAAGCCTACATTCTCCATGATAGTCTTAGGGTATCAAATACCAAAGAAATACCACTCAAATACCAAAGAAATCTATTCATTTTAAAGTAAAAAGAAATCAAATCCATTTTCCCAAATAGATCGTAGTCTACAGTAGATATTGCACTTTTATTTACTAATGTATAACAAAATGTGAGTGGAGACAATTTTTAAATTCCACCAACTATTAACTTTCTGATTTTTACTTTAAAGAGGTAACTGTATTTTCAAAAGACTCATGTTTTCCTATGAATAACAATTAAGACTCACTTCCTCTGTAGTTAAATATCAGCTGTCTAATTCAATGTTTTTCAGTAGGAAGGTTTAGCCTCCGTATCTTTTCTACTCATTCAGCATTTATAAGAAAAATATTCCTTTTTCATACGTGCCTGAAGGAATGAAGCCAAAAGCTTAAATTGTTAATATTGACCAAAAATGTACACAGCCGCAGCATATGCCCCTTGCCATTCACAAAACATATGCTAATTGGAAGTAAATATCATCCATCCATGACTAGACTTGCAAACTCAGAACTGCTTTACAAATAACAAGATGTGCCTTCTTTCCTTATCAAACAGCAGAGAGAAGGAAAGTCACCCATGGCTCTGTGAATGCATTGATTGATACCCTATTATTTATGTGATTATACAATGAGAAGAAATGTAGGTAAGAAATGAGGAAAGAATCTTAGATAAAATTTCTCAATGAATTTCATGTCCAAAAAGAAAAAACATGTATTTAAATAACAAAACTCACATTTATCCATTTTAATTAGTTACTGATTCCCAGGGGTACTGAGTTGGTTTGTCAAATAAAAATGATGTTTCTGAATACTCCAATTTTTTTTTTTTTTTAAACTGAGGTGAAGGATGAAGAAGATTGAAACCTCAAATAACCAAAAACAAACAAACAAAAAAATTGTTCTGAGTTCCTGGTATCTTAATCTTATATACATAGTTGGACAACTTCGAACCAGGTTGAATGTCATTGTGTCTATATTTAAGAATTAGATGACTTTTGGGTCTAATGGTACTCTCTCCTTCCGTGCTTCTTTCCTCACATCTGGTCGCCAAAGAGTCGTTCCGTCACCCTGTAGCCTGCTAATGAGATCCCCCATTTAATTAATACCATAAGAATTTTAATTCTGACTGAATCAATTTAACGTGATGTGATTTTGTCAGCTCTATTCCCCAAGTAAAAAGTGAGCCTGATGCTTATTACATACATCATTTCACGGGCTCTGCATTCCCTGCTGACTTAAACAAATTCTAATTAAGACTAATTAAAGCATCATTTATGAAAGCGCTTGTGATAGCTATGCAAACATTCTGGGTGGGTATGCTTTGCATAATAATTATCCTAGTTAATATTAAGACTAGGTCCTTGGCAATTAGGTCTTTGAAACAGAGAGTTATTCTGAATTTAGCCCTTTTCAGTGTAAGCAATTAATAAAAAAAAAAAAAAGTGCTAAATTTATGTAGTGGCTTCATTAACAAAATAAATTTAGAAGTAGTAGTATTGTTTGCATTTTTAAAACTAAGCATAATTCTTAATCCAGGTGACAGTTATTAAAATAAAAGAATGCAGTTCCTGGATCTGGTAAATTTATTGTAGCCATCTAAGAAAAAACTTAATTTTATAAGTTTTATTCAGTTTTATTTTTAAATAAATTTGACTAGTCTAAAGCATATTACTCAAATATTACTTAAATATATAGATGTCTTCTAAGGAACACAGACACCTGAAACGGTGTTTTATTTTAAAAATCAGTTTTTTAAAAAACATTTTAAAAATCTAGTACAGACTCAACATGTTGTAATTAAATTTTTTATAAAATCTTCAATTTTATAATGACTTGATAGACCTAGTATGCAAAATTTTTTAAAAAATGCTTCCTTACCCCTGTGGGTTTTGTAAAATTAAAAATTCTTACTGCATTCATAATTTGCTTTTATTTTTAAAATCCTGATTATATTGTCAGTATTCATTGTGCTGCAAAATTGAAATATATTAAAATGCTGTAAGAACTGCTAGCCTTTCAAACTCCTATATACACTATTTCTAGGACTATATGGCAGGGTCGAGTGAAGTTGGACGTTTGAAGAGGCAAATGGGTAGAAAGAAAGAAAATATGACTCCTTTATTAAACAGGTAAAGGAGATTGATAATAGATGTTACCAATAGAAGACTTAAAAGCTTCTTTCTCTTTCATCTTTACAAATACAGTGAATGCAAAATTCAGGGCAGGAAACTCAGAGGTAGGCAACTACTAAAAAGGCTGAAAGCATTAAAAATATAGTCGACTGGCTTTTATCCAGCTGTGCAGAAAAACAAACAGAAGTTTTGTACAAAGTCCTATCTTTGAATACTGATGGGTTGACAATCACTGAAACTGAGGAAGAAATTTTATATCTTACTATGTAGGGAAATTGAGAATCTCTCTAAATTTCTATCAAATACCCAGTTACAAATTTTAAAAGTCTCTATTAAACTCCCATGAGAGCAATATGATGCCATAAAGAGCAACAAATAACAGACTGAACTGTCGCTAATGATTCTGTGAGACAAACCTGAGAGTATAAAGTGACATGCATAAATCTAGAAAGCTCAGTCACATTCTACACAAAACTGCCTTACAAAATGTAACCGATCCTACGATTCCAAGAGCAGTACTGAAATGTCAAGCAGGCTACACCCAGGCAGTGAAGGATACAGCTATTCTAACTTCTTTATCAATTAACTGGATGTAACAGAGTAGGTGGACTCATTAATTTGGCAAATGACACAAAGTGAGAGGTGTTTCATTTTAACACCAGTGAGCAAGTATCCAAAACAATGGCTAACAGAATAAAGCTTACTGGACATACTTCTAATAGCCAAAACTAGTGGGAAAAAAAACTACAAGACCAAAACATTAAAAGAGATGTAGGAGTTGTAATAAACGTTTGATCATGATCCATCCGGTTAGCAGATTTTCTTAAAACTCCTAAACTGAGCATGACCTTGTGTCTGTATATTTATATACACAAGCTACATAGATAGACCTTTATTGTATGAGAATCATGAAGCAATCCTTCCTTCAAATAAAAGTATAGTCAGTGTAGTCACAGAGAGATGGGGAAGTAACTATTGAGGAAGGGTTAAATGATGCAATTCAATTTCACAAAGAATTGTCAAGAGTCTTCTCCAGGCCATTGAGGACAACTAAAGGGACACATAATCATAGCTTCCCATTTTAGTAATTTCTTTTTATTTGTTATTCAGAGGTCTCTGAGAATCAGACAAACAATTAAATGACAAATCACAGAGGTTCCTTATGAAAACAAGGGCAGAATGTCCAGGATCTGGAAGTATGGGGAGAGAAATATGTCATGGATATAGGCAAATGGATTACGGGATTGGCACAGAGTTTAAGTGTGGGTTGGGAGGATGGGGACAGTTCTTGCCCGAGGTGATCAACAGATAAGAACGTAGGAAACAAGCACTGGTACAACTTTGTAAGCATCCTCACACAGAAGGTGGACCAGCTACAAACACTTTGAAGGGGAAAAAATAATCACTAGCAGAAATTTGGGCTTCCCTGGTGACTCAGACGATAAAGAACCTGCCTGCAATGTAGGAGACCTGGGTTTGATCCCTGGGTTAGGAAGATCCCCTGGAGATTTAGGTGAGAAAATAAAACAGACCAGAAAAGAACCATAAGTCATTTGCTTACCATCTAGAAGGTAAACTGTAAGCTAGGGTGGGCAATGCGTGACTTCCCTGTTAGCAAGAAGCCCTATAAAATAGGCAACTGTTGTAGCATCAAACCAGCCAGTGAAGGTCAAATTTCCTTAACTTTACCATCTTTTCCTTTCTTCTTTTATTTATTTGTTGGCCTCTCTTTTTTGTTCCTTCTTTTTTAATATAAGTGAATGGCCTAACTGTGGGAGCCGGTCTATACTGAAGTAGTAACCAAAGATTTATCACCCAGAGCAGTGGTTCTCAAATTGGGCATACGGCAGAACCCCCTGAAAAGCTAATTAAAACACAGGTTGCTGGGCCCACACCCAGAATTTCTGATTCACTGAACAGACCCACTACCGAGTGGGTGGAGGCTGAGAACTTGCCTTTTCAACAAATTCTCAGATACTGTTGAAGTGGCTGATTCTGAATCACGATTTTGAGAACCATTGCTCTGCCCAAAATTCAAAAGTACACAGTCTGCAAACAGAAACCACAAATGAAATCACTGGTTTGAACAACTGCAATCTTTACATTAACTATTATGAATATTCAGCCAGTAAACATCTAGATGGCCATACCATTTTTTCCAGATGGTGGCTGTTTCAATTGTTCTATGCCCAAGCCAAATTAGATGTTTTAAACATGACCTGAACACTGTCCATGAAATGTCTTACATTTCAAATTCTATACCAAAATTATTCTTGCTAAGAAGAAAACTCTAAAAATTTTAGGCTTGATCTAAATATTTCACTTCTGGACCCCTTAGAGAAAGAGGAAGTGGCAACCCTGTATTAGCTGTAGGCAACCCAACATCACCCAGTTTACACTAAGTAGGAATAGAAAGTACACATCCCTACACCAATATCACATTGTTGAACCAATCTACTATACAAAGGAGGAAACTAAAGCTCAAAGAGGTTAGATATCTTGCCTGAGACCACACAACACTAAGTCAAGATTAAGTTTTCCTAAAAGGAAGCAAAGGTTTTTCCACTGTGATCTCACTGTCTCTGTACTTAACCACCAAAGACAATTATTTAAAAACTGACCATCAAGTTGTTGTTTTTGTTTTTTTTTGAGTGGGAATTTCATCTTTCTTAATGTTCTAACTTTTCTCGGTAAGTACCTACAGGAAGGTAAGTCCTTTGTTTTACCTTGATTAGAAATGCTTATTTTGGACAAACTGCTAGGTCCAAACGGAGAAGGCACTGGCACCCAGCTCCAGTACTCTTGCCTGGAAAACCCCTGGATGGAAGATGGGGTCCATGGGGTCGCTGAGAGTTGGACATGACAGAGAGACTTCACTTTCACTTTTCACTTTCATGCTTTGGAGAAGGAAATGGCAACCCACTCCAGTGTTCTTGCCTGGAGAATCCCAGGGACGGGGGAGCCTGGTGGGCTGCCATCTATGGGATCGCACAGAGTCAGACACGACTGAAGCGACTTAGCAACAGCAGCAGCACTAGGTCCAAATATGATTGTTGCCAAGTCTTGTGGACTATTGAGAGATTAAAAGTAGACCAGCTAGTGGGCGGTGGATGCTTTAGTTTTTGTCCCCTATAAACCAGAGGTGTACCAGTAGTCCTCTCAGGAAGGCGAAATAGCCAGCTTGTATCTGAGAGCACTGTGTTCCATAAATGCCTCCAAGAAACTGTGAGTGACAAGAGACTGGGGAGAGAATTTCCGTTTGTTTTCTTTTTCAAACACACAAGGTTTGTATGGATTTCATTTGATCAAGTGAAAAGCCTATAAAGAGAAAGAGGTGGAATGAGGTTTCAAGATCTATATTCTCCAAGGACTAATAACTGGCAGTGGCAAACGGGGCTGAAGTGGAAGTGAGCAAGTTGGGCAGGGATTTAACTCACACTCCGAAGGGAAGGTTTGTATATGGGTTGTTTGTTCAAATAACAGTTTAGCCTTGGAGTTTAATACAAGGTATTCAAGTAAAATAAAAAGTAAACCCCACTCAGCGAGGCAGCAAGCTCAAGGAGGAAACTGGCTTTACGACAGACACACATGAAAAGCTGGTGAGAGGAAATAAGCGTGCACTGCAATCTTCCTCTCCTAACAAAGATGGACAACAATGGAATTTGCAGAAGTCAGTCCTAAAGCTTGTGAACCTTTCTTTGCTTTCAGCTACCTCTTTGATTATTGACTCTTTCATCAGAGGAGGCATGGAGGCCAAAGAGGGGAAAGAGTAATGTGCCCCAATTCACTACTTGTTAACAATGGAGTTTAAAAAGAAAGGAGGGAGGCAGAGGTGGGGAAGAGAAAGGACTTACCAAATGAGGTTTGGGGGATTATCTGTGGATTTCATTTAAACATTCTCTATCTTATCCTCAATATAATGGAAATAGTAAAAGTTGGGCTTTATTCACCTATATGAATATGTGAAATTCAGTCTCTACTTGCCACTTACATCTCTATGAAGGGCATACAAACAGTACAGATGGAAATGATATTGTTTAATTAGTGAATGTTCAACAGGGTGAACCAAAAATCAAAATATAAATATGCATTGTATAAACAGAGAAATTTAGAAAGCCATGTTAATTGTATCTAGTTAATTTTTAACAGCTTCTTGGTATATTAGCTTTCTAGGTTGTACTCTATTCCTTTCCATATTACTCTATTGACAGGCAGCTGGTGCAGTAATAAAACTGCTATTCCCAGATCTGCCAAGGGCTCAGAGAGAGATGAGTACAAGACAGATATCTACCCACTCACCATTTAACGTGTACCGTTTCCTACTGAACATGCAGATGGCATGGCGGTCCCAGATTTCATTTGAGTTAATCTAATCCCTCCACTGCTCCCACTAGAAAGGAGGGCATTAGCAGCCATATGTCAACCAGATTTGTCAGATTATTCATTACAATTAATTGCTGTTCTCACTTAAGGCCTTTAAGGCTGTGAATTGCTCTGAATTCTATTGCAAACACAAAATTATGAGTAAAAGACTTTAGCCCTGTCATTCAAATTTCACGCTGACCTTTATCAGCTTTTGGCTTTTCCATGGGTGCTGGGCTGAAAGCTTTCTAATTGGTGTTCCATTTCTTCCTCACTACAGGTAAGCTGTCGGCCTAGGCAGTAAGTATGACCGGAAAGACAAGAGGAAAAACTCTTAGGTCCCAGCAGACAGTATTTAACTGCCAACTAATAATACATTAGGAGGGTAATGAAACGAGCTAGATGTCATAATGACCCAGTATACTAATTAAGTCTCTAAATACTGCAGGTTTTTAAGACATTTTCTGTCTTAGAAAAGCTTATTTTTGGAACCCAATTTCTTTTACATTGTTTCATTATTCAAACTCTTTTGTAAGTTATTATGGATGATCATTAGAAATTAACCAAATTAATACCCACACCTTCACATGAAGGTGAGGTTGGACTCCAACAAGCTGGACTCTGTCAATGTTGTCATTTTATTGTATCCTCTGACCAAGGAAAATTTGAGACTTTTCAGCCCCTACAAAAGTTGTTATTGAATTTATTTTATTTACTGCTACCAAATACCATAACTCAAAGTTAAAAGCCCTGTGTTGTACTCATTCCTTTGATTTTCAGGGTGCTGTTGAATCTGTTTGGTGATGAATGTGTCCTCAACCAAAGTGATGGTGAGACAGAATCAGTACTGTTTGATTAGATGATCATCAGAGGAACCTTGATTGCCAAGAAGTGTCTGTCATTGAGATTATTAAGCCACAGTGGGGCTGCCTTGATTAACACTTTGTTTGCAACTTCAGACCAGTGATTTTGGCAGATGTTTCACAAATCTTGACATGAAGCTTTTATTAAGGATCTTCTAAGGAGGAGAAGTTGACAGTTGAAACTTCTGCTCTGATTTCCTTGTTTGCATTTGAAGTCTTTGTAGAATAACTTAAGGTAACATCTTAGGTGGGGATGAAGTGGAAGGGAGGAAATTAATGGTGATTTTTTTTTCCCCCTGATAGTTACAGAGGTTACTACTAGGAGCCAAAAGCTATTCTTAGCACTCAAGTGCTAGAACAATCATGTAATAATATATGAGCATGAGGTTTGGCAATCTCCTCTAAAACAAGAATACTAACCTTATGCTTCCTTAAAGCAATGTTTTTTTTTTTTTAAATAAAATAACAAAGAACAATTATAGTACTTAAATCAGATATGCATTTCAGTACACTGCTTATTCTTCCTTTTACTGAACATGGAGATTTTCAAATGGTAATGTAGGTCAAACAAAAAAGGCCAAGGATATAGTTATTGGCCTATAAAAGCATAATTAATACATTTTCCCTCTAAATGAGGAAAAAAAAAGAGTAGTCTCTTTAGGTAGGCTTTTCTTCTGATTAAGTATGATCTTTGCTCAATATCTTAAAACCCTGAACATGATTCAAAAGAGTTTACACAAGATGACTACTATGTCATGGATAGATTTCTCTTCTTAATTTAAAAATTAAAGACACTATATAAAAACAAAATATTTGATTTATATAAAGATATGTAAGGTTACATCTTTCATTAATATAGATGAAAGAAAAATATGTCCATTTCTGCAAAATTAATATTTGTCCATCTCTCAAATCACCAAAGATTAATTTCTCTGTTAGAGCACAAAGAGTTTTATCTTTATTTTTTAAAATTTATTTATTTAATTGGAGGATAATTACTTTACAATATTGTGATGGCCTCTGCCATAAGTCAACATGTAGCTTTGAAACATATACATTACCATATGTAAAACAGCTAGACTTATTTTCTTCATATGTCCTGGCATCTTTTTTGTCCAACCAATAGGATTTCCTGATTGAACTAAGCTGAGGGATGGCGTGACTGACTGAACAAGCTTTGCTATCCGATGGTTATTAGATCAAGAAAAAGTTAGGCTCCGTATTGAAGCAAAAGAAGGACAACCACTAGATCAAAGAGGAAACAATAATGATGCAATGGATACAGGAGGAGATGCTCTACATTTCCAGCAACCTCAAGCAGCAGAAAGTGATTGCTGAGAGAAGTCTGAAACAGTGACCCCAGATTTATTATATAAAGGTAATATTTCAACCTTGACCCCTGCTGCTGCTGCTGCTAAGTTGCTTCAATCGTTTCCGACTCTGTGTGACCCCATAGACGGCAGCCTACCAGGCTCCCCCGTCCTGGGATTCTCCAGGCAAGAACACTGGAGTGAGTTGCCATTGCCTTCTCCAATGCATGAGTGAAAAGTGAAAGTGAAGTCGCTCAGTCGTGTCTGACTCTTAGCCACCGCATGGACTGCAGCCCACCAGGCTTCTCCGTCCATGGGATTTTCCAGGCAAGAGTACTGGAGTGGGGTGCCATTGCCTTCTCGGTGACCCCGCTAGTAATAATCAAAACCAAATGATCTGGTCAGTCATATTGCCCCACTGAACCTCACTTGCTCCATCCATGTAAGTGAGAGAGTTAGAATAAATCATTTCTTTTATTTCCTAAATTTGATACTAAAAGTTATGAAATGCTAAGGAAAATAAAAACAAGTATAAAGCTTATCCAGAAGCAAAAACATCTGTATATCAAAGACAAAAAATCTTGACAAGCTGTATTGGCCTCTTTTCACATCATCCCATGAGAATTAGCTTGAGGTGAAATGAAAACAATAATGAAATCACAAGTGATTTTGTAAAATTTCTAAGCCCAGTGCTTTCTCTCTGTGAGGGCAGTCCAAGCGAGGCTACAGCTGTTTAAAGTTTTTTGTTATGTTTTGTTTTGTTTGATTTTGTCTCTCCTGTTAGTGTGGTACAAACAACACCTGTCACTTTTGATTTTATGTTCTGTGATGAGAAAAACTATATATGTCTGGTTCTTAGTTATATATTCCTAGAACTCAGTGTAGTATCTAGTGCTTAATGGATACATAATAAATATTTGTTGAGTGAATCACAATGACACACATAAATATCTTTTTTTCCCCCTAATCTGGTAAAAATATGGTGTCAAGTGTCCAATATCTTATTGGAATAGTTTGTATTATAATATCTAATACTGGGAAATTATAATGTCCAATATCTTACTGGAATAGTTTAAAATAGATTTATCTTGATTTCCATTGATTTTCTCTATCCTGTTTTATTTCTGTGTACTTAAATATATCTGAGTTTGAAGATAATTTGGGGAATTTAAAAAATCCATTCAGCCAGGGCTGAGTTCCTTAGAAATTTACCAATTACATTTTTGCTAAGTAAAAATAAAGATGTTCTAATATTTGAATAGTTGTATGACTTCAAATGCATAATAGCATATACATAGCACATAATACATGTCAAATATCGCAGAATTTGTAAATGCTAAAAAAAAAAAAAGTCACCTGTATAGGTAAGTTTTTGTTTCAAATATATGCAAATTTTGGTTTTATTCATTAAATTTTATGACATTAATTTAAACTTCCCAAAACCAAAGTCCATCTCATTTAAAGTCACTTCAGTTGAAAAACGTCCCAGTTAGAGTATTAATAGATAAGTTAACCTGTCACAATGAAGAAGAGTTTTTTCCTTCCTTAAAATAGCACAAAACCAAAATGCAAACTCCTAGCTGATGAAACATTAAATAGCTCCCACCAGCAGCAGAAATCAGCAATATTAAGGGCCAGATTATAATATTCAACTTAGCCTTATTAAGGTAATTTTTTCCTTCTAACACATTGGTTATTAACAGCAGAAATGAAGCAATCTAGTTTTAAACTAGTTTGAACCAAAACTTTAAAGTCTAAGTTCTTATCCAAGTTATTTTATAATGATTATGCATTTCTACTTAAAAAATAGGCCAAATATGTATAAAAATAAAAGAAAATCTTTGTTCAAATAAATATGAAAATTTTCCATTCTTTGTCAGAAGACTTTGTTTATATTTTGTCTCTCCTCTGTGCCATTTTGACTCTATAAAAACTCTAAACTGAGAAAGTTATGGAAAAAGGCCTTAGCATAATGTAATGACCAAAACATTTCTATCAGAGAGAAAAGTAAGGAACATGGCAGGGCAGATCTTTGTAGGCAACTTAGATTTCTAAAAGGGTAGATATTCTCACTTACTGATAACAAGGGTGAACACCTCATATTCTCTTTCTGGGTCTTACTGAACTAGTCTATTTAATCAACATCCAATGCACACATAACTGTATAGTTTTTGTGAGTTTTTTTTAGAATAAGCTATGAAGGAAATGGCAACCTACTCCAGTACTCTTGCCTGGAAAATCCTATGGACAGAGGAACCTGGCAGGCTACAGTTCATGGGGTTGCAAAGAGTCGGTCACGACTGAGTGACGAACACACACACATAGTCTAAGTACTACTGAGAATAACCTGATGTATGATTTCTAATATAACACAATAAAATATTAGTACAGAAAACAGATTTGATACCAAGTAAGGTTCTAAGCAGAATCTGTAAATGCTAACTTGAGGATTTTTAAAGATTAAAGGATTATTAAATATCATATCATTAAAGAATGTCTTTGGCTAAAAAACAATGTTCCAGATAGACACAAAAGTAATCAAAGCAGACTAAAAATTAGAATTCTTTTATGTTGCTTTCACATACCAATATGCAGGGGAAAGCACTGGAAATATATACATATATACACACACACATATCAAATGCTAACAGCGTTTTCTTTAATAATTTTTTGGTCTTAACAATTGTTCATCTATATTTTCTAGAAACACTGCATGGAACATACTCTCTTAAATGAGGGAAAATGTTAAGGGATACAGTAAATTCAAAAGATGGACAAAAAATCTGGTAGTTGAAGAAAAAACATGAAGAAGTATGATATAACCTGAACTTCGATGAACAAGTGAAAGTTTTTCTGGGTGCAGGGAATAGCATAAATGGCACATAGGTGGAAAGCAACAGCACAGAGTTCATGTTGCTGGCATATGGACTGGTTCAGGGTTAAGTGTGACATGGCACGGCAGAAAGCTGGTTTGGATTCAGGTTACGGGTAGTCTTCAAAGCCATGCTAAGGACTCTACTTTGACTGGAGGGACAGAGGGACAGGGGCAGAGAACACTGACAGCCCTTGAAAAAGGGACTCACATGAGTATAGAAATTTGGAGGGGATCTCCTTCTGGTAGCTTATGATGCTAACTGAAAGCAGGGAAATTTCTCAGAAAGTTTTTGCAAAGTTTCCTTGAGAGGTTCTAATAAGAGTTAGGTTAGGTAGCAAGAGATTTGAGGGCTTTTCAGAGCTAAAATTACAAGGATTTGCTACTAACTGATTCTGAAGACATGTGGTGAGGATGGGCTCTAGGAAGACTACCAGAGTTTAACAGCTAGTTGTGCAGAAGAGGCGTCAACTGTCAGAGCCTGGCGTCAGCCCACTAGTTAAAACCTCGTATTAATGCTCTGACTTGAGAATGTGGAAGAACTGAGTTTGCTATGCATGTATGCGGGCAGAAAATATAAAGCTAAGGACAAAATTCTGGAGGATTTCTTATTTCAGGGGCAAGAGGAGAAAGACAAGCCCTTGAAGAAGCAGAGGAAAGTTCAAATACAACCAAGATGTTTCCTTTCACAGGAGACAAGAAGGGGAGAATATTTCATATAGGAAATAAAGGGCAGCACAGTCAAGATGCTCCTAGGGAACAGGGAAAGAATGTTGAAGGTTTTAGCTTCACTCCTGCCTCTCTGTCCCACTCCCAGCCTTTGAAGCTGTAACACTTGTCCCCAAAATATCCCCTATACAAACGAATGTGTGAGAGGAGAGAAAGAATAAAACAACAAAAACCTGCCCTGAGATTTATTTAGCTGAGAAACAGTGCATCTTAAACCTAGAAGGACTTCAAGGTCAGTTATGTAAACTTTCATTTCATATACAAAAAAAATGTAAGGCTGCCACCAGACTATATGACTTGCTCAGGGCCCCAAAATCTCAGTCCCCCTGGAACATACCTTAGTGCTTCTCTAGTCCACATCTCCACTGATACCAATCTTAGCTAGTTTCCTCTAAGAAGGTTAGAACCATGGAAAACACCACTGAATTTATCAGGTAGAATGGAGTCATTCTCTTTTAAGCATTTTTTCTGGAACTAAAGCCTTCTTTTCCTTTAAATAGGCTCTTATCTTTAGTAAAGACTACCTCCTTGTCCATCATCATTACTATACAGGTTTTATTTTTATTTATTTTGCTTGTTTTATAGTTCACAGGTAAAAATGAACATTGGAAATGATATTTTTTCTTTAAAAGAAAAGCTAAATAGATAAGAAAGAATATCAGGAAGGAAAAAATGGGGTAGTGGGTGAGTACATATCAAAAACATCTCACACAGAACTAGCTGAACTATGAGAAGTGAAACATGAAGGAGGACAGCAGAGAACAGCTCCCTTAAGGGCTCTCTATTTTCTCCTGTTTCATGAAAGGAAAAGATACAAGAAGCTGGTTGAGATCACGGGGTCACAGTGTCCCCAGCAGTAGCAGGGAGGGCCCTGTACGCAGGACTGTGGAAATGATATCCAGAGAAAAGGGTTGGATGGAAGTTGGAAGTGGTCTCCATGTGAGTTGGAGGAAAAAAAAAAAAATAGCGTGCAAACGGTCACTCTTACACAACTGATAAAGATGTAATTAATTTCGAAAGCAGCTGTTTTGAGGAAACTGCGGTGATACGGCGGTTCCCAGGTGGTGATAGTCGTAAAGAGCCTGCCTGCCAATGCAGGAGACACAAGAGACAATCCATGGGCCGAGAAGATCCCCTGGAGAAGGAAATGGCAACCCACTCCAGTATTCTTGCCTGGAGAATCCCATGGACAGAGGAGCAGAGGAACCCCGCTGCTGCTGCTGCTGCCAAGTCACTTCAGTCGTGTCCAACTCTGCGCAACCCCATAGACGGCAGCCCTCCATGCTCCCCGTCCCTGGGATTCTCCAGGCAAGAGTACTGGAGTGGGTTGCCATTTCCTTCTCCAATTCATGAAAGTGAAAAGTGAAAGTGAAGCCGCTCAGTCGTGTCTGACTCTTCGAGGCCCCATGGTGCAGCCTATCAGGCTCCTCCGTCCATTGGATTTTCCAGGCAAGGGTACTGGAGTGGGTTCCATAGGCCCGCAAAGAGTCAGACAAGACCGAAGCGACTTAGCACGCAAGGTGATATTATCTGTTATGGACCGAGGGTTTGTGTTCCATCAACATGTGTCTGTTAAAGCTCTAACCATCGTTGCGGCTGTATCTGGAGATGGGAGCTTCGAGGAAGTAATACGTGTTTAAAGTGCTCATAAGAATGAGGCCCCGGCCGGGCCTGACGACCTTCCGCAACACGTGCCAATTCACCGTGCTGCACTCCATCTCAGATCACACTGCCTGCCTTCACGTACGCCCCGGCTCATCATGTCTGGTACCTTAGACATCAATAGGTCGGCCTTGCGAGATCACAGGTACCTACCCTCCCCGGGCTAGTCACAGGCGCGGGAACACCCTTTCCTGGGCAGCTCGCCATCCAGCCACCTCACCAGGGCGCATCCACCAGCTACTGCCATTTCTCCAGGATGGGCCACGCATCCCGCCGTCCTGCACAAATGTAACGCCTCCACCGACTCTGTGCTGCTCAACCTCAGCCTCTTGAACCACAGTGACGTGATGGAAGGCAGGCTAACTACAGCTCCAGCAACACCCATACGTGCAGTGCGTAAGCGTGCCTTGCGCCTCCTGCTTTAGTGTAGCCTCCTTTCTGAGGCTGCGCATGCGCCTACCTCTGCCCCGTCCTCTAGTTGCTCAGGCAGTGCAGCTGGACTTCGCCCGTAAGTGCCTCCTTTCCTGTCCAGCTTTTTGCTCTGGGAAAACCTGCGTGGGTTCGCGGCCCCTAGCCTGGGGGGAGAGTATCCCTGTGAACCGTGATGCTGGATCTCGATCCCGTCTAGGACCTCCAGGCCGCCTGAGCTTATGAGGCCTCTGCAGTTCGCAATTGCTGTTGGTCCAGCTCAGATTTTTCGAACCTGATGCAACTTGAGGGTGTCCACTTCACCACGTGGACACGTTCTAAGGCAAACCGGAAGACTGCCAGAGGGAAACTGTGCTTCTGATTTAGCAATGGTGTGAAGGAAAGAAAAAAAAAAGGGGGTCCTGACCTTATAGGATTAGTGTCCTTGTAAGAAGAGAGGCCAAGGAGCTTGCTTTCTTCTCTTGCAGACACAAAGAGGTCATGTGAGCACAGTAAGAAGGCAACTACCTGCAACCCAAGAGGGGAGCTCTTACCAGACACCTTAGTCAACCCTACCAACACCTTGATCTTGGACTTCCTATCTTGAAAACTATGAGAAAATAAACATATTGTTTAATCCAGTTTGTATTATTTTGTTATGGCAGCCCTAGGTGACTAATATAGTTCCTTCTCTGTAAAGTGAGACAATAGAAGTACCTATCTCGTTGGCTAATGTGAGGATGAATTGAAATATATGTGTAAAGTGCTTGTACATAACTAAGTAGTCAATAAATAATAATTAAAAATAATACAGGAATAAGGTTTTTTTCACTACCATGATTATGAGTAAGATAAACCACCTTTAGCTGTAAAATAATTGTGATGTCACTTTTAGCATTCCTAGGTTATATTGCATTTGGATAACAAAAATCTGAATTTATAATTTCTAGTAATATTCTAGAGGGCTCAGAAGTTAAAAGCTCCAAAGATACTGACTTTGGATACCTTCATCATATCAGAATGTCACAGAGTGAACAGCTTTTATTCTTGCTTTTGTTATTGTTGTTGTTCAGTTGCTAAGTCGTGGTCAACTCTTTGTGACCCCATGGACTGCAGCATGGCAGGTTTCCCTGTCCTTCAGTATCTCCCGGAGTTTCCTCAAACTCATATCCATTGAGTTGGTAATGCTATCCAACCATCTCATCCTCTGTTGCCCCTTCTCCTCCTGCCCTCAGTCTTTCCCAGCATCAGGGTCTTTTCAAATGAGTAGACTCTTTGCCTCAGGTGGCCAAAGTATTGGAGCTTCAGCATTAGTCCTTCCAATGAGTATTCTGGGTTGATCTCCTTTAGGACTGACTGATTTGATCTCCTTGCAGTCCAAGGGACTCTCAAGAGTCTTCTCTAGCACCACAATGTGACGGCATCACAATTCTGACTCTTACTTCAATGAATTCTAACAGACCTTGAGACAGTCCTCATGATATCATCATATCACAATGAAGCCCTTAAGTCTACCTTAGTATGTGCTATAATTCAGACATTTCTCTACCTCTTTCATGTAGTTATTTGATAAATAGCTATGTATATAACTTGTGTGCACTGGGATGACCCAGAGAGATGATATGGGGAGGGTCGTGGGAGGGGGGTTCAGGATTGGGAACTCATGTACACCCGTGGTGGATTCATGTCAATGTATGGCAAAACCAATACAGTATTGTAAAGTAAAAATAAAGAGCAAAAAAAAAAAAAAAGGAAAACTTTTTGAGCACCTAAAAAATATATATATATAAATATATTTCACCTTTAGTCAATTTCCTTTTGTGATCTTCAGATTTAGAAAAAAAAAATTGAATCGCTTGTTTTTGCACAGCACTCTCCTGTTTTCCTGGAGTTGTCAAAAATCATGTGCATGTGAAAAAACGCGGACTCTCTTTAATGTTCTTTCTTCCCACATATCTTAGAAGAGGCTTCATTATAAAGCTAATGAAGACTCAGTACCCTTCAGTTACAAGGCCCCTTCTAAGGATCTGAAAGAAGCTCTGGGAATTTTGTATTTATAATTCTGTATTACACCACTTAAAGAGGGCTTCCAATTGTATACAGTCCCCCAAACCTGAATCAAGTCTTGCTGTTGCTGTATCTTCCAGGCTTTCAAAATCTTTAATATTTAAAGTAACATGCAAAATTTAAAACAATTCCAGTTTAAAAGAAATCAAGCTATGCAGAGTAGTCTGTAGCAAAATAATTCTGTATATAGCTCTCAGCCTCCAAATCGAACCAAAGCATGTATTTCTGTGCATATTGATAGATCCCAACTTTATTTTAGCACCAGAAATATTTTATCAAATGCAGTTTTATGTAGTGGAATTTCTCTAGCCTAAGGTAGTCAAGAAGAGCCTGCTCTTACCACCCCTTGAACCCAAACACTGAAGCACTATTAGAAAACTGGGTGGATTCTCTCTTCACAGCAGTTTGAAAATCACTAATCTAGATGGGAATACACTGTGGAAATATGACTGGGGACAGAGAATGGATGGCCTGTGTGAATTTTTTTTTTTTTTTTTTTTTGCAGTGTGTAAGTGCATTATTGTAGAAAAATCTACCAAGTAAGACTGTGAGATATTCACCAATCCCCACAGGACCAACAAGCATCTCTTTCATGGGTGAGATCCATTTATTTCTAGAGTCATGGAGCACTGTGCAAGGTGAATTTTCAAGGCTCTTTCTTTTCAGTTGATTCTCAGGTGCCTTAGGATAATACAAAAATAATTTCTTTCAGAGACGTTTATATTCTAAATGGTCAAAGATTAATGTTGACAACTACAAGATATAGGAAATACATAGAAGCATAGTTCATGTTTTAGCAGGTGAATTCGTTGTTTTTTTTTTCCCTGAGGTGAGGTGAAGTCACTCAGTCGTGTCCGACTCTTTGCAACCCCATAGATTATAGCCTACCAGGCTCCTCCATCCATGGGATTTTCCAGGCAAGAGTACTGGAGTGGGTTGCCATTTCCTCCTCCAGAGGATCTTCCTAACCCAGGGATCGAACCCAGGTCTCCCACATTGTAGGCAGACGCTTTACCCTTAAAAGGCCTTGAATCCAAATTCAAAACACTCAAGAAAATACCCTTCATGCCCTTCATGTCACTGAGACTTTCTTCTAATTACATTTTAAATTTCACTCCCTTTACAAATATTTTGTGATGCAAACAAATGAGATTTCAAAGGGATCTTCTTGGTTCTAGCTCTTCTAAACATCCAATGAACTTGATTTTCTTTAGGAAACATTACATTAGTCACATTGCTCTTCTTTTAATGTCACAATGCTCTCCTTTTAAACCATCAATTATTTAATCATGTCATTTGTACCTTGTTTAATTCTTCATGGTAGTCTTAACCTTCAATCATTCCTCCATTCATTCAGCACAAATTTATTGTGTCTATCTGCCAGATTCTGAATTAGAAACTAGGAGTACAAAGAGAAATAGAATTAGAACTTGTCCTCAAAAGAACTGGGTTCTAGAGGTCAGTGATCATGTTGGTTGATTCATCTCTGGAATCTTCTTATGTAGCTAAGTATTTAATAAATGTATTCTGTTGCCTTGGAGTAACCATCTAAACAAGATGCATAAACATTGCATTTGTGGAAATTTCATATTTCCATGAATGCTCAGAAATAGGTTCTATATTTCATTTTCTAATCATTTGCTTCTTTTATATGTGTGTTGCTAATCTAATATCTAGGATAAGTTATTTCATTCATACAGATTAAGTTGCTACCAGTACTAGATATGTTTCTAATCATGAGCTTACTTAGAAATTACATACTTATTTAATACTCTATAAATTCCTAATTGGAGGACTAAAATCCTATACAGTAATTCCCCTACATACAAACATCAAATTGCAAATTCTCAGAGATACAAATGTGTGTTCATCAGCATTAGGCATAAGTGAAATTGCAGCTTGCCCTCCATCTCCTATTTCTGACAGTCCTTTAACTCTACCGTCTCCCACTTCATCTCTCTCCAGGCGAGAGTCAATAACTCTTCTTGCCTGTTCACTTGATGTCAGCCCCTATATTCCAGCTGTTGTACTGTACTACTACACTTTTCAAGGTACTGTACTTCAAGATTTAAAATGTTTTCTTTATTTTTTGTGTTTGTTTTTTATGTGTTTATGTGAAAAGTATTATAAACCTATTACAATACAGTTCTCTATAGCTGATTGCATTAGTTGGGTACCTAGACTAACTTTGTTGCGTTTAGAAATAAATTGGACTTACAAATGTGCTCTCAGAATAGAACTTATTCATATGTAGGGGACTTACTGTAGTTACACAGGAAATGCTGATTGTATTATCACTTAGTGTTTATAACATTAGCCAAGAATTAGTAAAATGTCTTCTAAGCAAGAATCAGGAATAATGTATTTGGGGGATGGATCCTGCTTGAGTTATTGGGAATTAATTCAGTATTGGGGCCCCAGATCCTGAGCATCTCATTGGTTTCCTTTCTTCCCCACTAATATTTGCATCACTGATTACATCTCCAAAGGGGATTCCTTCTGGTAATTGAGTCTCTCATCTATTAACACCTCATACTTTCTTTTATTTAAAGCATTCTTGAGTTCAAAAATTTTTTTAGCCAGCCAAGCCCAGGGGTTATCTTCTACTAGCTTCTTTGCTAGCCTAGAAGTGAAGGAAACAGTAGAGGAGTCTTATTCATCTGTTTTGAAAACACTTGGTCTGGGGAGAAAACCCACTTTCTATTTATTTGACTCGATGGCCCCCACTTTTACTCTTATCAGCCTACACTCCATATAGTTTCTGATGTACCTGCGTGTAGCTTGTCGTGGTTACCAGTGACTGATATTATTAAATATACAAAATCATTTTACCAGATGATAAAAGAAGCTACATGTCTAAAAATTTCATATATCTAACGTGTTGTATAAACAGCCTAAATCCCCATACATTTTATAACTTCAGCAGTCTAAAGGTTAAAGCCTGTCAGTTGAATTTCATGAATTCCAGGAAGAAATGGGGAAGTAGCACCAACTCTTCATTGTATACCAGTGATCAAACATCTCCTCATTACACTTCAATATTGTTGCCTCTAAAGGTCACCATTGCTGAACATAATCACACAAAATCAAAACTGCAAACTTTATATATCATGGAGGTAGTAAATAGCTTGGAGGTTTATTTTCTGGTGCCTGAACAACATTCTGAACTCATTTATAAATTCTTGGAAACTGTGGCGGGAACCAAACATATTTGCAATGCTTGACAATAGCTCCAATTAAATCAATTTGATATAAAAATATTTTTTCAGTCATTTCAGGTGAAAAACACAACTCCTATTCATTAAGTAGAAAGCATCTTTTTAATTGGTCTGTCTAAAATGGATTTCTCCTTCCCTTGTCTTCCTGTAAAAACAAATTTGACAATTATTTATAAAGCACCTTCAGGATGGAATGTATAAAAGTTGAACTCAAAGGGAAGTCATGAAGTTCATTTAGTAAAGTCCTGGTATGCCCAATAAGTCACAGATGCTCTCTAGTTTTTCTGTGCATTGATTTTGCTGTATGTTATTTGGGCAATCTGTCACCTTGTAAGATCTATAGCCTAGCTTTATCCAAGCCACCATTAGCTCTTGCTTGTGTTACTGTAACAGCCTAACTGCTTCCACTCTTACTCCTCTGCATTCCTTCTCTGTTCTAGAGTCAGCATTATCTTTTGAACAAATAACTTCATATCTAAAGGAAAAGAACCCTTCAGTGGCTTCTGATTACGTGTAAAATAAAATTCAAATTTCTTACCACGGTCTACAAAGCCCTGAATAAACGGACCCCTGCTTATCATTCTGATCTCAACTCCTACCATTGTATTTCCTTACTCAACTCTAGCAACATAACTCATTTATTGAACATGCCAAGTATTTGAGCCTAGAGAGCTACACTTTTATTACTCACTGTGCAGGTAAGCATCCTGTCCCCAAATCTTGACATGGCCATTTCTTTTTTTTTCCCCCTTCTGTCTCCTCTAGAATACTCTCAGAAAATCTGTTTCTACCCATCCAAACTGTTTACTTTCCGCTCCTAAAAACTCTTTCACCACCACTTCATTGTTTCTTTCATGGAGTTTACAATATGAATTTATAATCTGTCTTATTCAGATATTTTGTTTGCTGGTTCTTTCTGTTTCTGCCATCACTAGTAACAAATTGTGCTTAGTCTGTCTTATTCAATGGCATGCAATAGAAACTCAATAATAATTTATATAAGTATGATAAAGTCCTGGAATATTTCTCTTGTTAAAAATGTCTTTATGCCATTAAAGCAAGTTTGCAGACAGACTTAATTCAGAAAAAAATAACATAACAGTTTGACATGTATAGATGCAACAAGTATAAAGCACATTTTTATATGTTGCACTATTTTACATATTCATTTATAATTTTTGCTATTGTAGCATGGTAAATTCAATATGATATTTTTTAGAAAGTATGGTTTTTACCATGTTATAATGAAAAATGATTTTTAATTAGATTCCTAATACAGTTTTTACTTAAAAAAGATGATAAAGTATTTCTCTTCCAGTATACAGCAACTACCAGGGAGTATTTTTTTTTTAATGTCTTCCCCATATTTAAATCAAACCATTCAGTACTATAGGAGCAGGAGGCCAATTGGTAATAAAATAATGCCCTTTGTTATGATTTCTTGCCTTCTTGGTAAAGAACTGAAGATGGTTAAGTTGCTTGTTTTCATATTAGGCCATTAAGTTGCATTAAGAATTCAGAAGAGAACAATTCATAAAGGAAATTAAGAAATCCCATTTTCTAAAGCATCATAAAGTTTAAAATACTTGAGAATACACTTAACCAAGAAGGTGAAAGACTTGTACACTGAAAACTACAATTTTGCTGAAAGAAATAGAAGATATAAATAAATGGGAAGAATGTTGTGCTTATGGATTAAGAGTTACTGTTGTTAAAATATACATATTGCCCAAAGTGATCTACAAATTCAATGCAATCCCTATCAAAATCATAATGGAATTTTTTGTAAAAAATAAAAAAAAACCTCTAAAATCCACTAGGAACCCCAAGGGACCTTGAATAGCCAAAAAATCTTGAAAAAGAACAAAGTTAGAAGCCTCATATGTACTGATTTCAAACCATACTACAAGGCACCAGTAATCAGATGATGTGGTGTTGGCATAAAACAGGTATATAGACCAATGGAACAGAATAGATAATAAACCCTTGTATACGTGGTGAAATGATTTTTGACAAGGATGCCAAAACTTAGGGAAAGGACAATCTTTTCAACAGATATCAAAATCAACAAATGGTATTGGCAGAACTGGATATCCATATATAAAAGAACGAATGTGGACCCTTATATTAAAAAAAATTAACTCACAATGGATCAAATATATAAATATGAGGCATAAAACTTTTGAAGGAAACAGAGGAAAAAAGCTTCAGGACATTGGATTTGGCAATGATTTCTTGGATATGACATCAAAAGTTCAGGCAACAAAAGCAAAAATAGAGACTACACAAACTTAAAACTTCTGCACATCAAAGGAAACAATCAACAGAGTAAAAAGACAAACTTTGGAATGAGATAAAATATTTGCTCATCATCAGGAAGTTAATATCTAACATCGAAAAGATACAACAATAACAAAACCTTATTGAAAAATGGGCAAAGCATTGAATAGACGTTTAATGGCAACCGACTCCATTACTCTTGCCTAGAAGATTCCATGGATGGAAGAACCTGGTGAGCTACAGTCTATGGGGTCACAAAGAGTCGGACATGACTGAGCAACTTCACTTTCTTTTTCTTTTCTCCAGAAAAGATATACAAATAACCAACAAGCATATGAAAACATGCTCAACAAAGGTAATCATAAGAGAAATGCAAGTCAAAACCACAATAAGATATCATTTCACAGCAACTAGGATTGTTTTGTTCAGTCACCCAGTCGTGTCTGCTCTTTGCAACCCCATGGACTGCAGCACTCCAGGCTTCCCTGTCCTTCACCACCTCCCAGAGTTTGCTCTAATTCATGTCCATTGAGTCAGTGATGCCACCCTACCATCTTGTCCTCTGTCATCCCCCTCTCCTCCTGCCTTCAGTCCTTCCCAGCATCAGGGTCTTTTCTAATGAATTGGCTCTTCACATCAAGTGGCCAAAGTGTTGGAGCTTCAGCTTCAGCATCAGTCCTTTCAATGAATTCAACGATTGATTTCCTTTAGGATTGACAGGTTTGATCTCCTTGCTGTCCAAGGGACTCTGAAGAGTCTTCTCCAACTCCACAGTTCAAAAGCATCAATTCTTTAGTGCTCAGCCTTCTTTATGGTCCAATCTCACATGGCCAGTATCAAAAGAGCAGAAAATAACAAGTGTTGGTAAGGATGTGAAGAAACTGGAATATTTGTTCATGGTTGCTGGGAATGTAAAATGGTATATTTATTATCAAAAACAGCATGGCAGTTCTTCAAAAAATTAAAAATGGAATCACCATAAATCTTGCCATTCCACTTCTGAGTATTTCCAAGAAGATTCAAAGCAGAATATTAAAAAGATATTTGTACACCCATGTTCATCACAACATTACTGACAATAGCCAAGAAGTGTAAGCAACTCAAATATCCATCAACAGATGAATGGATAAAGAAAATGTATTACATACAAAGGAATATTAGGAAATCCTAAAAAAAGAAACCCAATTACATGCTGCAGTATTAATGAACCTCAAGAACATTAACACCAAATGAGATAAGCCAGTAACAAAAGGACAAATATGGTGTGATTCCACTCACAAGAAGTATTTTAAGGCAGTCAAAGTCTTAGAAAATAGAAAGTTGATTGCCAAGGTCTTGGAGAAGGCAATGGCAACCCATTCCAGTATTCTTGCCTGGAAAATCCCATGGACAGAGGAGCCTGGTAGGCTGCAGTCCATGGGGTTGCTAAGAGTTAGACATGACGAGCAACTTCACTTTCACTTTTCACTTTCATGCTTTGGAGAAGGAATTGGCAACCCACTCCAGTGTTCTTGCCTGGAGAATCCCAGAGATGGGGGAGCCTGGTGGGCTGCCATCTATGGGATCGCACAGAGTCAGACACAACTGAAGTGACTTAGCAGCAACAGAAGGAATTAGCATTTAAGGAGTACAGGGTTTCAATTTTGCAAGATGAAAACATTCTACAGATCTGTTGCACAACAGTGTGGATACACTTAACACTACTGACCTGTACACTTAGAAATGGTTAAGATGATAAATAATGTGTTTTTTACCACAATAGGGAAAGAATTCAGAGTAAAGCTTTCTAGTGGTATTTCCTGTAGCTAACAGAAATAAGCTTACTTCATGAAGTGCTTGTGCACATGTGCATGCGAAGTTGCTTCAGTCATATGTGACTCTTTGCGACCCTGTGGACTGTAGCCCACCGGGCTTCTCTGTCCATGGGATTCTCCAGGCAAGAATACTAGAGTGGGTTGCCATGCCCTTCTCCAGGGGATCTTCCTGACTTAGGGGTCAAACCTGTGTCTCTTGCGTCTACTGCATTGGCAGGTGGGTTCTTTACCACTAGTGCCACCTGGGAAGCCCCATGAAGTGGTTACTTCTTTTTAATTTTCTGCACTCTGCTTATTGATAAAATGTTAGATAAACTTAGAAAACTGAGAGCCACTAAAAAGAACTTTTGTCAAGGCAATCTATCAGATAAAAATTACAAGGACACAAAGATAGGGAAAAGAAGATAAAATTGATTCCCACCTTAAAATGCTACTTCCCACAGCTATATCTGCTGGTTTATCAGAATATTTACAGTATGTGTTGCAATGTGTGAACACTTAATATCAATGACAGAAATAAGGGTGACTCTCTAGAGATTTCATGAAAAAAAAAAACCCATGAACTGAATTATTCAAATACTTCTTTACATTTTGTATTTCACATAAACATGCTTTAATTCTACTTGTTTATGATTAATTCCCAAATATGTTACAAAGACTTCAGAAAAGTTTTATTGTGGGAAATCAACTAATAAATTTCTCTCAACATATGCAAAACAATTGTCAATTCTACTCTGTTGATTGCAAGATTAGATTTAATTTCCACTTAAGAGAAATCTAAAAAACAGTTTTTCTGAGTTACAGCCTGGTTGTTATTTCACATTTCTTTGAAAATATGTGTTGTTTTTGTTGTTGTTAAAATCTTTATTGGCTGTTGATCCACACCTGGATGTGCCATACTCCATTCCAAAGAACGTTTCCCTTGATTTTCCCATCATCTCTTGGCCCCACATTGCCAACAGTGATTCACATCCAAACTTCCTGTGAGACAGGGACTCCTCGTGAGCAGTGGGGCTGGCACACTTCTCAGTCTTGGGTACCAGGCATGGCATCCAGGACATGTGCCATTTGCCGCTTCTTCAGCAGGGCTCTCAATGCAGGGATGAAAGAGAATTACAGATAGAGACAGATGATTGGTTTCTTATAACTTTTGACTACATGCACTGATTCTGCTCAACCTAATGACTTAATGCTGAACCATTACAGTTCCCACTGCTGCTGAACATTATTTCATGGAGTTATGTAGTTTTATGTTTCTTCTCTTATTTATGTTTGTTTGGGGAATTTTTGAAATGCTTTTTGATCTGCAATAAGATGAGGGTTTTTTATACTGCAAAATAATGGGACTACATGCTGCATGAACTACCTAATCCTTTGTTCATTTTGCCCATTTTATTATACCCATTGGTAGCCAATAAATATGTCAACATGCTCTCATGTGAAACCTGTCAGATCTGTGAAGCATGACTCCCCATCATTGGATAGAAGTCTGAAAACAAATTTATCCCTGAAAAGAAATGAATGATAGGTTAAAGTATTTAAATCAGCCAGGAAATGGTAGCAACAATTTTCTTAAATGGCCATATTTAAACAAAGAACACTTTCTTTTTCTACTTTGAAATTATTAAGAAGTCTCAGTCTGAAAGGAAATCTGAAAAGTAAGTGCTACTAGAGAAAGTAAATTGGCTGCTACTATCATCTTCCAGAGTTTAAAGTCCTATTACTTCAATTTTATCATCTCTTTAAATCACTAAAAAACAATGACACATTTTAAATCACTAAAAAACAGTCACAAGCTGCACCATTCAATACAGTAGCCACTAGCTACATATTTAAATTTAATTTTAAATTAAAGTTTAATTAAAATTACACTAACCACATTTCAAGGGCTCAATAACAACATGTGACTGGTAGCTACCATATTGAACAGTGTAGATAGAAAATATTTCCTTCATCACAGAAAGCACAATTGGATAGCACTCTTTAAAGCATCATGTATACACATTTGCCATCATTTTTAGCTTTGGAAAATGTGCTCCACAGTCAAATTGTTAAATGCCACTTGTCTCAACCTGCACCTGTCCAATTTTACAAAGAATTTTAAGAAATCTCTAATTTGAGGTAAATAACTAGTGAGTGGCTGCCTTGTGAAACATAAGAACCACTTTCACAGTTTAAGGATTCCCAAATATCCTTTAGAAAAGATCTAATAATCCCTTTTAGACAATCGTTAGATACTCTTATCTTTGTTTTTCTGAATTTCAATGAATTTAGGGAGTAGGCAGTAAACTTATATTCCTATTAAATATTCAAAGGACCTTAAACATTACAAAAATCTTTAGTAGTAAGGAAATGAAACATGTTCCATTCAATTAGTACCACATCTTAATTATTTGAATGTAAGATCCCTTTCTCAATCTGAAAAGCACCTCTTAAACAATAATTGATCCTCTTTATTAAATGCAGAAGCCCTTTCTTTCATCAAAGGAGTAAGTGGATCTTTATCAGTCAAAAATGAAATGTTGGTGGTAGGGGATTGGTGATTGGAAAGGGGATTATTTTAATTCAGGGACAATGGAAAAATAAGAAAGGGAATAAGATTTTCTGATCATAGAATAATGCTACTTGTACATCACTCAAAGGAAGCCATTTTTCTCAAGTCATAGCCATAACTGTGGTTCCCAACCCACTGCTAGCCTCCTTCCACTCTAAGGCTTACACAGCCACACACTTATAAACTGTAGGTCATGGGATTATTAACTCCCAGTCTCAGTGGACCCAGATATTTAAGTGCAAATAGTTACGTTTTAGGTGGGCTCTAAAATTCTATATGATTCAGCAGTCAAGAATCCACCTGCCAATGCAGGAGACCTAGGTTCAACCCCTTGGTTGGGAAGATCCCCTGGAGAAGGAAATGGCAACCCACTCCAGTATTCTTGCCTGGGAAATCCCATGATCAGTGGGGCCTGGCAGGCTACAGTCCATGAGGTCACAAAGAGCTGGACATAGCTCAGCAACTCAACAACAACAACAGCTATGAATGAGTGGCTTATCTACTTCAAAAAGCATGAGTCACAAGATCATAGAGTAAGGCCCCAGGACCACATTGCAGGTAGGACAGTTCACACTCTCTAGCTCTTGTCTTTAGAATATACCAAACAGTGGCCCTTAAATGGAAACTGACATTGAAAGAATCTAACTTTAAAGATGAGGCAATTTTGATTTGACTTGGACAGTTTGGTAATTTTTTCCCAGACATTTGTGTATTTTGCTATAGCTTAGCAGTTTAACTTCTCATTAAAGACTGTGAAGCGTGGCAGAATCACATGCCTTTGTATCAAAACCTTAATCCCTGTCACTTAATGGCTTGATGATCTTGGGTAAATATCTCAACCCTTTTGAAATTCAGCTTTTCCTTCTGGAAAAGGTGAGCTTTTTTTAACCTCAAATGAGGTTCATGAGAGGTCAATGAAATTGCATATGCTGAAAATGCAATCTGTACAATTTATACTAAAAACAAGTTAATTTTTTTAGTTATTTGCTCAGTACTTCAAAATGATGGATAATATTCTTCCTCTTTCTTTCAAGCACTACTATTTTTAATCACTCATCACCATGTATTCAGTGCTTGATAAGTCATTTACATATATTGTTTATTTATTATACATATTTTTAGATGAGGAAACTGAGGCAGAGTAAGACTCAGTAATATACCTGACAGAATTAACCCAAAACAGTTTCATATGTTGAAACTCGGAATGTGAACCCAACTTTCTAGTTCCAAAGCCACAGTTTATGCAACTTCACAATAGATGGAAATATAGTATTTAGTTTAGTCAATGTGTAATAAGTCTCAGGAAAGTGTTCCCTTATCAGGAAAGTGTTCACTTGTCTTCAATAAGGGGGCTTCCCTGGTGGCTCAGAGGTTAAAGCGTCTGCCTGCAATGTGGGAGACCCGGGTTTGATCCCTGGGTTGGGAAGGTTCCCTAGAGAAGGAAATGGCAACCCAGTCCGGTACTCTTGCCTGGAGAATCCCATGGACGGAGGAGCTTGGTGGGCTGCAGTCCACGGGGTTGCAAAGAGTCGGGCACGACTGAGCGACTTCACTTTGTCTTCAATAAGGTAGAAAGTATGTTGACAACATTCTCTTCCGTGAGTCAAAGGGAGCTTCACTAGAGAGCAAAGACAGTGAGTATGTCTTCCTCTAAAGTTGTTCAGTCGTGCCCGACTCTGCAACCCTATGGACAGTAGCCTGCACCAGGCTCCTCCGTCCATGAGATTTTTCCAGCAAGAGTGCTGGAGTGGGTTGCCATTTCCTTCTCCAGGGAATCTTCCCAACCCAGGGATCGAACCCAGATCTCTCACATTGTAGACAGACACTGTACCGTCTGAGCCACCAGGGGAGTGTGTCTCATTCACACCTGGTTTTCACCAGTTAGCACGTTGTCTTTCGGGCTACTGCAGCGGCTCTCACTAATCGTCTCTGTTGTTTAGTCTCTAAGTCACACCTGGCTCTTTACAACCCCATGTATTGTAGCCCACTAGGCTCCTCCGTCCGTGGGATTCTCCAGGCAAGAATGCTGGAGTGGGTTGCCATCCCTGGATCTTCCCAACCCAGGGATCGAACCCACATATCCTACACTGGCAGGCAGATTCTTTACCACTGAGCCACAGGAAAGCCTTAAATGTCTCTGTAGCTGACATAAAAATGTTTTGCATCATTCTGCTGTGAAGATGACGAAACACAAGGATATGTGTAGTGTCTTATTCCAAAATATGGAATTTTCTCTGAGGATTGTTTAAAAAATTAAATGTTAAATAATGAAGAATATATATGTATGTATACACACATACATAAAAACACACATGCACACACGTATATATTTCCATCATATGGTCATGCATTTTAATTCTTTAACAAGTATGGAGAGAAATAGAATAATTTTCATTTTAGTTAACAGTATACTAATATAACATTTTTTGAAGTTTCAATTTCTGATTTGTTTCCATATCAGCAGTTTCCTTTAAAAAAAAAAATTTCCTAAAGAAGTATTGGGTTGGTAGCAAATCCACAACAAAATTAAAATCTGACCAGTACCTACCAAAATTTTCACTCTGCAACAGGAAGACTCAAAGAAGATGAAACACTCAAGGTTAATAAGATTATCCCCATTCTCTCTCTCTCTCTTTTTGTATGTATATCTAAATCTGTGCCTCCCAGCCTTTCTTCACTAAGCAGAGGATTGTAATTATTGCTAAAGTCTCAGGCTTTTGCTTCTCTGCACAAAAATGAAATCAGTAGTGTGTAGCTGAATGCATTCCAGATAGCAATAGCATATCATTAGCATATCAGTGACAGCAACAAAAAATACATGACAACAAAACATTGCATACAGATGAAGATGTGTGAGTTTTCTACAAAAGAAAAACTGTTTCCTTGTTACTTTTGGAAGGAGTCTTTACATTATAGTATGCAGATCCAAAGCTTTGAAAACCTGAAAATTCTAGGAAATAAAATAGGAAACTCTGAGATACCACCCCACTAAGTCTCTGCGGTTTTCTAAAGCATATCCTAATCTCTTAATGCTCCAAAATTCATCATCTATCTGCCCACAGTTAACACTTCTTAAAGCATCTAACAAGGAATCCCCAGTGAAAACTGCAGAGTTTGTTTTATAAGCAAACTATTAATATTTTTTCTACTTTCACATTAAGATTCCAGAAAATTATTTTAACCTGATGTGGTAAGATAGGTCAATACAAAAGCACTAGAAACATATATAAACAAATATAATAATATTAAATATATAAAATAAAGGCATTTATATACCATTATACATAAATACATATGTATGTTTCTTATTCCCTATAGACAAAAGATAAAGATGTTCTTTGTCAACAGGGAGTTGTCTTCTACATGGTGATTCACTTAACCATAATCTTTCCATCTTCTGGTGCCTCTTCTAGAGTCTTATCACCATCTACATCCAGTAGGCAGAAGGCGAAAAAACCTGGAGGAGCCCTCAGGGAAGATTTTATGGGCCTTACTTGGAGATACCATTCACATTCTATGGGTTAGATGAAAATCAAAGGCCCCCATGTAATTGCAAGTCAGGCTGGGAAATGTACTAGATGTGTGTCCAGGAAGAAGAGGAAACAGATTTTGGTGAAGAGCTAGCAATCTACCATATCAGGATTCTCTAAATCCTGCCTGGCATAAATTATCACAGTTCAATTCCAGCCTTTTCTCCAGCATAGGAAGTTACACTTTCTCAGTGTAAGACACGTGATGGAAAAATTAAATGTGACTCATGCAGTTTACTACTCTAGTAGAACCATTGCAAGTCATTCTGCCCTTCTGTGGTTTGATCTCCACACAACCTTCTCTCTAAAAGAATTTTAAGTACTATATTTTCAGTGACTTTAAAAATCTCACTTTATACAGGATTTGGTTCAGAAATAACATCACAGAAGAAATTGGAATCTGTTTTTGAAAAATACAAGACTCATCTGTCTGTACTTCTGACAAATAAACAAGGACTGAGAAAATATTGGTCAAGTCATATGAAAGCCATAAAACAACAGCCTTTTATCCAAATGACATACACTGTTCCTGACAAACTTTTAACCTGAAACTAATTACATTTTTAAAAATTAGTAGTGTTTTCTAGGTGTGAGCATGACCCATTTTAATCAGCACACAGAAGAAATTTTATGAAGTCAGAATGCTTTTGTGCTAGTACATTCCTCTTTAGTTAATTAGACTTTATTTCTGAACCTATGCGCGTGCTCTAAAAATTCTAAGCTATTCACAAAATATCTTTGAAGAACAGATTGAGGTTTCATTATTTATAACTTAGTCAAGATACCAAACTGGGTAGATTGTAAACCTGCTGATACAGTAGCTTTTCTTCATCACTTTTTGAATTGTTGCTACTCAAGTTTCTAATTTATGTGCAAATTGAATTTGCCTAATGCATATAGTAAACTCCTTTTCTATTTTTTAAGCAGTTTCTATACAGTGTGGTTTAAAGCACTCTTTCTGCATCTTATAAAAAGATAATGTACCAAAGAGTTTATTTTCTTTGCTTTTCATGTTACTTTCCATACACTCCACTCAGAGACTAGAGTGATTTTCTTTTATGAACTGAATATTCATCTGAAAGCAAAGTCTCCTATGCCCTGATCAGATTTAATTCAACTGAAAAACAAATGCAGAGCTGGTTTTGTGGCATTTGTTGAGAGCACAGATACCAAGGCATCAGGATTCTGTTTTCAATGTTGTTCCCAATCTTCTCAGACAGATGATTTGCTGTTTGTTGCTTCCATTTACATTGTGTAAAAGGAATACATAATCCCCTCAGTGTGCGAGTCACTGAGGTCAATGAACTGAAGGTTAATTTCATTGAACCTTCACTCTATTACGCACTGTCTGAAAAACTAGGAATCAAGGACAAAATTTTTACTCTTCTAGGGGAATGAACAGTTTAGCAAATAAGATGGGCATGTTGACAGATCACTCGTATTTTTGCCGATCGTTATCAACTGCTCAGTGTTCTAGGAATAATTTCAAATACTAGAGTCATTGATGGAATATTTGAAAAGATTAAAAGACTCAAAATATGTCAAAAATAATTTTCAAAGTGCCATTGCTATTGAATAACAATTTTGTAAGACTCTAGGCAGTCTTCCCCAGTGGCTCAACGGTAAAGAATCCAACTGCAACGCAGGAGCCACAGGAGACTCGGGTTGGATCCCTGGATGGGGGAGATTTTTATTTTTCTTTAAAGAGAGATATGTTTATTTGTGATCAGTACAGACCAAATGCCTATTCACCGTATGAAAGTCAAACCAATGACTCCAGAGTTTGGCCAACACTGAGGCGCCAGCGTCATGGTGTAGAGTGAGTTCTCATGGCACGTGTAACCTCACCAAGGGCTCCAATTATAAAATTAAAAAAAAAAGGGAGGGGGCAGCTGGTTGGTTGGGCCAAGTGCCAGGCAGGGAGTCTCTGCCTTAGTCTGTGGCCTATGGCCCTTGTGCCCGCCTCACCCTGTGGCCTTTCCTTTTCTGGTTTAAAAAACAAACTCAAAACAAATTTTACCTTGAAAATAAAAAGAAGAAACTAACGAATATGGGGAAGAAACAAGGATAAGAAGACACAATTTACCAGTTTTATAATTAAAAATAGTAAAGTTTTAAACAGTAAAATATAGGCAGTTTTTTGTGTGTGTTTTGTATGTTTTGGTTTTTGTGGGTTTGTTGTTTAAGTTTTTTTTACACCAGCTTGTTGGAGTCACCAACAAACCTCAAAGATACACCAACTATGTTTCACTACACAGTACAGCCGCAGCCACACACTACCCACTGCCCGGTGGCAGCTGCCGCTCAATGAGGAGATGATCACACCATTTCAGAGACAAGCAGTACCATTGTGTCTGGAGGAGAAGAAAGAATTAAAAATAAGATCCAACAACAACAAAAAACCCAGAAACACAGGTGGGAAAGAACTGGTTGGTGGCCTCACTCGCCAAGCGAGACCAGCCCACACACACACACGTGTGACAGTCACTTCACTCCAGATTGCCATGGACACAAGCACACTTCCACAGCACTATTCCCTTTTGCACAAGTGAACACTTACAGAGAGTGACTCTTGATTAAAGGCTCATGGGGGGAGGGGAAAGGAGGAGCTGGGTCTATTCAAGGCAAAGTCAGGGCCAGCAAGGGGGTGGGCCAGCGCCCTTGCCACTTCCAGCTCTTGCAGGCCTGCCCTGCTCTCCTGGGTGTGGACAGCAGCAGCTGGGGTGTGGAGAAGGACTCCCGGGGGCAGGACGTCACGAATGTCATGCTCTTGGGGACAGTAAACCAGTCACGGTGGCGGCAGCAACGATGTCCTGTGCATACTGTGTAGACATTTGGGGGAGAGAGGGGCCTCTGCTCCACACCCGGGACTCGGGGCTTGGGTCTAGCCGGCACTCGCTCATGGCGAGGCACGCCCTGTGCCGAGGTCCTGTGGGAGGTAACAGGACGTCCGGCTGGCTCTAAGGCAGCCAGGCTCTGCGATCCTCAGCTGCCTATCAGGCCTGCCCCAGGCATAGCACGCAGGAGAGCCAGGCCTGGAGACACCCCTTCGCCGCTGCTACCGCCTCCGCTGCTGCCCCTAACACTATGGAGAGTCAACGTTTTGCCAGGAAATCAAAGTCAGAGGTAACCCAGGTGCTCTCAGAAAAGATTTTCTTCAAATACTGACAACAGATCTCTCTGGAAATTCACGTCAACTGTAGATGCCGTCGCTTCCCGGCGCCTTTGCTTCTGCTCCTGCTTCTGGGCCAACTCTCTGCTGGTCCAGCTTGGACTGGGGCTGGCAGCTCCAGGCCTGGGGGGCGGCGGCGGCTGCGGCAGCTGCCTGTGGCTGCTGCTGCTGCTGCTCTTCGCCAGGAACAGCAGGAACAGCTGCTACTTCTCTTCCTGGCGCCGACGTGCCTCCTCGTGGGCTCGTCGGGCCTGCTCCAGCGCATCCTCGTCTTCCTGGCTCCTCCTGCGCTCCTGCCACAGCCGCTGCTTGTCCTTCTCGGCGTGCTCAGCCTGCGCCTTCAAGGCCTTCTCGTGCTCCCGCTTCTCCCCGGCAGCCCAGCGGAGCTCCTTAAAGCTGTCACTCGCGGACTTGCCTGTGTAGGACGGGGTGGTGCGATGTTTCTGCAGCAGGCTAGCCTAGTAGTCCATGTTCTTGATTTTTAGGTCCTTTTTTAGGTGTAACTGGAGTCTTCGGCTCCTGTTTCTGTTTGTCCTTGTCTGGGGCCCCCGGTGGGGGTGCTTTCTGCTCAGGGGGCCGAATGACAAGCCTCCGACATCCACAGGCTTCATCTCAGGCCCCTGGGGCAAGTGGACGGGGGCCTTGATGCTCTCTGGGGAGGAGGGCACGGCAACCCACTCCAGTATTCTTGCCTAGAGAATCTTGTGGACAGAGGAGCCTGGCAGGCTACGGTCCATAGCGTCACTAAGAGTTGGATTTACTAAAGCGACTTAGCACTCACCCACGCAGCACTCTCGGCATTATTTGATTCTCTATTTGCTTGGTAACTATAGCATTCTGTTGCTGTTTAAATAGACTGCCCTGACCATATTCTCTTACATATTCACTAGAAAAAGTTAGCATACATTCCAGTAAACATGGAAGTCTTTTCGTGGGACTGAGCCACCTACCTACCAAAATACTGCACCCTGGATGGTGATGACCATGATAAATACAATTTAATTATGTTTGGACCATTATACATTTGGGGATTTTTTTTTTTTTTACCACAGCCTAAACAACTCTAACTAATACAACAATATAACCCTTAACCCCTGCAATTTGTCATTTTATTAATCTTTGGTCCACCAAGCAAGGTCAGAAGAAAGAGGCTAAATAATTGCAAAATAGTTTCTTCTCTACCTGACCCTTAAGGGCCTTTCTCACAGAAACATCCACATACTTCTTCTTCACACTTATGTAAAAATAACCTCCTCATCTACAGTCTTATTCATTTGAAGTCCCTGACATCCTAAACAGAGGGTTAGCCACTGTCTGTCCACTCATCCATATAATCCATACCCCTTATCCATATATTTTCCAAAAAAAGGACAAGAACTTGCCTGAAATCTAGACCTGAGAGGCTTTCCCCCCATTGCTCTTCAAGGCAATCCTGTGTGGGATTGTAATGCTACCATAGTCCACTCTGGACAGTACCATCCTTAAACTAGGCTAACTGTTTTTCTCTTTTTTTTCTTTTTCAGTGAACTTTTGGGGGACTAGGATTTACTTAAGGGAGAGGTCGCAGTGCGGCATGAGGATGCGCAATGCATCTGAGGACCTATTCTCTCAGATTCTTGTGCTTTGGGGTCTTTCTTCAGGTGCTGAAACGGAGCCATAGCCCAGGAGTATCAGCCCTCATAAAGGCAGTTTTATTAAACTGGACCTGAACCATCATCCAAAGGAAGGTATTTACCTTTCCTTGAATAAACATTCCCAAATAAGATTTTTCTTTAACTCCTCGCAGTTCTTCTGAGTTCATCTCCATCAACCTATTTACTGAATGCCTTATTCTCTGCAAAATATATTTTATGGTATTATTTTGACTAATCATTTAGCAAAATGACTAGTAAAAGAAGTGAGGTAGTGGTCATGTATTAATAGATTTCACTGCATATAATGTATGGGCTTCCCAGGTGACCCTAGTGGTAAAGAACCCCCACCTACCAATGCAGGAGGCATAATAGATGTGGGTTTGATCCCTGGGTCAGAAAAATCCCCTGGAGGAGAGCATGGCAACTCACTAAAGTATTCTAGCCTGGAGAATCCCATGGACAGAGGAGCCTGTGGGCTACAGTCCATAGGGTCGCAAAGAACTGGACACGACTGAATTGACTTAGCCTGCATATAAAACACATACTTCATTGTCCAGAGAAGCTGGCTTTGTAAAATGTCACCCCTAGAACAGCCAACTGGGGTTAACATTTTCTGAAGTTGCGTATTTATTCTACATAGAGTTCTCAGATAAAAAATAGAACACCCAGTTAAATATGAATATCAGATGACAAATTTTTAGTATAAGTATACACTAAATTTTGCATGGGACATGCTTATGTTAAGAACTCTTTGTTTATATGAAATTCAAATTTAACTGGGCATCCTATACTTTTAATTGCTAAATCTGACAACTCTATTTCCATAAGATGTGCTATATATTTTGTGCCATCAACAGATAGATGACGCCATTTCTCACATTACAAGAGTACATGAGCCCAATAACCAAAGGGTATAGGTAGGAGTAGCACTGATTATACCAAATAGTACACTCAAAAACAGTTGATTTTCCATCTCTAAGCTTTGTTGCTGCTAATTTAGAAGCATAGTTATTAAGAAAGGAGTGTTTCCACCAGAATGCATGATAATGGTTACATTGAGCTGAAAGCTGCAACTCCCCATGCCAAGAATAGGCATGCTATATTTCCTGGTGTTTGAGTTATATATTACTGTGTAATAAGTCAGCCCCAAATCAGTGACTGGAAGAAACAATGACATCCCATTTGCTCAAAAGTTTTCAACTCGTCAAGCTCAGTGGAGGCACTTTATCTCTGTTCCACTCAGAGATGTTCCAAGTCTGGGGATGGGGAGGGCTTGTGTGGAATCAACTGAAAGCTCAGTCACTCATATGTCTGGTGGTTGATGCTGGCTGTAGCCTGGTACCTCAGCTGTGTCTGAAATCACAATTATCTCGATGTGACCTTTCCATATTTTTTCTTGGCTTTCTCACAGCATGGATTTCTCACAGACGGAAGGATTTCAACAGGTCAGATACCCTAAGAGAGAATATCAGGTGAAAACTGTATTACCTTTTCTAACCTTGCTTTTTTCTTTTCAAGCCATCACTTTGCCAAGAAAGGTCCATATAGTCAACACCAACATTTTTCCAGTAGTCATGGAGAAGGCAATGGCACCCCACTCCAGTACTCTTGCCTGGAGGATCCCATGGATGGAGGAGCCTGGAAGGCTGCAGTCCATGGGGTTGCTGAGGGTCTGACATGACAGCGACTTCACTTTCACTTTTCACTTTCATGCATTGGAGAAGGAAATGGCAACCCACTCCACTGTTCTTGCCTGGAGAATCCCAGGGACAGCGGAGCCTGGTGGGCTGCCGTCTATGGTCTCTGGGGTCGCACAGAGTCGGACATGACTGAAGCAACTTAGCAGCAACAGCAGCAGCAGCATGTACAGATATGAGAGTTGGCCCATAAAGAAGGCTGAGAAGCAAAGAACTGATACTTTCGAATTGTGGTGCTGGGGAAGACTCTTGAGAGCCCCTTGGACAGCAAAGAGATCAAACCAGTCAATCCTGAAGGAAATTAGTCCTGAATATTCACTGGAAGGACGATGCTGAAGCTGAAACTCTAATGCTTTGGCCATCTGATGTGAAGAGCTGACTCATTGGAAAAGACCCTGATGCTGGGAAAGATTGAAGGCAGGAGAAGGGGATGACAGAGAATGAGATGGTTGGATAGCATCACCAACTCGATGGACATAAGTTTGGGTGAACTCCAGGAGTTGGTGATGGACAGGGAGGCCTGGCATGCTGCGGTTCATGGGGTCGCAAAGAGTCAGACACAACTGAGCAACTGAACTGAACTGAACTGAATTATGTTCAGTGTACCCTGTTTTCAGAGATTAAGAAATGTGTGATGTATTTTGGAAAATTTCCCATCCAAATAATTAAAGAAGCTTGTTGCAAAAAATAATACCTTTCATTAGCTGGAAATTCAGGACACACACACACACACACACTCCCGTCTTAACCTCAATGCGAACTCGTAACTTTATCCCAAGATAATTCCTTCTTCAGATAGCTGTATTTAATGGAAAATTAGTTTACCCAATTAATCAAGAATAAAACTGCAATTGAATTTGATTTTTCCCAATCACTTTGTCTTCCTTCTCCTCTAAAATCACTCTCAGGTCTAACTATCCTAATTTAGTGTGTACAATGGATGTTCATGGACCTGGACCCCAGTTATGAGTAGTGGGACTCTGAGCAAGTCTCTTGGTTTCAATAGTTAATTTCTTTTCCAGACTGTAAAGGGGTTACACCTGATCCATGTTTTACAAACAGCAAGTCACAACTTACTAGAAAATCTTAAAATAAATATGTTTCCATCAGCCTCTCTAAAATTTAAAAAGAGCAGAGCAAGATAATGTCAAATGTCATTATAAATACTAAGAATAAACATCGTTCTGTTAAACATTTTTGTTTGTTTTGTAATGATGTGTATATGTAAAACATTTCCTGTCTATGGCTGACAGTTAAAAAAAAAAAAACTTGAAAGCCACTGCACTAGATGATTTGAAGGTCCTTCCACTGATAAATTATAAGATTTTATTCTGGGCCTTTACCATTTCAGCCAACAAAGGTCCATCTAGTCAAAGTTATAGTTTTTCCAGTAGTCATGTATGGATGTGAGAGTTGGACTAACAAGAAAGCTGAGCACCAAAGAATTGATGCTTTTGAACTGTGGTGTTGGAGAAGACTCTTAAGAGTCCCTTGGACTGCAAGGAGATCCAATCAGTCCATTCGAAAGGAAATCAGTCCTGAATATTCATTGGAAAGACTGATGTTGAAACTGAAACTTCAATACCTTGGCCACTTGATACAAAGAACTGACTCACTGGAAAAGACCCTGCTGCTGGGAAAGATTTAAGGCAGGAGGAGAAGGGGACAACAGAGGATGACATGGTTGTATGGCATCACGACTTGATGGACATGAACTTGAGCAAACTCCAGGAGATGGTAAAGGACAGGGAAGCCTAGCATCCTGCAGTTCATGGGATTGCAAAGAGTTGGACATGACTTAGCAACTGAACAACAGCAACCTTGCTTTGGAAAATATGTTAAGTTCATTTCTACCACATCCTATTTGTTAAATTTAGGTCACTCAGGCGGCCCAAGTTCAAAAGAAAATTTAGAGTCTACCATTTAATGAGAAAGACACTTAAAGAACTGGAGGGCATTTTTCTTTTTTTATCATTGCATCTTGTGGGATCTTAGTTCCCCAACCCCAGTGGAACCCCCTGCATTTGATGCGAGGAGTCTTAGCCACTGGACCACCAGGGATGTCCCAAGGGCATTTTTAAAGGATCACTCTATCCTCTTTCCATAAATTATTTACGTTCTTGCTACATGCAGAAGTGCTTCCCTTGTGGCTCAGATGGTAATCTGCCTTCAATGCAGGGTTTGATCTCTGGGTCCGGAAGATCCCCTTGAGAAGGGAATGACAATCCACTCCAATATTCTTGTCTGGAAAATTCCATGGGCAGAAGGGCCTGGCAAGCTATAGTCCATGGGGTCACCGAGTCAGACACAATTGAGCAACTGACCCAAACACACATGCTAAATAAATCCATCCTTCCTCAGTAGTCTCCCAATTTTCATCTATTATGACATAAAGTTTCTGATCTTAGTTCATCATCTAACCAGATACAGATACAGATAAGGCTTTGTGCTTGTGATTCAAATATAGCTCCTTCAAAACTGTTCTTGATATGAAGACTTATAAACTAGAGACAAGTTATCCACCATTCACATATCCCATATACAATGCCTGGACATGGATAAGATAGCTTCCATAAACCTTCCTGTTCAAAAATGAGGGAAATTAGAAATACTCAAGAGTTTCTAGTCCACAGTAATTCTGGAATACAGCCAGGAGCAAGTTCCCATAATTTTGGTTAGAGTTCTGATGACTGGAAATGATTCCCCGTGGCTTTTGACTCTGCCCTCTGAACTCTCAATCCACTCTCTGAGTCATTGTTTCTTTTCCATAAGAAATTGCCAGTGTTTATAGCTAAGTAGATTCTCCAGCTTTTTCCTGTCATTCAGGGATCAAAAGCTTCTTTTAATTTTGTCCTGTCTCAGTTCAAGTTGGTAATGTTTCTACCAAAACCATTTCCTTAAACTCCTTGTGACTTACTGACTTCATTCCATTAGTAAAAGTCATACTTTTAAATCTCTTGAAGATAAATCTTTCTTTAAATTGAGGTTGCTTTAAGACTCTATGAGACAACACCTTAAAGATTCTTAGAAGTTCTATTTAATATTGGAAAAAAAAACCTGTGAGACATACCTGTAAGATTATTAGAGGAACTTTTGTTTAAGGTGCCAAATTAAATCTTTTTCGGTTTATATCAAAGGTTTTAAGCTCATGGCCTAGTCTTAATCTTTAGGCTGTATCCCTGACAGGAACCTGGATTTCATATCTACCCAGAAGTTATTTTTTAAGTTTAGCATTGTTTGCCATCTGGAAAGACTGGCGATAAAGAACAGTTTGTTTTTGATTTTCAAATGAAGCAAATTTTGGCTCCTTAACATTTCTTTTTTCAGCTTATTTTTCCTTCTTCCAGCATTTTACTATAGGCAGCTAGAAGAAGCCAGGAAATACCCTAAATACGTGCCTAAATTTATCCTTAGTTTGGTCAGCCATTTCATTGAGTATATTTTCTATTTTCTGTATTACTGCAGGTGACAGTATTGCTGAACTTTCCACCATCACAGAGCAAGGGCCTCCTTTTTTTCCAGCTTGCAATAATGTTTTCCTCACTTTCTGTTAAGCCTTCACCAGTGGCCCGTTCATGGGCCATCAGTCTTCTGCTAACAGTCTCTTCAAGGTTCTTAAGCTTTCACTAACATTGCCCTCCTGGTCCTTCCAGAACCCACTCATAATCCAATTCCGGCGCCACTGCCACATATTTTTAATTTGTATTACGGCTGCAGACTACTTTAAGTACCAAAATGTGTCCTCTAAATGTGTCCTCTGTTACTGAGAAATAAACCATCCCAAATGTAGTACTATAAAGATAACTTATTTTGCTCACAAATCTGAAATTTGAGCAGGCTTTAGCTAGGAGGTCTATCTCTGCCCTACTCACCTTCGCTAGTATGGCTCAAAGACTGAGAGCTGACGTTCAGGTGGAAGCCTTATCACCTTTCAGGATCTATGTGTCATTTGTGCAACATTCTATTCATGAAAGTGGGTCACTAAAGCCAGCCCATTAGATAGAATTAGACTCTACCATTTAGAGGAAGAATTTGCAGGCATTTAGAAACTACCACCAATGGGAAGACTGATTTTGATTTTCAAGGGGAAATTTAGTAGCTGCTACATAGTGGAGCAGAAAGGAGTATATCATGAACCTAGGGGTGGAAAAACTGTATAGCATGAAGAGAACTCAGACACTGTTTTAGGGATATAAATCAGAACATTTGCTCTGGAAAGATCTAGCTGTTTAGAATTTGTGCATATTATTCAGCAGAGCAACTACACCTGCTGAAGACATCTAAGAGAAAGTAACACATGCACAAAATGAGACACCAGCAACACAACAGAGCTGGTAGTATAAATTTCCTAATGGCTCAGATGGTAAAGAATCTGCTTGCAATGGAGGAGACCCAGGTTCAGTCCCTCCTTCAGGAGACCACCCAGAGAAGGGAATGGCAACCCACTCCAGTATTCTTGCCTGTAGAATTCAATGGACAGAGGAGCCTGGTGGGTTACTGTCCATGGGGTCACAAAGAGTCAGACATGGCTGAGCAACCAACACTTTCATTTTCACACTTTTCAAACTATATAAATAATTTTTTTAATTGATAATGAAATACATATAATGAAATAGTATGTAGTATTTAACACAAATAACCTTGAGCTATATGCATCAGTGAGCCTCCTAGGTGATTTAATGGTAAAGAATCTGCTTGCCAATGCAGGAGACACAGGTTTGATCCCTGGGTTGGGAAGATCCCCTGGAGAAGGAACTGACAACCCACTCCATTACTCTTGCCTGGAAAATCCCATGGACAGAAGAAATGGCAAGCTACAGTCCATGAGGCAGCAAAAGAGTCAGACATGACTTGGTGACCAAACAACAATATGCTTCAGTAGAAATAAATCTCCGGAACAATACTGAATGAAAAAAGCAGAATTATATACAGACAGTGATGTTTGAAAGCTGGCAAACCCTTTATCTGGAATATGTACATATATAATAATAGAATAGAAATATGAATATTGAAATGGTAAATATCAAATTTAGCAAAAATGATTATCTCTGGGAGGAAAAGGAAAAAAAAAGGATTGGAGAAACAAGGAGCTTTACTATATTTGTAATGTTTTACTTTCTTAAAAATAATTTTGAAGCCAATACTGGGAAAACATCAAGAGTTTATTTAAGATTGGGTGGGGGGTACGTGACTGCTCTCTTTGTTGTCTTTCTTCTCTAGTCTGAAGTACTTTAATTAATAAAACAACATATATATCTAATAAACAAGCTCCATAATGTTTATCTTGAAGATGAGAAAGAGAAACTGAGTGGAAAATGTTGGTTGAGATAATGACCTCTTAAGAATTACCTCCATCATGATGTGATGAGTTCAGTGGGCTCAGCTCAGGAGACAGTGATTAGACTTACGTTGTCATGAACACAGAGCAAAGAGAATGAGTCTAAAATTAGCAGCAGTGACAGGGTCAGAAGCCCTTACCCCCTAACTATTCCCAGCAAGGAAAGCTGTCCCAAATCACCACTTGTGATGGTCTGATGGGAATGGGAGTTGTCCCCCTATCAGGACTTGCCTTGTTTTCAGAAAACACTATCAGCTGAGCTGTCATTTTTAACAAAGCCCAAAAGGAGAGTGAAAGCTTTGTTTCTCTCTTTGCCCACCCCTCAAACATTGTTTGATGAACCTATTCAGTTTTAAATAAACTGTTATGTTGCACAGCTGCACTGTGCTGATATGAAAGTGAGTTGATCGCACTGTCTGTAATTATAAGGGGGAGTGTGGAGGGTGTGTGATGTGAAAAGTTTATATGCATACAGATTAACTGCAAAACCAAATAAAAAAGTACTCAGCAGAGATGAGGAGGTAGAGACTGTGGATCTTTCTGGGACATGCGGGTGGGTTTGGCTTTTCTCCAAAGAGGTAACCCATTCATGTCTAAAGGTAAAGAAAACAATGAAAGAGAATACAGCTAAATACGAGAATTTGAAAACAGTTTTTAGGCCTTTCTTTCCTTATTTCAGTAGCTGGAGACCAAATTGAATCAAATAATAAGGATAACAAAAAATGGGTAGCAATAGCAGATTTTCAAATTGACCAACATGGCTATCACATAAGAAGGCCCCCTAGAAATGATGAAAATCTGAAAACTGAGCTTGAGACTTAGACCTGACATAAGTTACCATTTCTGTGAAGTTGAGGCATCATATAATGAGGGTCTGGGGCTAGATCAATGTTTCTCAAATGTATTCCTGAGGCCATCTGTGTCAGAATCAAGTAGAGGTCCCCAGGACAAACACAGATTCCTGGAGCACACCACAGACCTGCGCATTAGCGTGCACTGGCCAGGCTAATAAGATACATTTTAACAACACCGTAAGTTTGTGTATACCATTTAAGATCCAGCACTGAGTATACCAGATTCTTTTTTAATGCATGTCCAACACCCTTCATTTTTATTTTTTTAATTTTAGTCTAGTTGATTTACAGTGTTATGTTAATTTAGGTGTATAGCAGTGATTCAGTTTATATACATATATATATTCAGTTAGTGTTAGTTGCTCAGTCGTGTCCAACTCTTTACAACCCTATGGACTGTAGCCCGCCAGGCTCCTCTGTCCATGGAATTCTCCAGGCAAGAATACCGGAGTGGGATGCCATTCCCTTATCCAGGGGATCTTCCCAACACAGGGATCCAACCTGGGTCTCCTGCATTGCAGGCAGATTCTTTACTATCTGAGTCACCAGGGAAGCCCAAATATAGATATATTAGATTCTTTTCCCTTAGAAGTTATTACAAAATATTGAGTATAGCTGTCCACCTGAAACTATTACAACATTGTTCAATATAAAATAAAAAGTTAAAAAATATATTTCATATAGTTCCTTGTGCTTTACAGTAGGTCCTCATTGGTTTTCTACCTTATATATAATAGTATGCATACCAGATTTTAAATACTACTTCCAAATCTTTGATGACTGAACAAGATTCCATTTGACTATGTCCAGATTGTATGACATTTTCTGCATCCTGTGAGAAAATTAATCTATTTTCTTAAGATTTTGGTGTAGTTTTCCAAAATGCAAGGTATAATATGCCCTTTGAATAAAAGTGTTCCTAGTAAAAAAAAAAACAGCTCTCTCTAGAAATTTCTGTTGATGACACTGATGAAGAAATAGAATAGATAGTTCTTACATTCAGAAGCATTATCATTTAATTCCATACAGTGAATCAAAATAGGATATTTAGAAACGTTATTTAGAAAGGGACGGTAAGAGTTTTCATAGGAAATACCAGGATTAGCTTTCTTCATTTACTGCTTTCTGCACTCATCTGCAATATTTCACTGTGTTGATTCTAGTTCAGTGTCTTTAAATTTGCTTTCTAGTCTTTTCCTTTCATCAAATATTTGCTACGTCTTCTAAATGCCAGGAGTTTTGTTTCATGCATGGGATACTAAGATTGAAAAAGACTTCAAAGAACTCACAGTACTGGGGTAAAGAAGCAATATACATTATCATATCATTGTTGTTGTTTAGTCAGTAAGTCATGTCTGACTCTTTTGGGAACCATCCAGGCTCCTCTGTCCATGGGATTCCCCAGGCAAGAATACTGGAGTGGGTTGCCATTGCCTTCTCCAAGGAATCTTCCCAACCCAGGGGTTGAACCCATGTCTCCTACATTGGCAGGTGGATTCTTTACCAATGAGCCACCATCGAAGCCCCAATCATATTATTATGGAGGTATTTATATGAATAAAATGATTTAACACCATAGAAAAGGAAGCAACTTGCTCTCATTCAGAGAAGTCAAGGTCAATTTTACCAAAGAGGTGATACTGGATCTGGATCTTAGAGACTGTTATGCTAGAGAGGGAAGATGGGCAAAAAAGGTCAGAATAAATGTGAGTAAGAAGGGAAGCCTAAGCAAAGGCATAAAAATTTTAAATGGTTCCATCTATTTAAGAAATGATATTTTATTCTTGGTTTAGGGGAGAAAGATAGTATATAAGTTTGCAAAATAAATATAGGATCAAGTTGGGAAGGTCTTGAATACCATGCTAAAACTTACAATAATTTTTAATTAGTGTGAAGGCTTGCTGTGATCTATGCTTTAAAAATGTTCTCTAGAACAAATATGAAAAGTAGTGAATAATCAGTAGTGAATAGGCCAGTTAAGAGACTGGCACAGTACAGGTCTAGAGGAGCCCTTGAATTAGTAAAGAAGCAAAAGCAATGAAAAAAAGGACTAGATTGGAGAATTATTTCAGGAGCAAAACTTAACAGATTAGATATGTGGAAAAAAAGGACCTAGATGAAACGTCAGAGATGTTTCTGTGGTTTCTAGATTTTGGTGATTGAGAAGATGGAGAAACAATTAATAAAGATAGATCAGTCGAGAAATAGGGGTAGCATAGGAGGATGAGCTTGATTTTTGACATTTTTGAAGTACTTGGGATTTGGAGCTCATGAAAATGTGGGCCTGGGCATGGCAAATTGGAAGACGTCAGATAAAGTTCATAGCTGAACTCCCTGGTGCACATAGGCTGCTAAGAGAAGAAGTTAGAATGACAGTATAAAAGAGTTAAGGTTTCAAACTGGAGTATAGCTGGGACTTCCCTGGTGTTCCAGTGGCTAAGACTCTGAGCTCCCAATGCAGGGGGCCTGGGTTTGATCCCTGTTCATGGGACTAGATCTGGAATGCCACAACTAACATACCCTGTATGCTGCAACTGAGACCGGTACAGCCAAATAAATAAATAAATACAAGAAAGAAAGAAAGAAACTGGAGTACCTCTACTTTTAATTCCTGTTGTATACTGGCAGACATCACAGTAAATCACCTGTAACAGAATGAGATGGGCTTCCCTGGTGGCTCAGATAGTAAAGAATCCGCCTGCAACGCGGGCCACCTGGGTTCAACCCCTGGGTCAGGAAGATCCCCTGGAGAAGCGAATGCCAACCCCTCTCCAGTATTCTTGCCTGGAGAACTCTATCTACAGAGAAGCCTGGCGGGCTACCGTACATGGGGTTCCAAAGAATCAGAGACTACTGAGCAACTAACACTAAATAGAACGTGACAGTGAGCATGAGCATCTAGTTAACATGAAGAAGAAAGTTATAAAAAAAAAGTTAAAGAAAGGCATAGAACTGCTAAATTGGCAATGCTTAAAGTAGCAATTGACTATAACATTTCTTTCTTCAGATAGGACCACACCATATATATAGCATGTTCATAACAGAGGTTTTATCATAATTATGTTAAATGCATTTAATGAAGGGCATCAATATTATTAGATTAAAAGAAAGAGAAGCTGGTGACAGCTTGTTTGCTTTGAATGCAAAAATAGGTATGCCATTACTTTATGTGGACCACTAATTAAGTCTTTTATAAGTTTTATACAACGTGTTACGAATTATTTGTGAGAAATTGGAAGGAAAAATTATATGAAGAGGGAAATACCCAGAAATAAAAGGAAGTGAACAAGTTATGTTTTAATTTTCTCTCAAAGTCTTTCTTAGCTTATGATTTATTGCTAAAATTGATAGAGTGAGGAGAAAAGAATGAATTTAATTCATAATAATAGACACTTCCCTGTTAGATAAAGAATTTAGCAATTTAGAGAATGAGAATCTGGCTCATTATTTTAATTAATTCAGTAAGATTTTAACAAATTTTTATTGAGTGCTTACCATATGCTAGATACTATTCTAGGTGCTGGAATAAACCAGTGAATGAGATAGATGAAAATTCCTGCCTTTGTAAAGCTTATCAAATAAATGTTTTTCATTGTTCAGTTGCTAGGTCATGTCTGACTCTTGGCAACCCCATGGGCTTCAGCCCACCAGGCTCCTCTGTCATGGGATTTCCCAGCCAAGAATACTGGAGTGGGTTGCTATTTCCTACTCCAGGGGATCTTCTCCACCTAGGGATCGATCTTGCATCTCCAGTGTCTCCTGTATTGGCAAGCGGGTTCCTCACCACTGTGTCACGAGGGAAGTCCTGTCAAATAAATAACTAACAATTAATCACTGGTAATTAGAGTAAAGGGGAATCAGGGAAAGGGGATAGGATGTATATGGGGACAGAAATTGCAAGAAGAATGATCAGGAGAAACATCACGGAGAAGGTAATATTTGAGCTAAAACCATGGAGGAATTGGAGAGAGGAATGGTTCCAGGCAGCGGTCGTAGCAAATTCAAAGACAAGAGTAGGTAGATGCTTGCTGTGTTGGGAGAACAGACAGGAGTCCTGAGAACCTGAATTGGAGAATCCTTGAGGCAGGGCAGAGGTAACAGGCAGTCTCGGCCATCCTGAGAACTTTACTTTTTTTTCTGAGTGAGATGCCAAAGGAGGTTTTCAAGCACAGTTGGAAGAATTCTACAGTCTTATATAAATGTGGAATTAGCTTTGGGCAGCTTTCTTACAGTAAATAATTCCTTTTTTTTTTTTTTTTTTGTATGTACATATTGTATTAGCCGGGGCTTCTCTGGTGGCTCAGCCGATAAAGAATCCACCTGCGATGTGGAAGACCTGGGTTCGATCCCTGAGTTGGAGGATCCCACGGAGGAGATCCCACTCCTCCCATAGGTTTGGCATGCAAACCCACTCCAGTATTCTTGCCTGGAGAATCCTCATGGACAGAGGAGCCTGGCAGGCTACAGTCCATGAAATCACATAGAGTTGGACACGACTGAGTGACTAAGCATAGCATAGCATATTGTGTTAGGCAGAATTCTAATTCAGCTCAGTCACTCAGTTGTGTCTGACTCTTTGTGATCCCATGAATTGCAGCACATCAGGCCTCCCTGTCCATCACCAACTCCCGGAATTTACCCAAACTCATGTCCATCAAGTTGGTGATGCCATCCAGCCATCTCATCCTCGGTCATCCCCTTCTCCTCCTGCCCCCAATCCCTCCCAGCATCAGGGTCTTTTCCAGTGAGTCAACTCTTTGCATCAGGTGGCCAAAGTATTGGAGTTTCAGCTTCAGCATCAGTCCTTCCAATGAACACCCAGGACTGATCTCCTTTAGAATGGACTGGTTGGATCTCCTTGCATCCAAGAAGACTCTCAAGAGTCTTCTCCAACACCGCAGTTCAAAAGCATCAATTCTTCGGTGCTCAACTTTCTTCACGGTGCAACTCTCACATCCATACATGACCATACCCTTGACCTGATGGACCTTCTCTGGTTGCTCAGTACTAATTTGGATACTAGTATGAAAGGATTTAGGAGATGGTATTCAGGCTGTTATCAGCTGACTTTAAAATAACGAGATTGCCTAGGATTATCTGAGTAGGTCCAATGTAACAATGTGAGCTCTTTAAAGCAGAGGAAAAAGACAGGTGAGTTAAGCAGAGGGTGAGATAAGATACCTTGGACTTGGAGTATCTCCTCTTTGCCACCCGCCTCTCCAGCACCAGGCACCCGCTGTGCACCACTCCAGCGCCACGCAGTCCCCACATTCAAGGTCAGGAGCAGCGACTGTGAGGAGATACGCCACGTCCAATGTCAGGAGCAGTGGCTGTGCTTTGCTGGACTGGCTGTGTGGAGATACCCCACGTCCAAGGTCGAGAAATCCCAGTAAGATGATAGGCACTGGAGTGGCTGTGTGGAGATACTCCACGTCCAAGGGCAAAGGAGAAGCCCCAGCAAGACAGTAGGAGGGGCAAATTCACATTTAGAACCAAACCCCATTCCCACCAGTGATGCTCAGAGGACTCAAAACAAACCTTGTGTGTACTAGGACCCAGGGACCTGACAGAGACTGAGAAAGAACTGTGTTTGAGCATCTCTGGTGAAGGTACTGGTCGGCAGTGGTCTGCCGCGGAGACGGGGGCTTTGGATGTGGGTATGTCGTAAGTCCTCTTGGAGGATCGCCATTAACCCCACCATAGAGCTGCCAGAACTTACACGGGACAGGGAAATAGACTCCTGGAGGGCACAACAGAACCTTGTACATCAGGACCCAGCAGAAAGGAACAGTGACCCCACAGGAGACTGCCCCAGACTTGCTTGTGGGTGTCCAGGAGTCTCCAGTGGAGGCGTGGGTAGGTGGTGGCCTGCTGCAGGGTTGGGGGCACGGACTGTAGCGGTAAATGCATAGGATCTTTTGAGGGAGGTTGCTATTGTCTTCATTACCTGGACCATAGTTTGGACCCAGGTAAATAGCAGGGAGAAACCTATATGCAGGTCAGGAAGCAATAGTTAGAACTAGACATGGAACAACAGACCAGTTCCAAAAAAGGAAAAGGAGTATGTCAAGGCTGTATATTGTCACCTTGCTTATTTAACTGATATGCAGAGTACATCATGAGAAATGCTAGGCTGGAAGAAGCACAAGCTGGAATAAAGATTGCTGGGAGAAATATCAATAACCTCAGATATGCAGATGACACCACCCTTGTGGTAGAAAGTGAAGAGGGACTAAAAAGCCTCTTGATGAAAGTGAAAGTGGAGAGTGAAAAACTTGGCTTAACGCTCAACATTCACAAAGCAAAGCTCATGGCATCTGGTCCCATCACTTCATGGCAAATAGATGGGGAAACAGTAGAAACAGTGGCAGACTTTATTTTTGGGCTCCAAAATCACTGCGATGGTGATTGTAGCCATGAAATAAAAAGACGCTTGCTCCTTGAAAGGAAAGTTATGGGGCTTCCCTGGTGGTCCAGTGGTTAAGAATTCACCTTGCAATGCGAGGGACACCAGTTCGATCCCTGGGCTGGGAAGATCCCACATGCCATGGGGCAGCTGATCCTGCATACTACAGCTAGTGAAGTCCATGCACCCAGAGCCTGAAGCCCCACAGCCAGAGAGCAGCCCCAACTCACTACAGCTAGAAAAAAAGCCCGCACAGCAACGGAGACCCAGCACAGCCAAAAATAAAGACATCTTTAAAAAAAAAAAAAAAAGAAAGAAAGAAAGGAAAGTTATGACCAACCTAGATAGCATATTAAAAAACAAAGATATTACTTTGCCAACAAAGGTCCATCTAGTCAAGGCTATGGTTTTTCCAGTGGTCATGTATAGATGTGAGAGTTGGACTGTGAAGAAAGCTGAGTGCTGAAGAATTGATGCTTTTGAACTGTGGTGTTGGAGAAGACGCTTGAGAGTCCCTTGGACTACAAGGAGGTCCAACCAATCCATTCTAAAGGAGATCAGTCCTGGGTGTTCATTGGAAGGACTGATGTTGAAGCTGAAACTCCAATACTTTGACCACCTGATGCGAAGAGTTGACTCATTGGAAAAGACCCTGATGCTGGGAGGGACTGGGGGCAGGAGGAGAAGGGGATAACAGAGGATGAGATGGCTGGATGGCAACACTGACTTGAAGGACATGAGTTTGAGTGAACTCTGGGAGTTAGTGATGGACAGGGAGGCCTGAAGTTCATAGGGTTGCAAAGAGTCAGACAGGAATAAGTAAATGAACTGAACTGAAATAGCAGGGAGGGGACACAGCTTCATCCATCAACAGAAAATTGGATTAAAGATTTACTGAACATGGCCTCACCCATCACAACAAGAACCAGTTTCCCCTAGTCTATCCCATCAGGAAGCTTTCATAAGCCTCTTATCCTTCTCCATCAAAGGATAGACAGACTGAAAATCACAATCACGAACTAACCAATCTGATCACATGGACCACAGCCTTGTCTAAATCAATGAAACTATGAGCCATGCCATGTAGGGCCACCCAAGATGGATGAGTCATGGTGGAGAGTTCTGACAAAATGTGGTCCACTGGAGAAGGGGATGGCAAACCACTTCAGTATTCCTGCCTTGAGAAGCTCATGAACAGTATGAAAAGGCAAAAATATAAGACACTGAAAGACAAACTCCCCAGGCCAGTAGGTGCCCAATATTGCTACTGGAGATGAGTGGAGAAATAACTCCAGAAAAAATGAAGAGACAGAGCCAAAGCAAAAACAACCCCCTGTTGACATGACTGGTGATGCAAGCAAGATCCAAGCTGTAAAGAGCAGTATTGCATAGGAACCTGAAATGTTAGGTCCATGAATCGAGACAAATTGACGTGATCAAACAGGAGATGGCAAGAGTGAACACTGACATTTTAGGAATCAGTGAGCTAAAATGGACTGGAATCAGTGAATTTAACTCAGATAAACATTATATCTAATAGTGTGGGCAAGAATCCCATAGAAGAAATGGAATAGCCATCATAGTCAACAAAAGAGTCCAAAATGCAGTACTTGGATGCAGTCTCAAAACAGACAGAATGATCTCTGTTCATTTTCAAGGCAAACCATTCAATATCATGGCAATCCAAGTCTATGCCCCGACCAGTAATGCTGAAGAAGCTGACGTTGAATGGTTCTGTGAAGACCTACAAGACCTTCTAGAATTAACATCCAAAAAAGATGTCCTTTTCATCATAGGGGACTGGAATGGAAAGTAGGAAGTCAAGAAATACCTGGAGTAACAGGTAAATTTGGCCTTGGAATGCAGAAAGAAGCAGGGCAAAGGTTACTAGAGTTCTGCCAAAAGAACGCACTGGTCATAGCAAACACCCTCTTCCAACAACAAAGGGAAGACTACACATGGGCATCACCAGATGGTCAACACGAAAATCAGATTGATTATATTCTTTGCAGCCAAAGATGTAAAAGCTCTATACAGTTATGCAAAATGCTAGACTGGATGAAGCACGAGCTGGAATCTTTATTCCAGCCGGGAGAAATATAATAACCTCAGATATGCAGATGACATCACACTTATGGCAGAAAGCAAAGAAGAGCCTCTTGTTGAAAGTGAAAGAGGAGAGTGAAAAAGTTGGCTTAAAACTCAATATTCAGAAAACCAAGATCATGGCATCACTTTCTGGCAAATAGATGGGGAAATAATGGAAACAGTGACAGACTTTATTTTCTTGGGCTCCCAAATCACTGCAGATGGTTACTGAAGCCATGAAATTAAAAGATACTTGCTCCTTGGAAGAAAAGTTATGATCAACCTAGACAGCATATTAAAAAACAGAGACATTACTTTGCCAACAAAGGTCTGTCTAGTCAAAGCTATGGTTTTTCCAATAGTCATGTATGGATGTGAGCATTGGACTATAAAGAAACCTGAGAGCTGAAGAATTGATGTACTTAAACTGTGATGTTGGAGAAGATTCTTGAGAGTCCCTTGGACTGCAAGGAAATCCAACCAGTTCATCCTAAAGGAAATCAGTCTTTGGAAGGACTGTTGCTGAAGCTGAAACTCTAATACTTTTGCTACCTGATGTGAAGAACAGACTCATTTGAAAAGACCCTGATGCTGGGAAAGATTGAAGGTAGTAGGAGAAGGAGACAACAGAGGATGAGATGGTTGGATGACACCACCGACTCAATGGACATGAGTTTGAGTAGCTTCTGGGGGTGGGTGATGGACAGGGAAGCCTGGCGTGCTGCAGTCATGGGGCTGCAGAGTCAGTCATGACTGAGTGACTGAACTGAACTGAACTGAACTGACCTGGAAGCAACCTAGACATCTGTCAGCAGACGAATGGATAAGGAAGTTGTGATACATATACACAATGGAGTATTACTTGGCTGTATGCATTTGAGTCAGTTCTAATGAGGTGGATGAACCTGAAGCCTGTTATACAGAGTGAAGTAAGTCAGAAAGAGAAACACAAATAATGTATATTAACACATGTATATGGAATTTAGAAAGATGGTAATGATAGTCTTACATGTAGGGCAGTGAAAGAGACACAGATGTAAAAAAAACAAACTTTTGGACTCTGTGGGAGAAGGTGAGGGTGGGATGACTTTCAAGAACAGCATTGAAGCATGTATGTTTCCATATGTAAAACAGATGGCTAGGGCAAGTTTGATGCATTAAGTGGGGCACCCAAAGTCAGTGCTCTGGGATGACCCAGAGGGATAGGGTTGGGAGAGAGTGGGAAGGGGTTCAGGATAGCGGAACACCTGCCACTGATTCATGTTGATGTATGGCAAAAACCATCACAATATTGTAAAGTAATTATTCTCCAATTAAAATTAACTAATTAATTTTTAAAAAACAGAAACTAACTTGAGTCTTAAGGATTCTACTCTACCGAGTGTCTCCTTTTTCTCAACACCCATTGATGTATCTATGCTGATTTCCCACTGAAGGAAGAAAAAAAATCAGATTTTTTTTCTTGGCTTATAGATGGTTCTGACAATATCCTGACACACCTAAAATTGGGTGGCTGCAGCACAATAGCCCTAGTCAGTCATGGCCCTAGAGAACAGTGGTAAAGGAAAATTAACAGTTGTTTCCTACCTCCTGAGAAACAATAACATCCAGATTTAACTTAAGCCTATATACAGGACATGCTATGTACAGAGACAATATCCTTTTTTTTTTTTTTTTTTTAGAAATTAGCAGGTTTCTTTAATAGCTTGCATACAGGTTCTGAAGATAATTTCTTTTTTAAATTAATTTATTTTTATTTTACTTTACAATATTGTATTGGTATTGCCATACATTGACATGAATCCGCCATGGGTGTACATGAGTTCCCAATCCTGAACCCCTCTCCCACTTCCCTCCGCATACCATCTCTCTGGGTCATCCCAGTGCACCAGCCCCAAGCATCCTGTATCCTGTATCAAACCTAGACTGGTGATTCATTTCTTACATGATACATGTTTCAATGCCATTTTCCCAAATCATCCTACCCTCTCCCTCTCCCACAGAGTCCAAAAGTCTGTTCTATACATCACTCATTATCAGAGAAATGCAATTAAAGGCCACAGTGAAGTACCATTTCATACCAGTCAGAATGGCTGTGATCCAAAAGTCTACAAGCAATAAATGCTGGAGAGGGTGTGGAGAAAAGGGAACTCTCTTACACTGTTGGTGGGAATGCAAACTAGTACAGCCACTATGGAGAACAGTGTGGAGATGCCTTAAAAAAGTGGAAATTGAACTGCCATATGACCCAGCAATCCCACTGCTGGGCATACACACCAAGGAAACCAGAATTGAAAGAGACATGTGTACCCCAATGTTCATCGCAGCACTGTTTATAATAGCCAGGACATGGAAGCAACCTAGATGTCCATCAGCAGATGAATGGATAAGAAAGCTGTGGTATATATACACAATGGAGTATTACTCAGCCATCAAAAAGAATACATTTGAATCAGTTCTAATGAGTTGGATGAAACTGGAGCTGATTATACAGAGTGAAGTAAGCCAGAAAGAAAAACACCAATACGGTACACTGCTAAGTCGCTTCAGTCATGTCCGGCTCTGTGCAACCCCACAGATGGCAGCCCACCAGGCTTCACATCCCTGGGATTCTTCAGGCAAGAACACTGGAGTGGGTTGCCATTTCCTTCTCCAATGCATGAAAGTGAAAAGTGAAAGTGAAGTCGCTCAGTAAGTGTCCGACTCTTCGTGACCCCATGGACTACAGCCTACCAGGCTCCTCTGTCCATGGGATTTTCCAGGCAAGAGTACTATTAATTTATTTTTTATTTTACTTTACAATATTGTATTGGTATTGCCATACATTGACATGAATCCGCCATGGGTGTACATGAGTTCCCAATCCTGAACCCCTCTCCCACTTCCCTCCGCATACCATCTCTCTGGGTCATCCCAGTGCACCAGCCCCAAGCATCCTGTATCCTGTATCAAACCTAGACTGGTGATTCATTTCTTACATGATACATGTTTCAATGCCATTTTCCCAAATCATCCTACCCTCTCCCTCTCCCACAGAGTCCAAAAGTCTGTTCTATACATCACTCATTATCAGAGAAATGCAATTAAGGCCACAGTGAAGTACCATTTCATACCAGTCAGAATGGCTGTGATCCAAAAGTCTACAAGCAATAAATGCTGGAGAGGGTGTGGAGAAAAGGGAACTCTCTTACACTGTTGGTGGGAATGCAAACTAGTACAGCCACTATGGAGAACAGTGTGGAGATGCCTTAAAAAAGTGGAAATTGAACTGCCATATGACCCAGCAATCCCACTGCTGGGCATACACACCAAGGAAACCAGAATTGAAAGAGACATGTGTACCCCAATGTTCATCGCAGCACTGTTTATAATAGCCAGGACATGGAAGCAACCTAGATGTCCATCAGCAGATGAATGGATAAGAAAGCTGTGGTATATATACACAATGGAGTATTACTCAGCCATCAAAAAGAATACATTTGAATCAGTTCTAATGAGTTGGATGAAACTGGAGCTGATTATACAGAGTGAAGTAAGCCAGAAAGAAAAACACCAATACGGTACACTGCTAAGTCGCTTCAGTCATGTCCGGCTCTGTGCAACCCCACAGATGGCAGCCCACCAGGCTTCACATCCCTGGGATTCTTCAGGCAAGAACACTGGAGTGGGTTGCCATTTCCTTCTCCAATGCATGAAAGTGAAAAGTGAAAGTGAAGTCGCTCAGTAAGTGTCCGACTCTTCGTGACCCCATGGACTACAGCCTACCAGGCTCCTCTGTCCATGGGATTTTCCAGGCAAGAGTACTGGAGTGGGTTGCCATTGCCTTCTCCAATACAGTATACTAACACATATATATGGAATTTAGAATGATGATAATGATAAGCCTGAATGTGAGACAGCAAAAGAGACACAGACAATATCCTTTTAGAAAAAATAAATATTCTTGCAGCCTATCAAATTTGAGCCTCAAAGAGGTCTACTCTGTGTTCCTATGAACTTGGAATCCAATTAGATTATCAATACTCTTCCTGTATGTGAAGAATGTGTACATTCTAGTGCAGGTAGAGATAATCAACTAAACAACCATTTTGGAAACAGAAAAAGCAAAAAATTGCACAGGCAACAAAGTAGCATTACTCTCAAAAGAATAGAGCAACACTAATCCCACAGAGCAAAATGTGATTGAAGTGGGTGTTAGGTTGTACAGAAAAAAAAAATAGTTGCTTCTAAGATTTATATAGATAAAATCACAGCTGTGTTGATTAGATTTTAAATCTGCATATGAAATTAAGGTTATTATTAGCAAAATCATTGCAACAAGAAGGCATTTGCCTCCTCCATATGATGTCATGGGGCATGGTCACAAAGGTTAAATTCAGCATTAGAGTGAGCAAGGTCAATGAATTCAGCATTTTTTAAATTTAAAGCATATCAACAGTTTGGGAGGATCTTAACATACCAAGAAAACAATCTCCACTTTAATGAGTATGAAGAGTTCTTTATTATCTGAAGAAATGTGATTAATAAGATATTCAAATACAAGTTGGTCTATATGATGAGGATGTCAGAAGTGCCTGCGATTTGCCACATCTACACTTAGACTGCATGAAAGATTATGAGTGTTTAATGTTCTCAGGTCAGGTCAGTTCAGTTCAGTTGCTCAATAATGTCCAATCTTTGTAACCCCATGACTGCAGCACACCAGGCCTCCCTGTCCATCACCAACTCCCGGAGGCTACTCAAACTCAATGTCCATTGAGTCGGTGATGCCATCCAACCATCTCATCCTCTGTCGTCCCCTTCTCCACACATCTTCAATCTTTCCCAGCAACAGGGTCTTTCCAAATGAGTCAGCTCTTCACATCAGGTGGCCAAAGTATTGGAGTTTCAGCTCCAACATCAGTCCTTCCAATGAATATTCGGAACTGACTTCCTTTAGGGTGGACTGGTTGGATCTCCTTGCAATCCAAGGGACTCTCAAGAGTCCCCTCCAACACCACAGTTCAAAAGCATCAATTGTTTGGTGCTCAACTTTCTTTAGGAAAAGGCAATGGCACCCCACTCCAGTACTCTTGCCTGGAAAATGCCATGGATGGAGGAGCCTGGAGGGCTACAGTCCATGGGATCACAAGATTTGGACACGACTGAGCGACTTCACTTTTACTTTTCACTTTCATGCATTGGAGAAGGAAATTGCAACCCACTCTAGTGTTCTTGCCTGGAGAATCCCAGAGACGGCGGAGCCTGGTGGGCTGCTGTCTATGGAGTCGCACAGAGTTGGACACAACTGAAGTGACTTAGCAGTAGCAGCTTTCTTTATAGTCCAACTCTCACATCCATACATGACTACTGGAAAAGCCAAAGCTTTGACTAGACGGCCCTTTGTTGGCAAAGTAATATCTCTGCTTTTTAATATGCTTTCTAGGTTGGTCATAACTTTTCTTCCAAGGAGCAAGCTTCTTTTAATTTCATGGCTTCAGTCACCATCTGCAGTGATATTGCAGAAAATAAAGTCAGAAAATAAAGTCAGCCACTGTTTCCCCATCTATTTGCCATGAAGTGATGGGATCAGATGCCATGATCTTAGTTCTCTGAATGTTGAGTTTTAAGCCAACATTTTCACTCTCCTCTTTCACTTTCACCAAGAAGCTCGTTAGTTCCTCTTCACTTTCTGCCATAAGGGTGGTGTCATCTGCATATCTTAGGTTATTGATATTCCTTCTGGCAATCTTTATTCCAGCTTGTGCTTCATCCAATCCAGCATTTCGCATGATGTACTGTGCATATAAGTTAAATAAGCAAGGTAACAAGATATAGCCTTGATGTACTCCTTTCTTGATTTGCCGAGTTTTCTAGATGTGCTGGCATAGTGATTGCATCACTTTCACAGCATCATCGTTAGGATTTGAAATAGCTCAACTGGAATTCCATCACCTGCACTAGCTTTGTCCATAGTGATGCTTCCTAAGGCCCACTCAACTTCACACTCCAGGATGTCTGGGTCTAGATGAGTGATCACACCATCGTGATTATCTGAGTCATGAAGATCTTTTTTGTATAGTTCTTCTGTGTATTCTTGCCACTTTTTCTTAATATTTTCTGTGGTTCTTACTCAGTAAAATTTACTCTTAAATTTTAAGAGTCTCTTAGGTAAAAATTTAGATTCTGACATAGTATGTTACTACTAAGTCAAATATTGTAGAGGACTGGGCTATTACTATGGCTGTGGTCACAGTTATATCTGGTTTGTGCCTTTAGAATTTTGGGATGTTGCTACAGATGTGGCTTAAGAGGTACGGATTTGACTGTTGACACCAATATTGACACACTTGACATTTGTCCCATGGCATCGACTGAGTACTGTCTGCTACTGAATCCATTCTCTTGTGAGATGGCAGTTCTCCTCTACAGAGTCTTTTCATTGCACCCATTGGACTCTTTTGACTAAAAATTACCCAAACTAAGTCTAGGCAATCAGAATAGATTATTGAATGAAGAGTACATCCCCATCAGTATCTTAGAATGACTATATTTTTCTCTTTTAGGGTTTTTTTTCATGATAATATACCAAGTTAATAATAATTTTGGCATGTTTCACGACTAGACAACTCTAAGTTCATTTTTTTTTTTTTGTTACTCTGATATGGCCAGTGCTGTTAGTGACTTCTCCTTTAAGAAATTTATTATTCACTTGTTCAAAAATATTTATTAATTGCTACATAAGTCTTCCTACTAAGTCTTTGTGTTGTAAATGTGAAAATATGTATTAATGTGGAAAATAAATATGTAAACAAACAACAGATGATATACTGGACAAGTGGAAACACAGAGGGAAAGTCTCACATCTAGGTTCAAAAAAGAAGTGTGAAAGCAAAAGGTGGGACCAAATATACTCTCACTAAAGATTATGCTGAAATCAATCATTGATGGAGGAGAAATACAATAGAGAGGTAAAGAGTATGTCAGGCAAGAGGAACAGAGTATGTGCAGGCATAGAGAAAGCATTTGATTATAAACTGTGTACTCTTAGAAAGTACACAGAGCAAAGCAAGTGGCTAAAATGCAGGCAGTTAAGAGAAACCAGGACATCAAGGTCATATATATCTTACTATGGTTCACTGTACTCTGTGCCAAGTCACTTCTGTCATGTCCTATACTTTGTAACTCTATGGACATAGCCCTCCAGGGTGTTCTGTCCATAGAATGCTCCAGGCAAGAATACTGGAGTGGGTTCCCATTTCCTTCTCCAATAGGTACACTACAAACTGTTTTAAAAAGCGATGATCTTTTCCACGAAATTTATGTTTTCTAAAAATCATTATGTTTTATAAAATCATTATGTTTATAAAATTCATTATGTTTTATAAAAATCATTATGGCAGCTTATTGAAATAACGTTGGCCAAGGTGTATGACCACAGACTAATAGACCATTCAAGTAGCCGATGTGAGGTCTTCGTGTAAGAAAGCAACAGCTAAAATTTACAAGAGGACCTAGCTCAAATATATATTTAGGTAATAGAATTTTAAAGGCTTGTTTATATGCTGTGGGGGTGAAGGGTCATAAAGAATTCAGTTCAGTTCAGTTCAGTTCAGTAGCTCAGTCATGTCCAACTCTGCGACCCCATGAATTGCGGCACACCAGGCCTCCCTGTCCATCACCAACTCCCGGAGTTCAAACAGACGCGCATCCATCGAGCCAGCGATGCCATCCAGCCATCTCATCCTCTGTTGTCCCCTTCTTCTCCTGCTCCCAATCCCTCCCAGCATCAAAGTCTTTTCCAGTGAGTCAACTCTTTGCATGAGGTGGCCAAAGTACTGGAGTTTCAGCTTCAGCATCAGACCTTGCAAAAAAGGACCACCAAAGGACTCCAGATTTGAGGTCAAGCAACTGATGGATCCAAGTAGGAAAAGGAGTACATCAAGGCTGTATATTGTCACCCTGCTTATTTAACATATATGCAGAGTACATCATGAGAAATGCTGGACTGGAAGAAACACAAGCTGGAATCAAGATTGCCGGGAGAAATATCAATAACCTCAGATATGCAGATGATACCACCCTTATGGCAGAAAGTGAAGAGGAACTAAAAAGCCTCTTGATGAAAGTGAAAGAAGAGAGTGAAAAACTTGGCTTAAAGCTCAACATTCAGAAAACTAAGATCATGGCATCCGGTCCCATCACTTCATGGGAAAAGACGGGGAAACAGTGGAAACAGTGTCAGACTTTATTTCTGGGGGCTCCAAAATCACTGCACATGGTGATTGCAGCCATGAAATTAAAAGACGCTTACTCTTGGGAAGAAAAGTTATGACCAACCTAGATAGCATATTCAAAAGCAGATACATTACTTTGCTGACTAAGGTCCATCTAGTCAAGGCTATGGTTTTCCTATGGTCATGTATGGATGTGAGAGTTGGACTGTGAAGAAGGCTGAGTGCCGAAGAATTGATGCCTTTGAACTGTGGTGTTGGAGAAGACTCTTGAGAGTCCCTTAGAGTGCAAGGAGATCCAACCAGTTCATTCTGAAGGAAATCAACCCTGGGATTTCTTTGGAAGGAATGATGCTAAAGCTGAAGCTCCAGTACTCTGGCCATCTCATGCAAAGAGTTGACTCATTGGAAAAGACTCTGATGCTGGGAGGGATTGGGGGCAGGAGGAGAAGGAGACGACCAAGGATGAGATGGCTGGATGGCATCACTGACTTGATGGACATGAGTCTGAGTGAACTCCAGGAGTTGGTGATGGACAGGGAGGCCTGGCGTGCTGCGATTCATGGGGTCACAAAGAGTCGGATATGACTGAGCAACTGAACTGAGCTTAACTGAACTGATGGACTGTGGAGCTAATAGCCAACATCATATGAGACTGGGAGCATTTGAAAATCAGAGTGGAGACCTGAAAAGTCATTGAGTTGGGATCAATTTTTGCTAAGTTATTTAGTGGTAGTTTCTTATGAAAATCTGGAACTCAAGAAAGAGCTGGGTTTGAGATTTCAAATAATTGGATAAAGGTTGTAGCAACTTCACAAAAGCAGTATTCCAACTATTTAGAATTGAGTGGAGGAAAAGGGGTTCTCAATTGAGGTAAGGAGCAGACAAAAGGCAAAAGGTGAAAATCAGAAGAGAGGTCAATCAGGGAAATCCAGGGCATATAAAACTTTTTAGGAGGGAACAATTGCCAATTGCATTTTCACTCAAGCATTTATCCTTTCACCAGCATTTCTAGAGTAATAACACAAATGTTGGTTGCCTCCTGGTGGCTCAGATCTGCCTACAATGCAGGAGACCAGGATTCGATCCCTGGGTCAGGAAGATCCCCTGGAGAAGAGAATGAAAACCCACTCCAGTATTCTTGTCTGGAGAATTCCATGGACAGAGGAGCCTGGTGGGCTACAGTCTATGTGGTTCCAAGAGTCGGACATGATTGAGGAACTAACACTTTCACCTTCACAGCACAGATGTTAAAGCTAAACTGCTACTGCTATTGCTGCTAAGTCACTTCAGTCGTGTCCAACTCTGTGCAACCCCATAGACAGCAGCCCATCAGGCTCCCCCGTCCTGGGATTCTCCAGGCAAGAACACTGGAGTGGGTTGCCATTTCCTTCTCCAATGCGTGAAAGTGAAGTTGCTCAGTCATGTCTGACTCTTAGCGACTCCATGGACTGCAGCCCACCAGGCTCCTCTGTCCATGGGGTTTTCCAGGCAAGAGTACTGGAGTGGGTGCCATAACTAGATGCTGGCAAATGGTTAATGGGCATGGTCTCTGCCCTTACGGAAGTTACAGAATTAGGAAGGGATTATAGAGCATCATAAAGACAATTATTGTAAAATAACTGAAGCTTTAGTCGTCTCTTAGAGGAGAGTCTCTCCAGGCCCCAATGTCTGGGAACTGACCCGAAATTCATCGACATGATAATCAAAGAAACAGCCATTTTTTAATTTATTTTTAATTGGAGTATAATTGCATTATAATGTTCTGTTAGTTTCTACTGCACCACAAGGTGAATCAGCTCCCTCTTCAGCCTCCCTCCCATTCCATCCCCCAACACACTCCTTTAGGTCATCACAGAGCACCTGGCTGAGCTCTCTGTGTTATACAGCAGCTTCCCACTAGCTATCTGTTTTCTACATGGTAGTGTATATATGTCAAAGCTAGTCTCTCAATCCATCCCACTGTCTCCTTTCCTCTCTGTGTCCACAAATCCAGTCTGTTCTCAGCATCTGCATCTCTATTCCTCCCTGCAAATAGGTTCATTAGTACCATTTTTCTATATTCCAAGTATATGAGTTAATATATGAAGCAGCCATTTTAAATGTGATTCCCACATTCTAGTCAGGGTTAATGGGTCCAGATCTGGCCACTTGAAGAAACTGACCAGAAAATTGCCAGGATTTATGAACAGAAGGCTGTATTTTTTTCCACTGGATGAAGCTCTAAGGGCTAACACTTGGCAACTATTAGCAGCTATCCTTTACTCTTTGTTGAGTCCCCATTAACAGTTCATTATAAGACACCTACTTAAGTAATGGGCTGAATAATCCTTTATATGTTTGGCTCAGAGACAGTCCATGGAAAATCTATTTTTACTTTTCTAGGTTGTCCATTTTAGTAGGTGATATTCCATCAAATCTGTGAGGTTCACCATCCTAACAATACCAGATGAGTGAACTTAAAATCATTCTCTTGATCTACACATTGACCCCAAATGCTACTTTTTTTTTTATTGGAATGTAATTGCTTTACAATGTTGTGCTAGTTTCTGCTGTAAAACGAAGTGAATCAGCTATATGTATACACATATCCCCGCTCTCCTTGCCCTCCCACACCTCTAAGTCATCACAGAGCACTGAGCTTAGGTCCCTGGGCTATACAGCAACTTCCCACCAGATATGTATTTTATACATAGTTTATATATGTCAAAGGTAATTCATGATTTGCTCATTTGCCTCAAAGGTACAAAAGTCTGTCTCAGTTGGCTTTACATAGACGTGGACAAAAGTGTCATAATTGAGATATCATGTGAAATCTCAAAGCCTCAGAGTTACTTGTGATAGGACATTAACATCCTCTGATGGCTTGAAAATATAGTATCTTCCGTTCTCAGAAGGGATATTCTCATTAGAGTTGTGATTGTGATGACAGATTGAAAAATATCTATAAAGAAATTATAAAACATGGAGACAAAATTTCTGACCTGATGGCTGAAGGCAACGGCCAGAGTTAGTTAGACCTGTGTTCCTGTTTAGTCACTAAGCCGCTCTAACTCTTTTGCAACCCCATAGACTTTAGCCCACTAGGCTCCTCTGTCCATGGGGTTTTCCAGACAAGAATACTGGAAGAGATTGTCATTTCCTTCTTTGGGGGATCTTCCTAACCCAGGGATCAAATCTGTGTCTCCTGTGTCTCTGGCATTGGGAGGAGGATTCTTTACCACTGAGCCACCAGGGAAGCCCTCGTTGGATCTTAACTAGGTTGAGATGAAATATAATTATTACCACAACGCTGAATTCTTCCCAGTCCCTCTTAAGAGCTTCAAAATCCTAAATACCTGTGGAATTAATTTATTTTTCATTCCTAAACAGAGCGATTTTATTCCAATTCCCTGTTTGGACCAAAGGGCACTGTAGAAAGATCAGCAGATCTATAGCTCTAAAAGAGCAGTATCCCACAGCTTAAAACACTGAAGTGTTTGTCTACACGTGTGTGTGAGTATGTGTGTGTGTGTGTGTTATATATATATATATATATATATATATATATATATATATATATAAAAATGCATATCTATATATAAAACACATACACGTGTATACATATGTGTATATTGAAATAGAAATAGAGGGGGAAAATACTAGATAATTTTGCATATGGTTATCTAGGAGTGGGGAGCTGATGCGTAGTATTGGGAGAATGAGTAAGGATGGAAGAAAGTAAGCGGTTAACCTAAGGTAAAAAATAAGCATGCGGACTATACTGAAAAAATTCCCAAAATGAAAAATATACTCTTTGTATGCTCATATTTATGTTTGTAATATATATTAGGCAAAGACATTACAGCTATGGATTTATAGTGTATCCATAATAGTACAGTTTAGTCGCTCAGTCGTGTCCGACTTTTTCTGACTCCATGAATCACTGCACACCAGGCCTCCCTGTCCATCACCAACTCCCGGGGTTCACTCAGACTCACGTCCATCGAGCCAGTGATGCCATCCAGCCATCTCATCCTCGGTCATCTCCTTCTCCTCCTGCCCCCAATCCCTCCTAGCATCAGAGTCTTTTCCAATGAGTCAACTCTTCACGTGAAGTGGCCAAAGTACTGGAGTTTAAGCTTTAGCATCATTCCTTCCAAAGAAATCCCAGGGTTGATCTCCTTCAGAATGGACTAGTTGGATCTCCTTGCAGTCCAAGGGACTCTCAAGAGTCTTCTCCAACACCACAGTTCAAAAGCATCAATTCTTCTGCGCTCAGCCTTCTTCACAGTCCAACTCTCACATCCATACATGACCACAGGAAAAACCATATCCTTGACTAGACAGACCTTAGTTGGCAAAGTAATGTCTCTGCTTTTGAATATGCTATCTAGGTTGGTCATAACTTTTCTTCCAAGGTGTAAGCGTCTTTTAATTTCATGGCTGCAGTCACCATCTGCAGTGATTTTGGAGCCCAGAAAAATAAAGTCTGACATTGTTTCCACTGTTTCCCCGTCTATTTCCCATGAAGTGATGGGACCGGATGCCATGATCTTCGTTTTCTGAATGTTGAGCTTTAAGCCAACTTTTTCACTCTCCTCTTTCACTTTCAACAAGAGGCTCTTCAGTTCCTCTTCACTTTCTGCCATAAAGGTGGGGTCATCTGCATATCTGAGGTTATTGATATTTCTCCTGGCAATTCCAGCTTGTGTTTCTTCCAGTCCAGCATTTCTCATGATGTACTCTGCATATAAGTTAAATAAGCAGGGTGACAATATACAGCCTTGACGTACTCCTTTTCCTATTTGGAACCAGTCTGTTGTTCCATGTCCAGTTCTAACTGTTGCTTCCT
>SJXQ01009776.1:0-47503 GCA_006408695.1 Aepyceros melampus | reverse complement strand
TTGATTTAGGTCATACCTGAATGGTCTAGTGGTTTTCCCTACTTTCTTCAATTTGAGTCTGAATTTGGCAATAAAGAGTTCATGATCTGAGCCACAGTCAGCTCCTGGTCTTGTTTTTGTTGACTCTATAGCTTCTCCATCTTTGGCTGCAAAGAATATAATCAATCTGATTTTGGTGTTGACCATCTGGTGATGTCCATGTGTAGGGTCTTCTCTTGTGTTGTAGGAAGAGGGTGTTTGTTATGACCAGTGCATTTTCTTGGCAAAACTCTATTAGTCTTTGCCCTGCTTCATTCCACATTCCAAGGCCAAATTTGCCTGTTACTCCAGGTGTTCATTGACTTCCTACTTTTGCATTCCAGTCCCGTATAATGAAAAGGACATCCTTTTTGGGTGTTAGTTTTAAAAGGTCTTATAGATCTTTATAAAACCATTCAACTTCAGCTTCTTCAGCATTACTGGTTAGGGCATAGACTTGGAAAACTGTGATATTGAATGGTTTGCCTTGGAGACGAACAGAGATCATTTTGTCAGTTTTGAGACTGCATCCAAGCACTGCATTTCAGACTCTTTTGTTGACCATGATGGCTACTCCATTTCTTCTGAGAGATTCCTGCCCACAGTAGTAGATATAATGGTCATCTGAGTTAAATTCACCAATTCCAGTCCATTTTAGTTCGCTGATTCCTAGAATGTTGATGTTCACTCTTGCCATCTCCTGTTTGACCACTTTCAATTTGCCTTGATTCATGGACCTGACATTCCAGTTTCCTATGCAATATTACTCTTTACAGCATTGGACCTTGCTTCTATCACCAGTCACATCCACAGTTGGGTGTTGTTTTTGCTTTGGCTCCATCCCTTCATTCTTTCTAGAGTTATTTCTCCAGTGATCTTCAGTAGCATATTGGGCACCTACTGACCTGGGGTGTTCCTCTTTCAGTATCCTATCTTTTGCCTTTTCATACTGTTCATGGGATTCTCAAGGCAAGAATACTGAAGTGGTTTGCCATTCCCTTCTCCAGTGGACCACATTCTGTCAGACCTCTCCACCATGACCTGCCCATCTTTGGTTGCCCCGCAGGCATGGCTTAGTTTCACTTAGTTAGACAGGGCTGTGATCCTAGTGTGATTAGACTGACTAGTCTTCTGTGAGTATGATTTCAGTGTGTCTGCCCTCTGATGCCCTCTTGCAACACCTACCATCTTACTTGGGTTTCTCTTACCTTGGGCGTGGGGTATCTCTTCACGACTGTTCCAGCAATGCACAGCCACTGCTTCTTACCTTGGACGAGGGTTATCTCCTTACTACCGCCCTTCCTGACCTTCAATGTGGGATAGCTCCTCTAGGCCCCTCTGTGCCCACAGAGCCATCTCGGGCTGCCCCTCCATAATAAATGACAGTATCCATAATAAATGACAGTAAAAAAAAAAAGACAGGAGCTCATAGGTATAGCACAGTTCCTTTTAGTTTGAAGCCACAAACTTCAAATGTCCATGTGTGCCTAAGTACGGGTAAAGACTACATTACCTCTGTCTGTATAAGGAAAGAAAGAGTAATAGAAAGTCCCCTGAAGGGGATACTGTGTGTGTGCAGTAAAATCAGAGATCATTAACTTGATCTTCTACGTATTTGCATTGCTTCTCTCATTATTACAGGAATATGTTATCTTGTAAATGAAGATAACATCAAAGGAAGAAAATGTTTAAAAAATGAAAGGATGCTTTAGACACTAAGAAACCAAATATTGGATGCATAGAATTAGAACCTTTGGAGAGTTGGCGTCATTTAATTTTTGTTTGATTTGCAAATGATTTGTTAGCATTTCCTATAGAAGATTTTAACATTTCTTTACAAACAGTTGGAATTCTATTTTTAATTTTTTATTTTGTTTTGTTTTTTATTATAAATTTATTTATTTTAATTGGAGGTTAATTACTTTACAATATTGTATTGGTTTTGCCATACATCAAATGAATCCACCACAGGTATACACGTGTTCCCCATCCTGAACCCCCCTTCCTCCTCCCTCCACGTACCATCCCTCTGAGGCATTCTATTTTTAATTTATTTAGCTTATTTACATGTCCTGAAGAGAAAAGACTACTTGTTCACAGCTCTCCAAATAAGTGTTAGCATGTAGCAGTCATGAAATCTAAACAAATGAGGTAGTGTGAAATGTAAAGACAGGGTAAGCATAAATTTTTAACAGACGTGATACATTTACCCCCTGGAGAGATTTCTTGCCTTTATAATCAACTAGTTCCACCATGCCATAATGGAATATAATGAGACTCAAGACTACTTTAGGAGACATAACACAATAATTTGAATTTATATGCAGCTACCCAGAAACAAAATGGGTTGAATGAGATGTTATGTAAAGTCCTCCGAGGAGTCACCTGATATTATTGGTCAGGTTAAATGGTAGCTTTCTTTACTGACTAAAATAGTTTCATGTTTATATTTCTGTAAATCTGATATAGAAAAGAAGGAAGAATGCATAAGAAAACTCTGGACAGCAAGTGGGAGAAATAAACTCTCAGCGATTTTTAGTGTATATTAATATATTAAAAAGCTGAGGCATCACTTATGGTGTGACAAAGGTCCATATCGTGAAATCTATGGTTTTTCCAGTAGTCATGTATGGATATAAGAATTGGACCATAAAGGCCAAGTGTCAAAGAATGGATGCTTTTGAATTGTGGTGCTAGAGAATGCAGTGACCCAAGGACAAAAGAACAGATAAAACCTAGGAGGGTCGTGGAATTCAGGAAAGGAAAAAAGAGACCCTTATCATCCTTCCCTCCTCTGTTGACAGAATTCAGGTCATCCTGAGCAGTATAACCTGTCACTCCTCCTACCCCATAAGGAGAAGATATTTGCCTTTCTCTTCCCTCCCCACCCAATATATGTGCATCATCCAATCAGAAATGACCCACAAGACCCTTATCCCACTCCTTGTACCCTGGGTACAAAAGAGGACTAAGGATCCTGTTCAAAGACAGTTCTCCCTTGAGCTGGCCTGCTGTTCTAACAGCATCTCCCACTGTAATAAACTTTACTTCCCTCTCATTCTGTCTCACGTCAGGAAATTCTTTTCCAGCCTACCCATGGACCACGACAGAGAAGACTCCTGAGAGTCCCTTGGACAGCAAGATCAAACCAGTCAATCAGAAAGGAAATCACTCCTGAATATTCATTAGAAGGACTGGTGCTTAAAGCTGAAGATCCAATATTTTGGCCACCTGATGAGAAGAGTCGACTCACTGGAAAAGATCCTGATGCTGGGAAAGATTGAAAGCAGGAGAAGGGAGCGGCAATGGAAAAGATGATTAGATGGCATCACCGACTCAAAGGACATGAATTTGAGCAAACTCTGGGAGATAGTGAAGGATAGGGAAGCCTGGCATACTGCAGTACATGGAGTTACAAAGAGTCAGACACAATTAGAAACTGAAAAACAGCAACAATATTCTTCCATGGTATTCCTTGGATAGAGAGAGGATTGAGATGCACCACCTCAACAATCATTGAAAACAGTATATGCTTCTAAGTGCAGCTAGGTGCTTTGCTATGACATATTTACAGATAACATTTTATACAATATTTTTATCATGAAAAATTGTTGGAGGGAACTACTTAAAGAGAATTCTTGGTTCTATAATAATCAATATCATTTATTCAATTTAAAAAATATTCTTGACTTAAGATAGCAATATTTCTCATAGTATGTGGGCTTCCCAGGTGTTGCTAGTGGTAAAGAACTTGCCTGCCAGTGCAGGTTCAATCCCTGGGTCAGGAAGATCCCCTGGAGAAGAACACTACCCACTCCAGTATTCTTGCCTGGGGAATTCCATAGACAGAGGAGTCTCATGGGCTATAGTCCATAGGGTTGTAAAGAGTCAGACACGACTGAAGCAACTAAGCCTGCATGCATTAGAAAACCAAACACTCATTCATCTAGGGGGCAAATATCCATTGAATACGGTCTACATACATGGTCTCAGAACTTACTGGTCCCCATGCATAGTCTTGGTACCTACAATTATTCCTATTGCTGCCTTCTGCCTTTACTCTTGCCATGTTTAGTTCCTATTAATATAGGTATAAACTATTGCATTAGTTGATGTGAAAGAAACATTAATAATAGTGTTGGGGTAATAATATGATCATGATAAAATAAGTAAGAAAATAAGTAAGAAATATTCTTAGTTTTTAGATATGCACATTAAAATGTTTTAAATTATTTTTGTGATTTATTTGAAAATATTCAATCAAATTATGAGTAATAAATCAAAACATTAATAACTATTGAGATTAGGTAATGAATAAAAATGTTCATACTCTTATTTTTCTGTCAATTAAATGTTTTTAATGAAAAGTGTACAAAATGCCTAGCAAGAGCAGAGAATGTTCATGAATGAGACAAATGAAATGAGCAATAACCCATGAGTGAGAATATTTAAGACCTGTCTTGGGACCATAAAATTTTTACAGAAGCTAAGAATAGGGTAAAAAGAGTAAATGAGAGCTAAATTGGGAAATATATATTGAAATGTTATTATTGAAGGCCTTAGTTACTAAATATGGTACTGCCAAACATACAGTGGGAGTACGTGAAGCATAATGAAATTTTTGAGCAAGGCAATGATAAAAGCGGTGAGATTCATTTGTTGATTGGTTGGTTGGTTTGGTGTGATTCTTTTAGAAATATTAAATAGCTTAAATGTTTGTGGAATGCATCAAGGAATAAGGAAATCCAAAGTAGGAGACTAATTAAGGGATTGCTCTGAGACCTCAATATGCTTTTGTGGAAGCAAAGGCTGTGAGAATATGAATCACAAGAAGAATGGAAAGACCTAGACAATAAATTAACAGGACTCAGGTGTTAGAGGAAATAGGGGTAGCAAACAGAAAATGGCCAAAAATAATTCTGAGATTTCAAGACATGAGCCATATGATAAGGTCAGTTGTTTGTGGCAAAGTCTGATGCTATATATAAATGCATCCGACTTTAGGCAACAGAATGTGAATTTCTGTTGAAATAGTATTGACTATCAGTCATTTTGTTTTCAAAAACTCTGATAAGCAGTTTATTCCACTTCTACTTAATCAAACATTATGTCAGTAAGTAGGATTCAATTCCCTTACAGTCTACCATCTTATCATCTAGATAAAATTGAAAAATGCATAATAAACTATAGAAAATATTTTAATTTGCATATGATTGGCCAAAAACATGATAAATCCTTCTTGGGATAATCATAATTTGTTTCTGGGATTTCAAGTTTATGTGAATGGTCTGTGTTATTGTTGGCTTTCAATATTATAACATTATAGTTCCTTGATTAATTAATTCATTTTTTTAAAATATGTTTTTACATCATGTCTGATCCAGTACCAGGATATAGATCAGAAATATGAATAGGACATGATACTGCCATATGCCCCTCAGAAACATGTATATATATAAATGATTGCAAATATGTATGTTAAGTGGCAAATGAGTGGTTTTAAAAGGGAGCACCAATAAAGAAAATCAACCTTTCTTGGGATTGTCATGATATACTTTACAGGGACCAGGCTCTCTAAAGATTATTAGAATGTCACTTCACAGATAAGGGTATTAAGAATTTTCTAGCTCATTTGTACTCACTAATTTTCTGTTCATAGCACATGTGACAACTCAATGGTTCATTTAATAGACATGACAAGGTCAAAACATATCCTCAGTTAAAATTATCATAAAGATTTTCTGTAAATTAAAATTTGTCAACAGGTCTGGGACGGATACACAGTGCATAGCATTCTGGGACACATTTGTGGAGAATGCATTCCATCTATAAAGACAAATGAGTTACCAGGACATAAAGGAAATAAAACAAATAATAATAAAGGGAAAACTTCATAGGAATCTATAGGAAATGGAGTTATCCAAAGTATTCTGTGAAGATAGAAATGTCTCCCCAGAAGTAATGAGTGAAATAGACAGATGTGGATGCAGGTACCTAGACAAAGGGAAAAATAAAATAAAATAAGAAAGAGACAGATGCATTTGGCCAAAGAGAAAACCCCACTGATGGTATGAAACAGAATATTATGGACTAAATGTATGTGGCCCTCAAGTTCATGTTGGTATCCTATTCACAAATGAGATGGTGGAGTCTTTAGGGGGTGGTTGGGTCATAAAGATGAAGCCATCATGAGTAGGATTAGTGCCCATGTAAAAATGACCTCAGAGAGCTCTCCCACCCATTCTACCATGAAAGGACACAGCAAGAAGATGGCCATCTATGAAGCAGGAAGGCAGTCCTCACCAAACACTAAATTTGCTGGCCTCTGGATCTTGGACTTTCAGCCTCCAGAACTGTGAGAAAGAAACACTTGTTGTTCAAACCACCAGTCCTGGTAGTTTTGTTACAGCTTCACAAATGGACTCAGACATAAACTAATACCAAGAGTCAATGTGTGGGCTGTAACAAATATCTAGAAATATGGAGGTGGCTTTGGACTTGGGTTTTGAGATGCATGCTAGAAAATCCTACATTGTTTTAAATAGATCATCGCAAACAATTCTGATGAGAAATCAGAATGAAAAGCAGACAGTTGTAGTGAGAGTTTCTGTCTTCTTAGATAAAACAAGTAATCATGAACAGAATGTTGGTAGAAGTATGGATGATAGGCACCACTCTGATGGGGTCTCAGACAGGAAAAAGGAATGTGTTATGGGAAACTGACCCATATAGACCCATAGTGCAAAGGGTCAGGCTAAAGCTAGTTCCTTTCTAGTTCAAGCAGGCCAGAATGCTCCTGCCCAGTGTATCAGGGGCCCCTGCCAAGAGCTGAAATTGGGCTGCACCTAGCAGACTGGGGGCAGAACCACCCAGAGAGAGAATAGCCTGGGAGAGCGCCAGAGATGGGGCCACCATACTATTTAGTTCAGAGGGCAGAGCATTGAGCCAGAAAGGATTATTCTTGAGTCTTCAAGTTTAATGTTGTTTGCCCTGTTAGGTTTTGTATTTACTTGGGGCCTGTGCCCCTCATGTCTTTCTTATTTCTTTCTTTTGGAATAGGAATATCATCCTGTGCCTGTTCCACCATGGTATTTTAGAACCAAACATAATTCTCTTGGCTTCACCGATTCACAGCTAGGATTTGTCTCAATATGAATCTTAGCTTGCATATCAGTCATATCTGACTTCAATGATATTAAGATAAGAATTTGAACTTTAGACTTTCAAAGCTGAAATGAATTAAGACGATCTTTGCATTCATGTCACTTGACTTAAAATAAGAATGCCAAGACCTTCTGGGAAATAGTAGGCTTTTCAACAAATGGTACTGAAGCAACTGAAAAAGGATGAGGTTGCACTCTGTCTCATATCTCTCATTTTATCAATAATTAACTCAAAATGGATCAAAGATCTAATGTTAGAGCTAAGGATATATATATATATCTCTTAGAGGAAAGCATAGGCAAAAATCTTCATGACCTTGGATTTTTCTATCATTTCTTAGATACAACACCAAAAGCACAAGCCACAAAATAAACTAAATAAATTGGATTTCTCAAAATTAAAAGCTTGTTTGCTTTGAAAGACAAGATCAAGAGAGTGAAAAGAGAAACTAAGATGGGAGATTATATTTACAATTCAAATAGCCCATAAAGAACGTGTAATCAGAATATTTTAAGATCTGTTACAACTCAACAGTTCAAAAAACCACAATTAAAAAGTGGACAGCACTTCTGAATGATAGTCAAAGAAAGCATACAACTGGTTAATAAGCATGTAAAATAATGCTCAACATCATTAGCTATTAAGGAAATGCATATTTAAAACATGTTAGGTTCATGTTCTATATTCTGGGAAATTAATGAACATCCAAGCCAATGGTAGCTAGGATAAGGGTCAGTGTGCTGGTTTTTTAAAGATTCATTTCTTTGAGTGCCTCCTCTTAATCATTCATCATGCCTCTTCAAAATACTATGTCTTATGTTTTAAATTTATTCACATCAGTCCTCATTAAACCAACCGATGCTTCATATCACTTCTGACACACTTAAAGATGCATTCTCAAGCACCTCCTTAGTTTTCAGACAGATCAATTTATAAGATCTCCAGAGCTCTTTATTACTCTGATTTCCTTTATCTTGGACCATGTGACTCTGAGCAATGCTGGAATGCAAAGGTGATCACTCTGCTCAAAAAGCTTTTAAAAATTGCCTGGTACAGGTTCTTCAGGGAAACCTTCCCTCCCTCTACTGCTGTGGTTAGGGAGGCTTTCTGAAAATTAGAATGGTGTTTTCCCCAGAAGAGAGGCTACTTACCAGCATAATTCTTGCTCAAAAATACATTTCCTATCATTCAATTTTTTCTGATTGGTTCATTATAATGACAACAGCAACAAAACTTTGTTATTACTTTCTTGTTACATGACTGAATATTTTCCATGCTGAGAAATTGTTTTTCATATACTTATCCATGAACCACATAAGCAATAAGAAAATCCACATAAACTCTGACACAGCCTGTCATCTTGAAGATTCATAAGTGCTATGTTTCACAGCCTGATGTTGGCAACTATGCATTTTGACTGCAGAGGCCTTAATACATACATTAATGTGTATCTAGCTTCTACACACCCTAATCCCTGAGGATTTCTCATGGATCTTGGGTTAAATCACTTTGTTTTTATTTCAACTTTAAGCTTCTTACAGAGACTATGTATTCCCAACATCTTAGCTTAGAAATGCTAGATATTGCATTCTGTTCTTCTTCTTCTTTTTTTTTTTTTTTTTTTTTTGTACATTTAAAAATGTAACACCTCTGAATTCTATTGTGTGGAGCTAGAATCATTATTTTTGAGGATAGTATTTCAACATAAATGAAATCCAACAATCTCAGCTGAAGAACATCACAATACATCTGAGATGACTGTTTTCATTGATGTCATGAGAGAGTATTAAGGACCAGTGTGAAAAAAACTGTATTTGCTCATCATTCTGCTGCCATAAAGAGATCACAGCTGCTTTGAGTATAAAGGAAATAGCAGCCATATTTCTGTGTTTAGCTAAATTTCCCAGCTTGGAAAAGGAATATGTTTAGTTTATATATGAATCTCTGATTCCTATATAGGTTATAGATTTTTTTTTATATTGAGTTAAAGGATAACAGTGATTTCTAAAACCGTGTTTCTTTTCTAATTGTTCAAGAAATTCTAACTTTGCATAAGGATTCCAAGAGCAACTTAACATTTTTCACTCATATCACCAAAATTAGCTATCATCTTGACACTAATTAGTATACGGACTTAGAAATTGAAGTCCTGGAATTTCCTACAGCCACTCTTGGTAGTATATCAAGATCCTAAATGTTGACTATGCTTCACTGACTTCCTACACCACCCTCATCTCAAAAGACTCTATGCTGCAGCTATTTTGGAAACTATTGATACTTTGGACCCATGGTGGTAGATGCTATGGCTTTGGAGGCTTAGCGTGTGACTACTGTTGGGAATTTGGAGGCCTAAGACAAGTCAATTAGTGTGATTAGAATGGGTATTGATGAAGCTGCTCTCATCCATTGTGCTATGAGAAAACAAGTCTTATGGCTTCTTCTGAAAACCTTGATCATTTAAATAATTCCCCAGAGATTCATCAGCTCAATTTCAAATCTTCTTCTTTTCACCCACAGTCTACAATATATATTTCCTCTCCATTGCTGAGAAACCCACCACTGCTGGCCCCCATCAATCCAGGAGGCAAACTCTAGCCATCACAGGGACCACTTGAATTGCAAATGTCAGCATTCTAATTGCAGCTCCCCTCATCAGACTTACTTTTAACTCTGATATCAACCCTTCCTCCTGTATGTGTACATTTCACTTTTTCAGTAAACAATGTTCAATCTTCCCTAGCAAACAGTGCTTATTACTTGCATTTGTTCAATTTAATAGATCTCTTATGCTATATAGGTACATCATTTTTAATCCACAACGAATTTCACTTCACTGCAGCTGCAGATAATTTTTGCTCCTGAGTACATATGTGATGAAATTGATCCCCTTAACATGTTGTAGCTTCTTTCAGAAGAAATAATGAAATCTGATTGCTTACTAACTTTTGCTTTCTTCATTAAAAAAAAAAAATGTGTTTTCTTCCCACTCTTACCTCCAAACAGATTATACATATAAGATGCACAGATTTTAAAAGTTATAGATTGTTAACAGGGAAAAGAGTCCTATACTAGGTTCTCAGGATTGCCATAGCAAAGTACCATGAATTAGATGGATTTAAACACAAATTTATTCTCCTACAGTTCTGAAGATCAGAAGTTCAGAATCAAGATATCCACAGATACATGCTTTCTGAAAACTCTAGAGGAGAATCTGTTCTATGCCTTTCTCCTCATTTCTGGTATCACCAGCAATCCTTGGCATCCCTTAACTCATAGAGCACTCAAATCTTTGCCTCCATAGTCACACACTTTCTTCCTGTGTGTTTCTGTGTCTCTTCTTTTCTTATATGGACATCAGTTATATTGGGTTAATATCCATCCTAATTAATCATGGCCTTATTTTAACTTGATTATATCTACAAAGTTCTAGTTCCAATATCGACTTTAAAAATATTCACAATCTAAAAGTTGAAGGTTATGTTTTATTTGGTGGTAATTTTTAAGACTTCAAGCCTAGAAGCCTGCACCTCAAGTAACTCAAAGAGAACTGTTCCCAGGAAAAGAGCAGGGAGCTTGGATTTATAGCAGTTTTGCAACATAGGACAGGTAGTTGGGAACATCAAAAGATTAATTTTAATTTAAAAAAAAATCCCAAGTTAAAGAATTTAGTACTTAACAATGCATGCAAGAATCTGGGCTCACCAAAATCATTCCTTGGATATGTATTTCATCTATCTGGGGCCAGTATCCTGTGTTTTCATATTCTGAGTTTCCTGAAGGCTCACCTTAGGGAGAGGCTACAGTCTGATGGCTGCTAGATGGCAGGTATTCCTTCCTCCATGTACATCCTCAGGGCTCACTGGCTCACATTGGAGGGCTGCAATCACTGATGACTGTTACATACTTTGTTTACTGATGTGGCAGGAAATATTTCATTTATCATCAAGTAAGGTCACATTCCAGAGAAGGCAATGGCACCCCACTCCAGTATGTTGCCTGGAAAATCCCATGGACAGAGGAGCCTGGAAGGCTGCAGTCCATGGAGTTGCTGAGGGTCGGACATGACTGAGTGACTTCACTTTCCAATTTTCACTTTCATGCATTGGAGAAGGAAATGGCAATCCACTCCAGTGTTCTTGCCTGGAGAATCCCAGGAATGGGGGAGCCTGGTGGGCTGCCATCTATGGGGTCACACAGAGTCGGACACAATTGAAGTGACTTAGCAGCAGTAGCAGCAGCAAGGTCACATTCAGGTTGTTAGGGACTAGGTGTTGAACATATATTTTGGGAGAGTGCAATTCACTCACAAGTCCCAAATTCAGAGTTTATCCAAATATTCAACTCATAACGGACTAAAGAATGTGGTCTCTCCTTTTATACATGACCCTATGAAAGTTTAGGAACTTTTTGTTCTATGGACCATGAATAAACACAGATCTTAAGATATTAGGAAAGAGGAGCACATCATATTTATTTTCAAAAGTGACAGTGCTAGGGAGTCAAGTTCAACTGATAGGAAAACCAAATGTCTATAAACTTGTGAAGGACACACAGGTCAGTTTAGTCAACTGCTTCAGCGCGTGGTCTTTATAATCAAATAGACCTGTCCTTGAGTCCCAACTCATTTGTTTAGTTATCTGTGTGACTTTGGGGAAGTACTTGGTATTTCTAAATTTCCATTTCTTTTTTGGAAAAATGATGAGGCTCTGGAATCCTCATGAAGTTATTGTGAGAAATAAATAGATTATTACATGTTAACTGTTTAGTACAGTAGCTGACACATAAAAGTGCTTAGTAAAATCAAGTGAATTTATATTTACATTCCCACTTAGTAACAGATAAGCAAAGGAGAAGTCTGTTAGTCAAAATGCACAGAGAAATTTTAAATAATCCAGAAAAGTATATTTCAAATTATAATACTTCTCATATATATGTTAGAATCTTCTGTTTCATCTTAGCTGTACATATCCAAGTAAAGTAACAACTTCCTTATGCAGTATTCTAAAAAGCAAACTTCAGTTCAGTTCAGTCACTCAGTCGTGTCCGACTCTTTGCGACCCCATGAATCGCAGTACGCCAGGCCTCCCTGTCCATCACCAACTCCCAGAGTTCACTCAGACTCACGTCCATTGAGTCCGTGATGCCATCCAGCTATCTCATCCTCGGTCATCCCCTTCTCCTCCTGCCCCCAATCCCTCCCAGCATCAGGGTCTTTTCCAATGGGTCAACTCTTCACATGAGGTGGCCAAAGTAATGGAGCTTCAGTTTTAGCATCATTCCTTCCAAAGAAATCAATAGTTCAGTTCAGTTCAGTCGCTCACTTGTGTCCGACTCTTTGCGACCCGATGAATCGCAGCACGCCAGGCCTCCCTGTCCATCACCAACTCCCGGAGTTCACTCAGACTCACGTCCATTGAGTCCGTGATGCCATCCAGCTATCTCATCCTCGGTCATCCCCTTCTCCTCCTGCCCCCAATCCCTCCCAGCATCAGGGTCTTTTCCAATGGGTCAACTCTTCACATGAGGTGGCCAAAGTAATGGAGCTTCAGTTTTAGCATCATTCCTTCCAAAGAAATCCCAGGGTTGATCTCCTTCAGAATGAACTGGTTGGATCTCCTTGCAGTCCAAGGGACTCTCAAGAGTCTTCTCCAACACCACAGTTCAAAAGCATCAATTCTTCGGCGCTCAGCCTTCTTCACAGTCCAACTCTCACATCCATACATGACCACAGGAAAAACCATAGCCTTGACTAGAGGGACCTTAGTCGGCAAAGTAATGTCTCTGCTTTTGAATATACTATCTAGGTTGGTCATAACTTTTCTTCCAAGGAATAAGCGTCTTTTAATTTCATGGCTGCAGTCACCATCTGCAGTGATTTTGGAGCCCAAAAAAATAAAGTCTGACAAAAGCAAACTTAGAGTCTCTTAAATGCAATGTGAACCCCTATTATTGAATGCTCAGTATCCCTGAAAATGATGAAGATATATTAATTGGTCATTGGAAAGGATTATTTAGGTGAAGTTAATGAAGATGGTGGAATCAGAAATTTCCTCATAATTAAATAATTGTCATATGACAAGCCTAAATGACTCCTAGCACTTCACACAATCTGTACCCCCTGTAATAGAACTTCACAGGAACATACTATTCAATATCTATATGCATAACTTGACTTCCTATCCACCTAAGTTTATGAGCCATTTAATCTATTCTAGTGTGCAAGGAAGAGATTGGAAAACAATTTGCAAACCTCCTTCACACCTGAAACTACTTGAAGGGAAAACACTACAATACCTAACGGCAGATTCAATTCAACCCAAACCAATACTGGCAGTTCATCAAGCACTACAGCAGTGCATAGAAGCAGTATTAATCCCAGATGAAGAGCCTCTGATGCTTTCCCAGGAGAGGTGACCACATGAGTTAACTCTTAAATGATGAGCAGGAGTTAACCAGGTAGGAATGAGAAAGGAATAAAGCATGGCAGCAGAGGGAGAAGGATACACATAAGCCTAGAACTTATTATTTATTCAGGAAACCATAAAATAAAGAATAGTAAGGAGAAGTGAAAGATGACACTTGAAGATTAAAAACCAGATCAATAATTTTTTTTTTTGTAATACTAGGGATTTAGCAGTCTATTATGAGGGCTATTAAGTCATTCTCACTACAGAGCAGAGAATAACATATTGGGGCTGGGTTTGGGGCTGGGTTTGAGCCTGGGAGACTACTTAGGTTACCATGGCAATGATCTATGACAAAGAAGATTAGGACATGAATTTAGATAGTGAAAGTGGAGATGGAGAAAATTTGATGAGTTTAAGAGACAAATTAAGCAGAGTACATAGGGTTTGGCAGAAACGTAAGAAAAGGAAAAAAAAAAAAAGAAAACAACTGAGGATTCATTGCCAAGTTTATGGATTAGGCATATGGCTAAAAAATGTTGCCCTTCACTGTGATGAGAAACACAGAAGAAGGTCAAGTTTTTAGAAGAAGAAATTTGGAGCACATTGATTTTAGGCCATCTGATAGAGAAAGAAATGGTAACCCACTCCAGTGTTCTTGCCTGGAGAATCCCAGGGACGGGGGAGCTTGGTGGGCTGCTGACCATGGGGCCGCACCTAGTCGGACATGACTGAAGCGACTTAGCAGCAGCAGCAGATGGGACAGTATAAAAAAACAAACAAACAACAACAACAACAACAAAAAAACAGTGAATGAAAGAAAGAGATGGGGAAAGGAAGAAAGGGAAGAGAAGATTAAAGAAAGATATTGATTTGGGAATCATCAAAATACAGGTATTATTTGATGCCATGGGCAAGGATAAGATTACCCAGAGAGAGTATTTAAAGTGATTGAAGGCCAAGCACAGAATAACTGGAAACAATTATATGTAATGAGAAAGATAAGAGGGAGAAAGAGAAGGGATAGTCAGACATAGTCATGTGACAAAAAAAAAAAAAAGAGGATAGAATTTCCAAATACAATATTAGCAAAATGGCCCAAAGGGTCAATACTATAAAGGTCAGGAAATATCCACTAAATGTTGTCACAAAGAAATTATTGTTAATATCAGAGTGAGAAATGTGGGCAGATGAGTGAGTTGAAGATGTGTTGGAAAGAAATACAAACAGCTTGTCTGCTCTACTCTCTTTTATTTTTTAACAAGAAAATTGCTTTAAAAAGGGAAGAAATGATACATTACAGAAGAAGTTGGCATATGTATTTTTGTTTTGATTTTCAAGTCTTGGCTTGTTAAAATTACATGAGGAAAGGTGAGGAAGAGTATTGGGTTTTGAGGGACAAAATTTCCTATAAAACAAGAGAAGTTGGGATCCAGAGACTGGGCAGAAAATAGAAGTCAATTCCTACACTGAGACATGGAAAGAAGAAAATTAAAAAAAAAAAAAAAGCCAAGAAGGGGCTAACATCTAAGAAGCTGAGAAAATTCTCCTTTAGCAAATTTTCCCACTTCTTGTGAATTTTAAAGGAAGACCATACTCCAAAAATTATCTGTGTGGTATGTTAGATACAGAAAGGATGATGTCTCATGATAATATCTGAAATAGATATGATTTAGGTTTCCTGGAAAGTAGACTCTGAGACATAATGTGGGGTTCAGGACGTTTATTCAGGCATGGTCTTATGATCAACACCTGGAATGAAAGGAGGAGAAAGCAGGATTGGCAGAGGTGGGAACTGAATTACAATGCAGGATGTACAGTCTCATCTCAGTTTCTTCCATGGGGAGCTCTGGCACTGAAATGGCCCATCAATTATCCTCCATTGTACTCAATGGATGACCTTTATACCACCTACTTTGATCAGTCATGAAATGTGATCACCTTTGGGTAAGTGTGGCAAGAAACAAAGCTGCCTTACTATTACTGAGTCCAAGCTGGCTCTGCTCACTGCACGACAGGCCAATAAGTTCAGAGAGGGAAGTAGAGGCAAAGAATATGACTATTCAGAAAGCTGGCAGACAAGGATGATGGCACACTAATGTCTCAACATAACCATCTTATCAGGTGTGGATGCCAAGTTCTTTTATAGAACACAGAGGGGATACACGAGGAAGTAAATTTAAAATATCATTAATCTTGCAAATGTCTCCCAGAATGGCCAACCTCAGAGAGGGGATGTGTTAACATTTAGGCAGAGGGTCAGGATTGCCCGAGGCAGGACATTAGGTATAGATAGTGTATTTTCAGTGAACAAAAACAAAGGTTAAAATAAAAGAAACAAAAAGTAAAAGAAGCAAAGGTTAAAGAAAAACAGATTCTTCCCTGTAACATTATGTAATGGAGGCATTTCATAAAGGGTCTGATAGCTAAGATCAACTACCAATAGGACTCTCAGTAGCCAGGGCACCAAGTCTTGGTGTGGGTTCTGGGTGAAGTTGCTCCATGTTATCCCACATACTATGTCATACCTTCCAGAAAGGTACAAAGATTAACTGCCATAATGAAAATTCGTATTCTGTCAGATGTCAATAACCCAAGTTATTGTGATTTTCTAATGTAGCAATTTAAAATCAAGATACAAAACTCATGTGTATGATGCAATTTTTTGTTGTTTGATAAATGAGAAAAGATTTATAAGAAAAGCCTTCATGTGGTAATCATAGGAAGCATCATTCATCCTTCCTTATAAAGAAATTTTTATAAACTCAAGTCTTAAGGCATTTGGAACATTAAGGCAATTAGAACTTTCCATGATCATCCTTCAGAAGGAAATACACTGGTAGTGGCTCATGTTTTATTGAGTTGTTTAAAATCCTCAGACTGAACATATGGAAATAGAAATATAAAAACTCAATAATCATTTTTGGAGCACAAAGTAAAAGATTGTCATATTTTGACCATTATTTTGCAGTTAGCTGGGATTGAAATGAGTTCAGAGAAAAGATGGGACAAATTATCAGGAGATAGTCAGAATTTAGGGCTTCCCAGGTGGCTCAGTGGTAAATAATCCTCCTGCTAATCAATAACCATGGGTTGAATCCCTAGGTAGGGAAGATCCCCTGGAGGAGGAAATGACAACCCACTCTAGTATTCTTGCCTGGGAAATCCCAAGGACAGAGGAGCCTGGTGGGCTACCGTGGAGTTACAAAGAGTTGGATACTACTTAGAGACTAAATAGCAGTCAGAATTTAAGTAACACAGTGGCAAGGGGTAACAAAGTTACCATGGAACTAAAGTCAAACAGAACTGGGTTGAAGTCCTAGCTCCCTCATATTGCTTATTTATGAATTACATTGTTATACTTATCTCATAACCTTTCTGTGAAATTTACATGAAATAACATTTGCAAAGTGCCTTTTGCATGGTGCTTAACACCTCACACCTGCATGCCCCCTCTCCTGAATAAGTTCCCAAATGTGAATAAGAAACATAATGTGAATAGGCTCTGAAGGTCTTCTTAAATATTGCAAATTGATGTTTCTTTTAGACTATTTTGACAACATGAAATTATTCAATACTTTCAGAAAAGGATGGCATCAACACTGACACATCTCCTCTATGAAGTTGGTCTATAATGTCATTATCCTATGTTGCATCTGGAGACAACCTGAATGAGGACAATGATTCTAACATGTGCTGTATAGTTTGAAATAAAAGTACCAACCTAACTCAGGGCTTATCCTAATTCTGGAAGTACTTATTTACATAAATAAAGTGTTAGTGATTTAGAGCAATAAAACTTCATTATCCAATAGAGTTCCTTTGGAGCCATTGCTGTAGCCATGTGTTCCAGGAAACAAACTCACTCAGAAGGACAATGCAGATAGTGGAGTTCAGTTTATTACACTGGTGGGCCCAAGGCAGAGACTCCTCTTAGTCAAGGACCTCAACAAGTTTTTTTGAAAACCTTATATACCTTAAGTGTGCTTGCCCAAACCCACCTTCTCAAATTCCCTGAAACTAATCTGAACAAAGGAAAAGAAAGATACAATCAAAGTTGACACATGATTCACATGCCTTAAGCCAAGGCAGTTAACAGTGGACTATTATCAATAGGCCTGTGGTCATGCCCCAATAAGCATAATAGAATGTATGATTCTTTTCGATTACACAGATAGTTAGGGTATTCTTTTAGATGACTGAGAGACTAGGTATGAGCTCTGAGGCTCTTCCTTCTGGGGGCCTGGTTTTCCAGTTGGCATGTCCTTTCCATAGATGCCTGGTATACAGCTCAAAGTTCACAGTCCAGCCCAAGATGAAGTCCTGCTTTCAAGATCGAGCCTGTTCTGTCTGTTTCCTCCTTCATTATCATAACCATGCCATTGTTAGGTAGGTAGAATAGGGAAAAGGAGTCCAAAATGGCGGTGGCTAAAAGAAAAGAAAGGGAAAAGCCCATGAAAATAGAACAAAAGAGGGTCCCAGGACAGGAGTGAAGACCTCAGGTAAAACAAACAACACTCCTGGCTGGCCCAATTTACATAGGACAGGCCCAGGGAGAGATAAACATATAAAAAGAGGAGCCAAATCTAGCTCGCTCATTCTCTCACTCTCTCTCTCTCTCCAGCACGCTGGGGTGTTCTTCTCCTCGTGTTCATGGATCGACGTGCCCTCACGCCTCGAAGAAGGATTTTCCTGCTATCTTCTAAATAAAATAGAGCTGTAACACAGCTGTAACACTGATTTGTCTAAGAGCTATAACATGGTCCATTCGAGACCTGAGAGCTATAACACGGTCTATCCAAGACCTGAGAGCTGTTACACGCTGAGGGGGCTTTAATGTTCCTCACTCAAATCTTTGTTGTGACGAGACAAAGAACCGAGGAACATACGCTTACATGACAGCATCAAAGGGTCCATGCTTATGCAACATCCAGGTATAATAAAATCCCCAGCCACAGCTGTAGGTAAAGCCATATGTACATTCTTCATGGGCATTTCCTTGTGTGGCAGGAAGTCTTCTAAAGAGGTTCCCAAATGTTCTCCACTTCCTCGTACTGAAAGGTTGCTGCTACGAGCCATGTGCAATGCTGGGATTTGTGGCCTCCAGAGGAGAAGAATTTGACCCAGGGCCAGAGATGAGGCTTGATCACTTGAAGTCTTTGTGTAATAAAGTTTTATTAAAGTTTAAGACAGAGAGTGAAAGCTTCTGACATAGACATCATAAGTGGACAGAAAGAGTGCCCACTTGCTAGTTTTTATGTTTTATGTCTGTTAGCAAGATGCTAATCAGATAAAAGAGACACCTCAAGGCTGAGGGAGTTTCACCAGGCCCCTCTCCCACAATATGCATTTTTGAGATAGAACGGCACAAGGTGTGTCATCCTAGGTAGAAATTACTAGGCAGTTAGTGTTGAGCTTTGAGTCTTATTTTCAGTAAACATCCCACTCCATTATCCTGAATTCCTGGAATGTGTCTTTAGTCTGATAAATTATCAACACTCAATTCCAGGGAAGGGCAGTAATTAAATTCTGTCCCATCTGCTTGAGGGAAAAACAACTGGTGATCATTAATAATCTTAAACCCATGCATCTGGGGTAGTGACTTAATCCAAGGATCCAGAGAAGCCATAAGATGTTAAATATCTTGACCTTTAAATTGATTCATTAGAGACAATGTGGTTTAAAGAAGGATATAACAACTTCTGTAAGTCCCACCATGGGGGAACTCTTTACCCTCTCTCAGTGTCTCTACTGAGAGTTTTGTAGTTTCCTCCTCTCTAATAAATCATACTCACTTGCTACCATTCATGGATTCCATTCTTCCAGCCTCCATGGACAAGATCTCAGATTCCTTTCTCACCCCAGCCATAGACAATTGACATGAATACTGGTTTGTTGAGCCATTTATAGCCCAAGTGTTGAGAAAAAAAAAAAAATTAGCCTTAGTCAGAACTGATTTGAAGAAAGGCAGGTTCCGAAGCAAATACATCGTTTCATTAACACAGCTTAAGAAAAACGCATTGGTTAGCTCAAGGTTTGAGAATAGTTAAATTCAGGTGGAACCAGGCATTCTCAACAGAAAAGGGAAAAATGTCTGCCACTTGCAGTTTATTTTCTCCTGCTGCTTGGGAACCTCTGGCCTCCCTACTACTACTGCTAAGTCGCTTCAGTCGTGTCCAACTCTGTGCGACCCCATAGACGGCAGCCCACCAGGCTCCCCTGTCCCTGGGATTCTCCAGGCAAGAACACTGGAGTGGGTTGCCATTTCCTTCTCCAGAGGCTGTTAACACTTTCAGTACTAAAATCTTTGGGTATTTCCACCCTTTGAGCTTAGGATGGACTTGGTAACTTTCTTCTAATGTATAGAACATAGCAATGTAATGGGATGTAAATTCAAAGATTTAATTATAAAAATCTGAAACTGTCACTTTGCTGGCATTCTCCTTGACTGTTTTCATGGCCATATACCTTGATGGTCACACTATCTGTTGACTGCAAATTGGCATTTGCCAAGAGCATTTGTCAGTGGCTGAAAACAGCAATCAGTTCAGTTCAGTCACTCAATCCTGTCTGATTCTTTGCGACCCCACAATTCTTGCGACCCCTGCACCCCAGACCTCCCTGTCCATCACCAACTCCTGGAGTTCACACAAATCCATGTCCATTGAGTTGGTGATGCCATCCAATCATCTCATCCTCTGTTGTCTCCTTCTCCTCCTGCCCTCAATATTTCCCAGCATCAGGTTGGGTCTTTTCCAGTGAGTTAGCTCTTTGCATCAGGTGGCCAAAGTATTGGAGTTTCAGATTCAACATCAGTCCTTCCAATGAATATTCAGGACTGATTTCCTTTAGGACGGACTGGTTGGATCTCCTTGCAGTCCAAAGGACTCCCAGAGTCTTCTCCAACACCACAGTTCAAAACCATCAATTCCTTGGTGCTCGGCTTTCTTTATAGTTCAACTCTCACATCCATACATGACCACTGGAAAAGCCATAGCCTTGGCTAGATGGACCTTTGTTGGCAAAATAATGTCTCTGCTTTTCAATATGCTATCTAGGTTAATCATAACTTTCCTTCCAATTTTCCTTTCCTTTCCTTTTAATTTCATGGCTGCTGTCACCATCTGCAGTGATTTTGGAACCCAGAAAAATAAAAAGTCAGCCACTATTTCCACTATGTCCCCATCTATTTGCCATGCGGTGATGGGGCTTGATGCCATGATCTTCGTTTTCTGAATGCTGAGTTTTAAGCCAACTTTTTCACTCTCCTCTTTCACCTTCATCAAAGGGCTCTTAACAAAGGCCTTTGCCATCTGCCTCTGAGGAGACTGAACCCTGTGCTGCTGCAGCTGCCAACAAGACCTTCAACACAACCTGAGGGGGATTCAGGGTGGAGACTGAGGCCCTCTGTGCTCCAGGGAATCTGGTGGAACAGGCCTTTCAATAGTCAGATATTTCCAGGAACTGATTTCATGATCCCAATGCTTGCATCTCTTCATTTCTAGATAAGCACTAAATCCCTTCGTGGTAATAGCAGTTTCTCACGACTAGCACAAAACCTTTTGTAAAGTAAGCCCTTGATTGCGCTGAACTCTCCCTTCACCAAAATCTTATATATTGACCTTCCCCCACTGCTTCTTTGGAGCGGTCTCTCAGAGTTATCTGAGGTGCTGTTTCTCAGGCTGCAGTCCTCATTTTGCCCCAAATAAAATCTAACCCACAACTCTCTCATTCTGCATCTTTTTAGTTGTCAGTTAGGAACCTATGCACATAGTTCAGCATCTCTTGAGGAACTTTTTTCCCAGAACCGTGTGAGTGAACATGGAGAAGGTCCTTCCCCAGCTGAGCCTTCATTTGGGACTATAGTTTCCATCAGCCTCCAGTTAAAGATTTATAAACCCTGAAGAAGAGAACCAGTTAAACCATGCCACTCTTCCTGACCTCAGACATGATGAGATAATAAATCCATGTGGTTTGGAGTTGTTAAATTTGGGGATAATTTGTTACACAGCAATAGATAACTAATATATCTTGATTCACAATCTATGGTGTCCAGAGTAGAAATCTCAGTTGAACAAAGAATAAACTATTTGAATTAAAATGCCATCTTTTCAGAAGGTCATATATTTATCTTCAAAAGTGATTGTCATGCAAGAACAGTTACTTTGCTCTGGCTGGGTTTAAGTACTTTATGAAATTGCACTGTCTTAGAATAATGGTGGATAAGCCCCATCTCTGAGAAAACTGAGTTCGAATCTAACCCATTACTCCCTAGGTTCTTAACTTTTTTGTCCCTCATTTCCTTCATCTGGACAAGGACAGCACCTATTGTAAGGTGTTTATTAGGATTTGATTACTCAGTCCACGAAGCATTTCTAAAATTCTGCCTTGTATATATCAAGAGTTCAGTAAGTGATTTCTAGGTTTATGTAGAAACATCTAATTATCTTCAGTACAGGCACCACAAGTTGCTTGTCATCGCTAGAGAGTTTCCCAATTTATTTCCACCTAATATGCAAAGGCTTCTTTTCCTGAACATACTACACAATGAGAGAGGAGCACATCATCCCAGTCATATTTAATATTAATGATTAATTGCCCACATTTAGTATTCATGACCTTAGTAGAACTCTCTGCTAATTCAGCAGCAACAAACATTTACTGAGATTCTGCTGTGCACAAAAAAAATCACTCCAAAGGCTCAAATAAATTCATAGACGAGCATGTCTTTTCAAAAATGTAAGCAAGAAATAACTTTGACTTGGAAGAAATTTCATTAATCTAGTACAATGATTTTTCAAACCTGGATGGATGTTCATTAGAAACATCTGGGAAGCTTAAAATATGTCCAGATCAGTCCCAAAGCCTTGTGCACAGAGAATCTAATTCAATTGAGATTGAGCCTAAAATTAATGCTTTTTAAAATCTTTCTGGGGGTTATGATGTACAAGCAGGGTTAAAAACCACTGATTTAGCACAGAACATCTGGTTAATATATTAATATTTATAGAGGCTTATTTCAGGTGACATGGAGAGTTATTATTAAAGTTGGGACTAAAATTCAGAGCTTCTGATTCTGGGTAATTGTTCAGTGATCAGGTGGCTTCAAGCTTCTTTTATCCACACATTCAACAGTCATTTACTAAGCATTTCGCAGAGGCAAGAAATGGGGACACCGCAACTTAGACTCACAGTGATTTCTATTCAAGACTAAAATTATCTGGAGGAGATAGATAATAAAAAAATAAGTGGAAATAAAAAAATAAATGTAGCAAAAGAATGATTGCAACCTTGAAAGCACGTTAAAGGCAGAGTAGCAAATTCATTGGCATGTATGATGGGAGACCTGGATGAGACTGGAGAGGAAGAGCTTTCTTTCGGGAAGCGATTTTCAATCTAGGGATTTTATTGTATGTGACTGGATTCCAGAGATAGGCTTTTAAAAATTTTACCTTCGAGGTAATTCTTTTCTTCTCTATCCCTCCATAAAAAGACCAACCTCAGTGATATTTACAAAAAAATATTCCCTTAAAGATTACTTACATGATGAATATCATGATAATAGCAACAAAAATTGTTACTATTTTTCAAGCACTTGACCAAGTGCTTTGCATGCATCATTTCATTTGATCATGGCAGTAAAATTCAATACCACAAATCTCTTCTTATGACAGCTCTTTCCAAAACACCATGAACCAAACAAGAATAGTAAGAAGAGTTGGTCTTCCCTCAGCACATTGTCCTCTCTGGCATATCTTCCAGTCATTAGAATGAAGCAATGATTTACTGAGTGCTCAACCTAGATAACACCTTAAAAGAATTCTATCTGCACAACTTCATTTCACAGATGGCATTTGCAAGGAGCTGGGCCCTCCTGTCACAGAGTCTGATCAGCAGCTTGCATGATTTCCACTCCCGTGGTTGACCTTGCTATCTAAGCGTAGCATCTGAGAATCATACAAAGAGATAGCAGGATATGAGTGGCATTACTATAGAAATTTAAAATGATGAGCAAATACCAAGTGGTGAAGCAGCAGTGAATCATATTTCAAGAAACTGCAGCCTGAAGCAAGGACCCAGATTAATAGCTAACTAATGCAGAGATGTTACTTTGCCAACAAAGGTCTGTATAGTCAAGCCTATGGTTTTTCCAGTGGTCATGTATGAATGTGAGAGTTGGACTGTGAAGAAAGCTGAGTGCCAAAAAAATTATGCTTTTGAATTGTGGTGTTGGAGAAGACTCATGAGAGTCCCTTGGACTGCAAGGAGATCCAACCAGTCCATTCTAAAGGAGACCAGTCCTGGGTGTATTGGAAGGGCTGATGCTAAAGCTGAAACTCCAATATTTTTGCCACCTCATGCAAACGGTTGACTCACTGGAAAAGACCCTGATGCTGGGAGGGATTGGAGGCAGGAGGAGAAGGGGATGACAGAGGATGAGATGGCTGTATAGCATCACCGACTCGATGCACATGAGTTTGGGTGAATTCCGGGAGTTGATGATAGACAGGGAGGCCTGGTGTGCTGTGATTAATGGGATTGCAAAGAGTCAGACACAACTGAGTGACTGAACTGAACTTAATGCCACCTTAAGAACTCACACCTTTGGGTTAGACAATTAGACCAAATGGTGATAAACCGGAGCTGATTATTTAGTTAAAGCTATTTAGAATGAACAACTTTGCTTAGTTCTATTAGGTTCATGACATATACAATTGATTTTCCTTGATTGTAACTGTCTGTCTCCAAATCACAGAGGATATATCTGAGAAGATATATTTTTGGTAGGTGTAAATGGATCCTGAATTAGGAATCAGTCTAGAGAGGAGCAAGGGGCACTGATATTTATTTACATAAAAGTAATCTAGAATCAACTTCCCTGGTGGCTTAGTTGGTAAAGAATCCACCTGCAAGGAGACCCGGGTTTGATCCCTGGGTTAAGACACCCTGGAGAAACAAATGGCAACCCACTCCAGTATTCTGCCTGGAAAATCCTATGGACAAAAGAGCCTGGCAGGCTACAGTCCATGGAGTTGCAAGAACTGGACACTACTTAGCGACTAAACCACCACTACAATCTAGAATAGTAATACACTATCTAAAATAGTGTGTTTGTGAGGGTTTCAGCTCCCATTTTAGGTCCTATAAAAATAACCACATGGATCTGTGTTTTCTCACATGTATTCATAGTTCTGAACAGCAAAATGTTAGATCACATAGATTTTATTTAACAGATTCTACCACACTGTGTAAATATAAAATCATGGAAACAATCTAAGAAATAATATAAGATCGTGGAAATAACTGGAAATGGAAGAAGTGACAAAAGACTTCACACATAAATTGGAGTCTAAACTGGACTTCTCACTTGAGAAAATAAAAAAAATAAGTTGAGGATATGGGAAAATAGGAAGAAACAAAGGAAGATGATGGGAAAAAATATTCAGAGGATTGACTGATATTCAATAGCTTGGCTGGTGTGCAGAACTAGAGGAATAGAAGAGAATGACAGTGTATGATGGGGGAATGATAAACTAGAGTGGTGCTGGAATCTAAATTGTTAGGTGAATATCACAATGGTCCACATACTTGTGGTTGTGTTCTGTACTTGGTTTATGAAACCCTGGCCCCAAGATAAGGCCAAACCAGTCCCATTCTTTGGAAATGTTTCCTTGCCCTAAATAAGTGGAGTCTCTACAAGGCTGAGGGCCTGGAGGGGCAGAAATAAGCAGAAAGAGCTCTAATGGGAGTGAGAGATGCAGCAGCAGGGTGAGGAGCGCAATGGGGTGAGGAAGCAATTCATTCTTAACGCTGTCAGCAGGTAACAGGAGATCCTAATGAGGTCAGTTGTGAGGTTCTTGTTGTAGTTCAGTTATGATAAATCACAGAGCTATAGGTGTAACTGATGGAGCATTGAATTCAGGTATCCAGCTTATCTTCAGTGAGACTCGGTGACTATTAAAGTTCCAAAGGTGCTCAGTGTCTTGGATATCCATATTCACTCAGGGACTCATATAGGAAGGATGTAAAGAATGTAATCATAAGCAGAAAAGATATGCTTGACATGGGTGAATGTGTCTGGTGCAAAATGGATTTTTTATCCTAGCAAATATAGCTGTAAAAGAAAAAGAGGGTTGTCAGATAAATATCAACTGACGATAAATACAGTGATGAAAAATAAACGCATTTGCCCCAGATTCCTCTTTTTAAAGCACAGTGTGTTGTTTGCTTGGCAGTTTTCCTGCCACTTGAGTTTATAATAGTATTCTGCCATTTTCCTCTGAAATTATGAGATCCATAAAATTGAGTCATCATTCTAGTGTCCTAGGATATTTGTTCAAGAACCACAGGACACTAAAGGTTTCAACTACAAAGTATGTAGTTCAGAACAAGCTAGCTCATTTCATGGGAGGCAGACAGGTTTCCTACAGAATGGTTTTAGTATCCCCGGGCCAGTTTGGCCTGTAAGAGATCCTGGCTAAGTTTTGGACATTTTTAACCAATTAAAAAGTAAAAGGACTGTCCAAAAGCCAGTGTCCTGCACTCATCTCTCAAGTATGATGTAACAGGGTCTTTATTCTGCCCTCTTTGGTCTTCAGTGCAAAGCTTCTCATTTGAAAGCTTAATGTTCTATGCACAAAACAACGTGAGATCAAAAAGGTTGAAATCCTCTGATATTCTCTGCTTACCAATGATAAAACTTTGATTACCTATGTTTGATCTTTATAAAGAACTTGGACGGTCAGTCATCATAGTATTACCACCAGGAAGATGCTTGTACTTCTTGGGGATTGAAATGAATTTAAGAGTCTTTATTTGCCCATGTCCTTAACTTCTTCAGTGAACTCTATGTTAAACATAGAATGAAGTAATATATTATATTCCTAAAACTAGGAATACAGAGGTAAATTAATTCTTATAAGAAAATAAGGGCTTCCAGTTCAAGATGGCAGAGTAGAAGGAAGCATGCTCATTTCCTCCTGTGAGAGCACCAAAATTGCAACTAGCTGTTGAACAACCACCAAAGGAGGATGCTGGAACCCATGAAAAAATGACACCCTAAGTCCAAAGGCAAAGAATAAATGGTATTATTCACTTTATATCATGTACCATGATTGGTCAACAGAAAATAAAAAATTATATATCACTAGAGCTACCATTTAACAGAAAAACCTGCAATCACTTTAAAATCCAGATGCATATCAGAATTATCTTGAATTTTTTTTTAAATACCAATACCCAGGTATTGCAAAAAGGAAAAGATAATAAGAAGATGCCAGGGAAAAGATTAGGAAGTGCAACGCCACCAACTGCTGAGTGCCTTCTCCTATTTGAGATATTTATTCATGATCATTTGGGAGTTTTCTACTGGGACAACTGCACAGTAGTGCATCCCTCACTCCAAATTTTTCACTACTTAAAATACGAAGGATAGGGTGAACCATTTTTCAGCTAACTTTGACCCAAAACAGGCTAGGCTCAGTGGACACTTGTACAGACAAAGGATGCAAAAATTCGATTTTCCACTAAATCATGAAATAGACCTAAAAGACATTAAGATTTTAGGCCAAAATTTAGATTTTCACTGAAACCCGAGGCAGGATTCACGGATTCCATCACCAACTCTGAGAATATAAATGGGTTGAGAAGGGAGAGAAAAAGATATTTGTAGAGGAATTTCCTAGAAATTTTGGTTGACATGCTGTGACTTCTCATCCCTAAATCACAAAGGGAGAGAGATTTATCCCCACTTTACTTCACAGTGATGAGGAGATAACTAGGAAAGCTTCAGTACATTTTTCTGCAGGTGATAGACAGAAAAGGCTGGTCCTGGTAGGCACTTGAGAAAACAAGAGCCTCCTGAGGAAGCAGGCAGGAGGTAGATATTTAGGAATCTATCTGCACCCTTAGAATTTTTTAAGAAAAGGATATTTGTTCTACATAATCCAGATAATGGCCACATGAAAAGAGCCTTTCTTGGCTCATCTGTCCAGCTGGGTCATGGAAAGACATGGTGAGAAGTTGTAGATGGATTTTAAACTCCTGAGGCTGAGGGAGGTATCACAAGTCATCACCTACAACATTAATAGTTTTGCCTGGGTCAAGGAATTTCAAGAGAACATTCCAAGACAATGGCCATCTCTGAAGAGCTATGAATTTACGTTAGGAAAAGTCAAGCCCATAGAATAAGAAAAGATCTGAAGGTGGCAGAATGCAAGCATATTATTTTCTATGCTATGATCTCTTTTAAAATATGAGGACCATTTTTAGTTCCAGGTGGGACAATTTATCTGACAGTCTTCATCTATGGGCAGAGGAAATTTGCCTATACAAAATATATCTTAAATAAACAAGAGACAAAATTGAAGTTGCATTTTTCTCTTTTCTTTATAAGTTATTTATTTATTTATGGCCATGCCAAGTGTTCATTGCTGTGCCAGCTTTTTTCTAGTTATGGCTGTGGGTTTGTCATTATGGTGACTTCTCTTGCTGCAGAGCATAGGCTCAAGGGCTCATGTGCTTTAGCATTTGTGGCACGTGGGCTCTAGAGCAAAGGCTCAGTCATTGTGATCCACGGGTTTAGTTGCCCTGAGGCATGTGGGATCTTCCAAGACCAGGAATTAACCCCATGTCCCCTGTGCTGGCAGGCAGATTCTTTACCACTGTGCCACCAGGGAAGCCTTGCATTTTTCATGTTGCCATGAGTTTTGCTTTTTGGAATCCTGGGTTTGCATGTATAGATTTTTGCAGGTACTCACTTTCTAATTGATGAGTGGAAAATTTGAGCTTAGTTTTGAAAAATTCAAAGGCAACACGCTATGTGCTGTGCTGTGCTGAGTTTTGCAACCCTGTGGGTTGTAGCCAGCCAGACTCCTCTGTCCATGGGATTCTCCAGGCAAGAAAGCTGGAGTGGGTTGAAAGGCAACATGCTCTGACATAATTGGTACTACCCACTTCATACTCAATAACTTTGACTTTCAGAAACATCTGTCTTTATCTAGGAAGGTTTCTATTTGAGAAAAGATACAGCTTCAAGGGTGATACTCTTGGAGTTCTGAGGAAGAAGAGGAAAATAGCTGTAGTATACTGCAGATCTGTTTGTCTGTCATCCCTGTACTCATGACTTTTTCCGTATAATATTTTTTAGCATCCTCCAAGTCTGATTCAACTATGTCATTTACTTTAGCTAATAAAATGAGATAGAGGAATAATATGCAAGTTCTGAGTGAAAGCTCAAGAGCTCACGTGTCTTTCTGTTTGCTTTCTGGTGCTTCTGCCTTTACAAAGGGATTATGCTTATGCTATCTACCGGGGAATGAGAGATGTGAAAGCAGAGCTGTGTCTTTCAGTCTTTTCCAGACAAGGCCAGTCTAGACAAGTCAGCAGACTTCCAGCTTCTAGACATATGATCAGACCCAGTCCATATCAGCAGAGTCCCCTGTCCCACACTCAGATTACCCCAGGCAGTGAGTTATAAGCATATATTATTTCTTGCCACTGAATATTTGTGGTTATCTGTCACATTGCACTATTATGACAATAGGCAGGTGACGTATCTATGTAGTCAGTCAAACAAAAGCATCCACTCCAACTATTCAGAGATGATGGGGTCACAGCCACATGGCTCTAATGCCTAAAATGTGATATTCTGTACATAGACTCAGAGTCCTTTTCATTTAAACAATAACTAATATAAGAACATCATATCATTAGCTACTTGATGTCTGAAAGTGAAATTTGTTCAGCTGTGTCCAACTCTTTGCTACTCAACAGACTATCCATGGAATTCTCCAGGCCAGAATACTGGAGTGGGTAGCCTTTCCCTTCTCCAGGGGATCTTCCCAACCCAGGGATCAAACCCAGGTCTCCCACATTGCAGGTGGACTTTTTACCAGCTAAGCCACAAGGGAAGCCCAAGAATACTGAAGTGGGTAGCCTATCCCTTCTCCAGTGGATCTTCTTGACCTAGGAATTGAACCAGGGTCTCCTGGATTGCAGGCAGATTCTTTACCAAATGAGCTATCAGGGATACATTGCTAAATTTGCTATTAAACTACCTCACCATATGCTGAATACCAGGCACAGATTCCAGGTGGCACAGTGGTAAAGAATCTACCTGCCACTGCAGGAGACACAAGAGCCATGGCTTTAATCCCTGGGTTGGGAAGATACCCTGGATTAGGAGACAGCAACCCGCTTCAGTATTCTTGCTCAGAGAATTTCATGGACAGAGGAGCCTGGCAGGCTACAGTCCATGGGGTGGCAAAGAGTCAGACACGACCAAGTGACTGAGAGCACAAGGCACAGATCCCAGCTGGAGTCCTGGTGAAGAGCTACAGAACAAGATGACACAAACAATGAGACAGTGAACTATCATCATACTTTTCATCAAAACAATAAGACAGTCTGTGGCAGAAATGTGGCTTGCAAAGGCAAATATACCATGAAGATAATAGGAACACCCCAGGGCTCTCCATTTGAATGAGTTTTTCACAAAGACCAGAAAGGAGCTCTTAGCAATAGATTAACATAACTTTGTGAAAAGAAGAGAAGCAAAAAGCAAAGGAGAAAAGGAAAGATATAAGCATCTGAATGCAGAGTTCCAAAGAATAGCAAGAAGAGATAAGAAAGCCTTCTTCAGCAATCAATGCAAAGAAATAAAGGAAAAGAACAGAATGGGAAAGACTAGAGATCTCTTCAAGAAAATTAGAGATACCAAGGGAACATTTCATGCAAAGATGGGCTCGATAAAGGACAGAAATGGTCTGGACCTAACAGAAGCAGAAAATATTAAGAAGAGGTGGCAAGAATACATGGAAGAACTGTACAAAAAAGATCTTCATGACCCAGATAATCATGATGATGTGTTGACTAATCTAGAGCCAGACATCTTGGAATGTGAAGTCAAGTGGGCCTTAGAAAGCATCACTACGAACAAAGCTAGTGGAGGTGATGGAATTCCAGTTGAGCTGTTTCAAATCCTGAAAGATGATGCTGTGAAAGTGCTGCACTCAATTTGCCAGCAAATCTGGAAAACTCAGCAGTGGCCACAGGACTGGAAAAGGTCAGTTTTCATCCCAATTCCAAAGAAAGGCAATGCCAAAGAATGCTCCAACTACCGCACAATTGCACTCATCTCACATGCTAGTAAAGTAATGCTCAAAATTCTCCAAGCCAGACTTCAGCAATATGTGAACCGTGAACTCCCTGATGTTCAAGCTGGTTTTAGAAAAGGCAGAGGAACCAGAGATCAAATTGCCAACATCCGCTGGATATAAACCTAGGAACCTAAAAACAGAATCTGAAACATAGAAAGCAAAAATTGAGAAGTGAAAGCAGAGATATACAGTTCTAAAATAATAGTTGGAGATTTCAATGCTGTACTTTCCATATGGATAAACAATTAGAAGATCAGTGGCAAATAGGGGAGTTGAACAATTCTCTAGACCAGCTATATCTGACAGAATTAAACAGACACTCTCTCCAACATCAGCTTAGTAGTGTTTCTGCTAAACAGATTTTCTCAAGAACTTTGTGGATCTTCTGTTAATGTCAGTGGGATTCATTCCTCTAGGCAAAAGCCAGATTTATACATCTTTTCCAGACAAACCCTTCTAAGCTTTGCCCTCCTGCTGAAATAGGAAACAGTAACTTTAAGCTTCCTAGAGGACTTTGGTTGATATCTGTGAGGCAAACCCTTATCCTCTTTTTTGGGGGAGGGTGTGGTTAAAATGATTTTTATTTATTTATTATTTTTAATTGTAGGATAATTGCTTTACAGTATTGCTTGTTTTCTGCCATACATCAACATGAATCAGCCAAGTATACATATGTCTCCTCCCTCTTGAACCTCCCTCCAACTTACCATCCCACCGCTCTAGGTTGTCACAGAGCAGGGGGTTGGCTCCCTGCATCGTATAGCAAATTCCCACTGACTGTCTATTTTACATACGGTAATACGTATTTCCATGTTACTCTTTGAATTCATCTCAACTTCTCCTTCCCCTACTGTGTCCACAAATACGCTCTCTGTGTTTCCATTCAGTTCAGTACAGTTGCTCAGACATCTCCAACTCTGCAACCCCATGGACTGAAGCATGCCAGGCCTCCCTGTCCATCACCAACTCCTGGAGTCCACTCAAACTCATGTCCATCAAGTCGGTGATGCCATCCAACTATCTTATCCTCTGTCGTCCCCTTCTCCTCCTGCCTTCAATCTTTCCCAGCATCAGGGTCTTTTCCAATGAGTTGACTCTTTGCATCAGGTGGCCAAAGTGTTGTGGTTTCAGCTTCAGAATTAGTCCTTCTAATGAATATTCAGGACTGATCTCCTTTACGATGGACTGGCTGGATCTCCTTGCAGTCCAAGAGATCCTTAAGAGTCTTCTCTAACAACACAGCTCAAAACATCAGTCCTTCAGTGCTCAGCTTTCTTGATAATCCAACTCTCATATCCAAACATGACTACTGGGAAAACCATAGCCTTGACTAGGTTGGCAAAGTAATGTCTCTGCTTTTTAATATACTGTCTAGGTTGGTCATAACTTTTCTTCCAAAGAATAATCCTCTTTTTATTTCATGGCTGCAATCACCATCTTCAGTGATTTTTGTAGCCCCCCAACCCCCAAATAAAAGTCTGTCACTGTTTCCACTGTTTCCCCATATATTTGCCATGAAGTGATAAGACCAGATGGCATAATGTTAGCTTTCTGAATGTTAAGTTGTAAGCTAACTTTTTCACTCTCCTCAACTTTTTCACTTTCATCAAGAGGCTCTTCTTCGCTTTCTGTCATAAAGTTCTTCGCTTTCTGTCATAAAGGTGATGTCATATGCATAACTGAGGTTATGATATTTCTCCCGGCAATCTTGATTCCAGCTTGTGCTTCATCCAGCCTGGCATTTTGCATGATGTACTCTGCATATAAGTTAAATAAGCAGGGTGACAGTATACAGCCCTGACGTACTCCTTTGCCAATTTTGAACCAGTCCATTGTCAATGTCCAGTTCTAACTGTTGCTTCTTGACCTGCATATAGATGTCTCAGGAGGCAGATCAGATGGTCTGGTATTCCCATCTCTTTCAGAATTTTCCACAGTTTTTGTCATCCACACAGTCAAAGGCATTAGCACAGTCAATGAAGCAAAAGTAGATGTTTTTCTGGAACTCTCTTCCTGTTATTGATGATCCAACGGTTTTTGGCTATTTGATCTCTGGTCCCCCACCTTTTCTAAACCAGCTTGAACATCTGGAATTTCACAGTTCATGTACTGTTGAAGCCTAGTTTGGGGAATTTTGAGCATTACTTTGCTAACATGTGAGATGAGTGCTATTGTGTGGTAGTTTGAGCATTCTTTGGCACTACCTTTCTTTGGGATTGAAATGAAAACGGACCTTTTCCAGTCCTGTGGCCACTGCTGAGTTTTCCAAATTTGCTGACATATTGAGTGAAGCACTTTCACAGCATCATCTTTTAGGATTGTTTCCATTGCTGCCCTATAAATAGGTTCATCAATACTGTCTTTCTAGATTCCATATATATGTGTTAATATATATTTTCCAGTCCTGTGGCCACTGCTGAGTTTTCCAAATTTGCTGACATATTGAGTGAAGCACTTTCACAGCATCATCTTTTAGGATTGTTTCCATTGCTGCCCTATAAATAGGTTCATCAATACTGTCTTTCTAGATTCCATATATATGTGTTAATATATCACATTTTTTTATCTTTCTGACTTACTTCACTATGTATAATAGGTTCTAAGTTCACCCACCTCATTAAAACTGGCTCAAATGCATTCCTTTTAATGGCTGAGTAATATTCTGTTATATATATATCACAGCTTCTCTATCCATTCATCTGTCAATAGACATCTAGTTTGCTTCCATGTCCTAGCCATTATAAATAGTGGTGCAGTGAATATTGGGGTATGGGTGTCTCTTCTAAATACAGTTTTCTCAGGGTATATATAGCCCACTAGTAGGATTGTTGGCTCATATGGTAATTTTATTTCTAGTTTTATAAGGAACCTTTCTCCTTAAAATAATAGGAAGGCCTATTTTTGTGCCTGATTCCTTTACCTTTTAATCTTTCTGAAGCTTTAGGGAAAAGTTGTACAATCATACTAAACAGAGATTAAGACTGGGAATCTCTTAATTCTTACAGATGGTGAGAAATTTCAAAATCATAAGGTCTCGATTTATTTTTGTTTAACAGTTCTTTCCTCAGTTTATCATTCTCCTCTCACATGTTATCATAAATAGAAAAAAGAATTCATGAGTCACTTTTAACCCTTTACTTGGAAGTCTCCCTAAGTATAAAACCAGCTTTTAACTATTTTCTTGAACATAACTCTAGGATATAATTTTGCTAAGTTTTTTTTTTTATCACTTTGTAAAAAGAGTCTTCCTCCTTCTGTCTCCAATAACATGTTCCTCAATTTCTTCTGAACTCTCACTGTGCATACTTAAAGATTAGATTTTTACCAACAGTCTGTTGAAAACATATAGGCTTTCTCTCAAAGTTCTTCTAGTCTCTGCTCACTTGACTAATTTCAAAGCTATTTCCAAGTTTTTAGTACCATTTCTAGGCATCAAAATCTATATTATTTTTATATTGTTTTATAATGGATTACCACAAACTTAGTATCTCAAAACACAGATATATCCCAATTAGGTGTCTGTCAGGAGTCTGGCATGACTTAGCTGGGTGCTGTATTCGAGGTCTATAAGGCAGCACTCCAGGTGTTGACTGAGCTGTATTTTCATCTAGAGTTTCAACTAGAAAAGCTGCTCTTAGCTTATACATATTGACAGAATTAATTTTCTTGCGATTTTAGGACTGTTCACAGTTCCTGGTCACCTTATCTTTTCCATAGGCCTTCCTTCAACAGGGTAGCCTACTTCTGTAAGTCAGCAGGAGGGAAAATTGTCTCTAAAGAAGGACTGAGTCTCTCTTTAAGGTCTTTTGCCTGATTAAGTTGAACCTATCCAGGATAATCTTCCTTTTGGTTAAAGCAGAATCAGTTGGTATGGGTCCTTAATTTTATCTGAAGATTTCTTCATCTCTGCTACATTTTATTGTTTAGCAGCAAAGGGAGGTCATTAGGTAGGCCTTGAATCATGGAGCTACCTTCATGTGCGTCCCAAGTGGTAAAGTATGTGAAGTCCTCAGTCCAGTATTTGACGTTTACTAAGAGCTCAATAAATGTTAACAACTCCTATCTTTTGATTTTTCTAAAGTCTCTCTTGAAATCACAGTCTCAGTGCCCAGAGGGATGTGGGACTCAATGAGGTAAATCCCACTGAAGGGGAGGAGGATCTAAAGGAGTTTGCTACCACCTAGCCAAAGGAAAATCAGATTCTCTGACTTTTAAGGTCGTGCTTCACAGTTCAGGAAAATCTGGAGAGGGGAACTGTTAGTGGAGACTTGAAGACCTAAACCAGAGAACTTGGAAGGAATACATATACAGATCAGGTTCCAGGAAATTTTTCAGTGCATCAAGGTAAAGTATAGAAAGGAAGTGTATGCCATCCAAACAAGTAAAATGGATGTTATATGGAGATACATATAACCTTCAAGATACCGTTTTAGTTGACAAAGGGACTTGGAGGTTAGGCGGTTTAGGATTATAACTGAGCTAATCTGTACATGGAATTCATCTGGTGCCTATACCTATTTCAGGTAGTATAGGCAAATTTTAAGAGACGATATTCAGTTAAGATTGGCCTATGAACTAAAGTAACCTGAAAAGTGGCACGTGTATCAGGGAAAACATCATGAAAAGCGACAAAGGCTGTTTGAATGGATGAGTAAATTTCAAGGACTAGAGCATCCTATGCGACCAAGAATGGAACTATAGGGAAAAGAGAAGATCCTCAAGGTAGAAGCAGGTTCCAATCTCCAGGATTTTGACATTGATTTCCCTGACGATTACGACTGAATCAGTTTATTGAAAGGTGTGGTAAATAAAAGGCAACACCTGATTGGTTACTCACAAGTCAGAAGTTTGTGTTTGTAGATACAGGTGGGCAAGACCTTAAAGGGGTATATTCACCTTGGCTCTGCACAGAGATGAGAAAGTCAAGATAACAGATTCAGTACACCTGTATGGCTATTATTCATAAATACCTTGATTATAAATCTTTCAGAACACACTGTAAAAAAAATTGTTAAATTTCTATCTTAAACCCTTTCACCAGCCAGGTATTGGAACTATTAGTTATAAAATAATGTTTTTAAAAGATAAAAATGAAACACTTTAACATTAGCATGTTCTATTACTAGATAAGATATTTCTAGTTTCCTGTTTCACTTGCCTTGGAACAAAGAGTTTAAAGTGTATAGAAAACATTCACACATCAAAGTCCAGCTACTGCAATATAATCAGCTCCTTTTTATACAAAGAATAATAAAGCTGTTTCTAGATTGGCTGTCCTTAATGTCTAATGCAAAGTACATTTTAGTTCAGCACTCTCTAAGCGGCAGAGAAAAAAAAAGGGATTTTATCATAATCTGTACTGGCTATATCAATTAGTTTTTTGTAAACCTGGATCCAGAATTTAGCATCTATTGCCTCATCCTAAAAAAGGAAATATAACAAGTGAAAAGAAATGTAAATTTGATTTATTGTATCAAAGATAATTATTCTTTTACATGTATAATGCATTCAAATTCGCATGAAGAGGAAACTAATTTTAGCTAAATTCTTTTAAAAAAAAGGCACAAGCATAACTCCTTAAATTAGTAAAAAATCCTACAATAACAGCTTACCTCTTTAATCAAGACTTGACAGACTTATTTGGATGTTAATACCAAAAGGATTCTTAGTATTTGAATACTCTTTCCATTTTTATGTGATTTTACTCTTTTGTTCTGCTTACAGTTTTCTGTGAATTAAAAGAAAAAATGTTAATCCTCCTACACTGTTGGTAAGAATGTAAATTCTTACCACTATGAAAAACAGTATGGAGGTGTCTCAAAAAGCTAAGAATAGAGTTACCATATGATCCAGCCATCCCATTCCTGGGCATATATTCCGAAAGAAACTCTGATTGGAAAAGGGACGTGCACCCCCAAACATTCATAACAGCACTGTTGACTGTAGCAAGACATGGAAGCAACCTAAATGTCATTGAAAGGGGAATGGCTGAAGAAGATATGGTATATATATATATATATATATGCACAATGGAATAGTACCCATAATAAAAGAATGACATACTGCCATTCGCAGCAGCATGAATGGACCCAGATATTATCATGTTGAGTGAAGTAAGCCAGACAGAAAAAGGCAATTATCATACGATATCACATGTGCTTAGTCATTCAGTCGTGTCTGACTCTTTGTGAACCCATGGACTATAGCCCACCAGGCTCCTTTATCCTTGGGGATTCTCTAGGCAAGAATACTGGAGTGGGTAGCCTATTCCTTCTCCAGCGGAATCCGGGAATCAACCTGGGGTGCCCTGCATTGCAGGTGGATTCTTTACCCATTGAGCTACCAGGGAAGTCTGGTATCGCCTATATGTGGAATCTAAAATAGGATACAAATAAACTCATTTACAAAACTGAAACAGACTCAAAAACATAGAAAACAAATATGGCTATTATAGGGGGAGAGGGGTAAATTGGAAGCTTGGGGTTAGCAGACACACACTGCTGTATATAAAATATATATTCAGGATCCTATATTCAATTCTTGTAATAACTTCTAATGTAAAAGAATCTGAAAAAATAAGAAGAAAAGATATTCAAGAGAAACAAGGCTCGTTTCCTGCTAGGTGTTTATGAACATGAGTCAGTTTCTCATACTGAGGCAAACACATTTATCCTCAGAAAAACAGCAGAAGTACAGCAAGAAGCAGACAGCAGCGCTTCCTGGTAGGCCCCCAAGAGCTGGGAAACGGGCGTAGTTGCTCAGTCATGTCCGACTCTTTTGCGACCCTTTGGGCTGTAGCCCATCAGGCTCCTCTGGCCATGGGATTCTCCAGGCAATCCTGGAGTGGGCTGCCATTTCCTGCTCCAGGGGAACTTCCCCGCCCAGGGAGCGAACCCGCATGTCTTGTGTCCCCTGAATTGGCAGGTGGATTCTTCACTGCTGAGCCACTAGGCAAGTCAGAAGAAGCAGGCATGACTTGCTGGCAAAAAGACCCAGAAATCAGCTCTCCTGAGAAGCATGGAAGTGAATCGGCTGCGTTTGCAGGCGTTTCAGAGGTGGAGGGTCTGGGTCTCTCCAGACCCCTGCTCCCCTGCTCTAGACCCAGCCAGGACTGACAGGACAGCTGCAGGAGGAACATGCCATCTTGATTAGAAACCAAGCAAATTCATTCAAGGACAAATTGCCTTATGGAAAAGTGGAAATTAAAGCCTTAATTGCATACAGCAAATGAAACCAACAACAAAATGAAAAGACAACCTACCAGATGGTGGAAGTATTTGCAAATCAGGCATCAGGAGTTATCATGAATCGTGCATAAGGAGTTCATATCCAACATTTATAAAGAACTCATGCAACTTAATAACAAAGAACAATCCAATTTAAAAATGGGCAGAAGATCTGAATAGATATTTTTCCAAAGAAGACATACAGACAGTCAGCAGGGACCTAAAAAGACAGATGCTCAACATCACTCTTCATCAGGAAAATGCAAGTCAAACCCATAATGATATATCACCTCATACCTGTTAAAATGCCTTTTACCAAAAAGGACAAGAGAGTTGTGTTTTGGCAAGGATGTGGAGAAAAGGAAATCCATGTGCACTGTCGGCAGGAGTGCAAATTTGTGCAGACACTGTGGAGGACAGTATGGAGATTCATCCAAAACCTGAAACTACCATGGGATCCAGCAATTTCCACTTCTGGGTGCTGAGATGTGAAAGGAAGGCAGCTTACAGATTCCTGCTGACGTTTTCCAATGTGGGGAAAACGCAGGGATAAACACGATTGCTCTTCTTGAAAACGAACTTGATGGAGAAGGCGACCAGGAGGCACACAAGCTTTCTCTTAATCCAGGACTCTGGAGGTAACTCGATTCACCCCACAGTTGGGTGAACTTGATCTGTTTGGGCAAGCAGCTCCCGTGGAGAGCTGGGCATCTTGAGTGGTGTGAGAACAACTTCCTGCCCGGCTGACTGAGCAGAGGGCATCCTCCCCACCCCCAGCTCCTTTCTTGGTCTTGACACTCCAGTGGGCTTGCAGACCGTCAGGACGGGGCTCAGTGCCAGGCAGCTTTGTGTACAGAGAAGCCTCCGTGCTCAACTGCAGGTTTGACATCATCTGTTAGCTGGTTTCCTTGTCTTCAAAAGGCTTGTTTGCCTTTCTCTTTCAACTGGATGGTATGGTTTTATTTGCAATTTTATTCTGAATTAGACAGCCAGTCTTTGTTTTCTCTGATGCTTTCCTGCCCTTAGCATTTTCACAGCGGTTCAGGTTTGACTTGCTTAAATCGGTTTTCATTATGTGACCGAGAGAAGTTATTGACAGAGCACATTGTCTCAGTATTTCCTGTAATTTTCTTTCTTCTTGTTGCAGACAAGGAGCCAGGATCTGTGATTCTTTCGTGAACTCCTTCTCCTCCCAAGCTTTTGGCCAGGATGGAAGCAAAAACAGTCTGTTTCCGCATCTACAGTAAAATGCTCAGCCCACTGGGGAGATGACCCTGACTTTCCTGGAGAGTCCTGGGCAGGAGGGACCCCTGAGAGACAGGAGATGGGGTGGGGGTCCCAGAGCACCTGGAAGGGCTGAGATCCATGGGTCCTGAGAGGTGGGCCCCTGCTGAGGGCCTCTACTGCCTCTGTGCCTCCTGGGCTGGCACACGGGAGCCCCTTCAGGTACTAGGACTAATGTGTCTGTGTTCCTAAGGCAATGGGGATGGCCGTCCCTAAGGCCCCTGGATTATCCGCCTGGCTCCTGGGGACCAGGAACGTGTGTGTTGGATAGCTCTAGGCGGGCTGGTGAGGAGAAAGTCTTCTCCATGGCCTTGAAGCTGCTTCAGAGCCTAAAAACAAATGAAGCTCAGTTATTCTATTTTCTGCTTGGAATGCAATTTTTTCATTTACAGTTGATCCTTGAACAAGGTTGGGGTCAGGGGTGCTAAGCCTTCTGACTGAGGAAAATCTAAATATAACTTATGGTCAGATCTGCCCATTCAAGTCTCCTCCAACCCCACTGATCCATCGGGGATTCAACCAATCCCCAGACTGAGTAGTTCTGAAATACTGACAGTGAAGTGGACTGTCGAGGTTCAAACCTGTGTTGCTCAAGGCTCAACTGTGTGTGTACGCCCACGCACGCACACACACACACAAACCACAGGTGATTTTCATCACTGATCTTGATTTTGCTGCTGCTGCTAAGTCACTTCAGTCATGTCTGACTTTGTGCGACCCCAGAGATGGCCTCTAACCAGGCTCCCCTGTCCCTGGGATTCTCCAGGCAAGAACACTGGAGTGGGTTGCCATTTCCATCTCCAATGCGGGAAAGTGAAGTCGCTCAGTCATGTCCAACTCTTCGTGACCCCATGGACTGCTGCCCACCAGGCTCCTCCCTCCATGGGATTTTCCAGGCAAGAGTACTGGAGTGGAGTGCCATCGCCTTCTCCAGATCTTGATTTTAGTATATTTTAGCTCTTAAAATGGTAACTACAACCACATAACAAATGATATCTGATCTTTTTGAGAGGTGATCACTCTTAAAATAGCATGCATCTTCTAAATTTATTTAATTGCATGGGAATACATGTGCACTTATTAATAAGCTCATTAGCACCAACGAATTGATGCTTTTGAACTGTGGTGTTGGAGAAGACTCTTGAGAGTCCCGTGGACTGCAAGGAGATCCTGCAAGGAGATCCAACCAATCCACTCTGAAGGAGATCAACCCTAGGATTTCTTTGGAAGGACTGATGCTGAAGCTGAAGCTCCAATATTTTGGCCGCCTGTCGTGAAGAGCCAACTCATTGGAAAAGACCCCATTGCTGGAAGAGATTGAAGGCAGGAGGAGATGGGGTGATAGAGGATGGTTGAATGGCATCACCAACTCAATGGACATGGGTTTGAGAAAAATCTGGGAGATAGCTGAGGACAGGGAAGCCTGGCTGCAGTTCACTGAAGCTGCAAACAGTCAGACATGACTTAGCGACTGAACAACAAAACAGAATTAGACAGGAAGCAGGGAATCCTTGTCTTTGTGACTTTAGGTTCTTTGTCATTGTTGTGTTTACCTAAAATTATAGAACAATGTGCTGCTTTTTGACCTCAGAAAACACCTAAACATCTATATAAGTAAATGTGTAACTTTCTAGTTGAAAGGGAACACAGAAACTGTAAAAGTAATTTTATTAAAATAGAATCCATTTATGTTTGGCTCTCATTTCTTCTTGGCTCCATGGCCAACAGTTTACATCTCTAGATTTTTTTCACCACTAAAGCAAATGGCCATCAATTACACAATTTCGAAAACTCAACTCCTCATCTAGTTAAACTTGTTTAAAAAAAAAATCTCAGAAGTATTATTGCCCTTCATTTTATAAGATGTACACAAATGTAGTATCAACACATCCTAAAAAAAAAAAAAAAGCTAAATTGATCTAGAATTTTCTATGTCCTCAGAAAACACCAGGAAATAACCAGGAAAGCAGGATATTAATATAACAAATGTAAAAGCCAGAGATCAGTAAAGCAGTTGGGTTCCTGCTTATCACCACACCAAGCAATTAAGTCTATCATATTTTTAAAGTCGGATCTGCCATTGATCTGTGGCCCTGACCTATTGGTGGTAGTCAGCTGTTAAATCAGAACCCTTCGTTAGATGACTGAAGCTTTATGAACACCTTAAAACTGGAAATTAGGTTTTCACATTGCTAAATCAATTCATTGGTCTAGTGAAGAAGAGTCACAGTGAAAAATATGGTGATGTCATAAAAATCAAATAAGAATGTGATGTAGCAGTGTGTACATGTCAATCCCGAAGCCCTAATTTATCCCACTGTGCCCCCGCTGCCCTGCATCAAACTTTCCCCTTTGGTAACCGTAGCTGTGTTTTCTTAGTCTGAGAACCTATATCTGTTGTGTAGATAAACTCCTTTGTATCTTTTTTTTTTTTTTTTTTTAGATTCCACATGTATAAAACAGTGACACCATGTGGCTTTGTCTTCTCCGTTTGACTCTCTTCACTTAGCATGATACTTTCTGCATCCTTCCATGTGCACCATATGTAAAATATATTAGCAATCAACAAGGACCACTGTATAGCACAGGGGACGCGACTCAATATTCTGTAATAATCTAGAAAGGAAAACAATTTGAAAACGAATAGGTCCATGTATATGTATAACGGAATAACTTTGCTGTTTGCGTCCAATTCATTGCAACCCCATGGACTGCAGCATGCCAGACCTCCCTGTCCACCAACAACACCAGGAGTTCACTCAAACTCATATCCATCGAGCCAGTGATTTCATCCAGCCATCTCACCCTCTGTCGTCCCCTTCCCTCAATCCCTCCCAGCATCAGAGTCTTTTCAAACGAGTCAGTTTTTCGCATCAGGTGGCCAGAGTATTGGAGTTTCAGCTTCACTATCAGTCCTTCCAATGAACACTCAGGACTGATCTCCTTTAGGATGGACTGGTTGGATCTCCTTGCAGTCCTTCTCCAACACCACAGTTCAAAAGCATCAATTCTTTGCTGCTCAGCTTTCTTTATAGCCCAACTCTTACATCCATATGTGACTACTGGAAAAACCATAGCCTTGACTTAGCCCCATGTATTTTTCAGCTTAACAAGCTTTATAAAGATACTCAGGTATTTGACCTCACAAAAATAGTGTTAATGAAGGTCAAACAAGATTTATTTCTTTATTTTTAATTAGAGGATAATTGCTTTACAAAGTTGTATTGGTTTCTGCCATACATCAACGTGAGTCAGTCAAAGGTATATATTCGCCCCTCCCTCCTGAAACTCTCCTACCTCCGACCGCATTCCACCTCTGTAGGTTGGCACAGAGCACAAGGTTGAGCTCCCTGTAAACAGGGCTTATAGTGGATATGAAATGAAAGTAGTCAAACTTAGAAAAAAAAATACAACTCTTCCAGGGTGGTCTCTTAATATTAGGAGTCAATATACTAATGAGCTTTGTTGGCACGTAAAGTCTCTGCTTTTTAATAGGCTGTTTAGGTTGGTCATATCTTTTCTTCCAAGAAGCAAGAGTCTTTTAAATTCACAGCTGCAATCACCATCTGCAGTGATTTTGGAGCCCCCAAAATAAAGTCTGACATTGTTCCCCCATCTATTTGCCATGAAGTGATGGGATCGGATGCCATGATCTTAGTTTTCTGAATGTTCAGCTTTAAGCCAACTTTTTCACTCTCCTCTTTCACTTTCATCAAGAGGCTCCTTAGTTCTTTGCTTTCTGCCATAAGGGTGATGTCATCTGCATATCTGAAGTTATTAATATTTCTCCCATCAATCATGATTCCAGCTTGTGCTTCTTCCAGCCCAGCATTTCTCATGATGTACTCTGCATATAAGTTAAATAAGCAAGGTAACAATATACAGCCTTGATGTACTCTTTTCCCTATTTGGAACCAGTCTGCTGGTCCATGTCCAGTTCTAACTGTTGCTTCCTGACCTGCATACAGACTTCTCAAGAGGCAGGTCATGTGGTCTGGTATGCCCATCTCTTGAAGAATTTTCCACAGGTTATTGTGATCCACATAGTCAAAGGCTTTGTCATAGTCAATAAAGCAGAAATAGATGTTTTTCTGGAACTCTCTTGCTTTTTCCATGATCCAGCAGATGTTGGCAATTTGATCTCTGGTTCCTCTGCATTTCTAAAACCAGCTTGAACATCTGGAAGTTCATGGTTCGTATACCATTGAAGTCTGGCTTGGAGAATTTTGAGCATTACTTTAGTAGGGTGTGAGATGAGTGCAACTGCGCAGTAGTTTGAGCATTCTTAGGCATTGCCTTTCTTTGGGATTGGAGTGAAAATTGACCTTTTCCTGTCCTGTGGCCACTGCTGAGTTTTCCAAATTTGCTGGTATGTTGAGCACAGAACTTTCACAGCATCATCTTTCAGGATTTGAAATAGCTCCACTGGAATTCCATCACCTCCACTAGCTTTGTTCGTAGTGATGCTTCCTAAGGCCCACTCAACTTTGCATTCCAGAATGTCTGGCTCTAGGTGAGTGATCACACTATCATGATTATCTGGGTAGTGAAGATCTTTTTTGTACAATTCTTTTGTGTATTCTTGCCACCTCTTCTTAATATCTTCTGCTTCTGTTAGGTCCATACCACTTCTATCTTTTATTGTGCCCATCTTTGCATGAAATATTCCCTTGGAATCTCTAATTTTATTGAAGAGATTTCTAGTCTTTCCCATTCTGTTATTTTCCTCTATTTCTCTGCAGTGACAACTGAAGAAGGCTTTCTTCTCTCTCCTTGCTATTCTGTGGAACATCGCATTCAAATGAGTATATCTTTCCTTTTCTCCTTTGCTTTTTGCTTCCCTTCTTTTCTCAGCTATTATAAGGCCTCCTCAGACAGGTGTTTTGCTTTTTTGCATTTCTTTTTCTTGGGATGATCTTAATCCCGGTCTCCTGTACAATGTCATGAACCTCCATCCATAGTTCATCATGTACTCTGTCTATCAGGTCTAATCCCTTGAATCTATTTCTCACTTTCACTGTAAGGGATTTGACTTAGGTCATACCGGAATGGTCTAGTGGTTTTCTCTATTTCCTTCAATTTCAGTCTGAACTTGGCAATAAGGAGTTCATGATCTGGGCCACAGTCAGCTCTTGGTCTTGTTTTTGCTGACTGTATAGAGCTTCTCCATCTTTGGCTGCAAGAATATAATCAATCTGATTTCAGTGTTGACCTTCTGGTGATGTCCATGTGTAGAGTCTTCTCTCATGTTGTTGGGTGAGGGTGTTTGCTACGACCAGTGTGTTCTCTTGGCAAAAGTCTACTAGCCTTTGCCCTGCTTCATTCTCCAGACCACCTGACCTGCCTCTTGAGAAACCTGTATGCAGGTCAGGAAGCAAGAGCAAGTACTGGACATGGAACAAAGACTGGTTATAAATAGGAAAAGGAGTACGTCAAGGCTGTATGTTGTCACCCTGCTCATTTAACTTATATGCAGAGTACAACATGAGAAACGCTGGGCTGGAGGAAGTGCAAACTGGAATCAAGTTTATGGGAAGAAATATCAATAACCTCAGAGAAGCAAATGACACCAATCTTACTGTAGAAAGCAAAGAAGTAAAGAGCCTCTTGTTGAAAGTGAAAGTGGAGAGTGAAAAAGCTGGCTTAAAACTCAACATTCAGATAACTAAGATCACGGCATCTGGTCCCATTGCTTCATGGCAAATAGATGGGGTAACAGTGGAAACAATGACAGACTTTATTTTCCTGGGCTCCAAAACCACTGTAGATGGTGACTGCAGCTTTAAAATTAAAAGACTCTTGCTCCTTGGAAGAAAAGTTATGACCAAACTAGACAACATATTAAAAAGCAGAGACATTACTTTGCCAACAAAGGTCCGTCTAGTCAAAGCTATGGTTTTTCCAGTAGTCATGTATGCATGTGAGAGTTGGACTATAAAGAAAGCTGAACGCTGAAGAATTGATGCTTTTGAACTATGGTGTTGGAGAAAACTCTTGAGAGTCACTTAGACTGCAAGGAAATCCAACAGTCCAACCAAAAGGAAATCAGTCCCGAATATTCATTGAAAAGTCTGATTCTGAAGCTGAAACTCCAATACTTTGGCCACCTGATGTGAAGAGCTGACTCATTGGAAAAGACCCTGATGCTGGGAACTATTGAGGGCAAGAGGAGAAGGGAACAGTAGAGGATGAGATATGTGGATGACATGAATTTGAGTAAGCTCCAGAAGTTGGCGATGGACAGGGAGGCCTGGCATGCAGCAGTCCATGGGGTCGCAAAGAGTCAGACGCAGCTGAGCAACTGAACTGAACTGAACTGCTTTATTCTGTACTCCAGGGCCAAATTTGCCTGTTACTCCAGGTGTTTCTGACTTCCTACTTTGGCATTCCAGTCCCCTATAATGAAAAGGACATCTTTTTTGGGTGTTAGTTCTAGAAGGTCTTGTAGGTCTTCATAGAACTGTTCAGCCTCAGCTTCTTCAGAATTACTAGTCAGGGCATAGACTTGTATTACTGTGATACTGAATGGTTTGCCTTGGAAGCAAACAGATCACTCTGTCGTTTTTGAGACTGCATCCAAGTACTGCATTTTGGACTCTTTTGTTGACTAGATGGCTACTCCATTTATTCTAAGGGATTCCTGCCCACAGTAGTAGATATAATGGTCATCTGAGTTAAATTCACCCATTCCAGTCCATTTTAGTTCGCTGATTCCTAGAATGTCAACATTCACTCTTGCCATCTCCTGTTTGACCACTGCCAATTTGCCTTGATTCATGGACCTAACATTCCAGGTTCCTATGAATATTGCTCTTTACAGCATCGGACCTTGCTTCTATCACCAGTCACATCCACAACTGGGTGTTGTTTTTGCTTTGGCTCTGTCTCTTCATTCTGTCTGGATTTATTTCTCCACTGATCTCAATCCTCTACCCCTTGGTTCATGGCCTGGAATTGAGTTTACTTCAGAAAGAAGTTCCATGAAATGAAAAGGCTCAATACTAATCAAATGAATGACACAAGAGCAGTGGAATGACTTTCCCATGCAGAAATCCCTCGGTAGTGAAACTATATATCTGGCAATATCTAGCCAGGATTTTTTGCTAATAAATTTATTAATAAAAATACTGCTTTTAAATAAAGGATGTACAATTTAATATAACTTGGATTTAACAGAAGAAAAAGAGTGAAACTTAAAAACACTTTTGAATGTCAGATAAACCTTTTTTACCACAGAGATATGGATTTATAATATATCCTATTAAGGATATGCAAACAATATGAAAAAATATTTAAAAACTTGGAGTCCTTCTCCTCTCGGCTTTTTAAAACTATGCTTTAATATCAGACACTGTTGATCGATTCCCTTGTAGAAATTAAAAGTTTCTTTCTATATAATACTCCATGAAGCTATACTTACTTTTATAACTTTATTGTTTTATTAAGGTTTGTAACTGTATTTTTTTTTTTAATTCAAAACCACAGTTCTCAGAGGTATTATCTTATTCCTATATTTAAATAATTGTTATGTTCACCCATTTTCTTTCTCCAAAGCTTCTCTAACTTTGAATCATGCCACTCAGATCTATTTTCACCCATCCATCCATTAATCTATCATTTATCCATTTTTTGTCTATTATCCAAAGAGGTAGTTTTCATCTTTAGCTCATTAGTTTGTTTCTCCAGAACTGTCTCTAATTACTACAAAAACTATATATGTCATGAATAATTACTTTTCTTCCTTGTATTATCTGCTTTTATTGTTTTATTAGCTGTACGTTATAAATTCTAAAATAGAGTGTCAAAGCTCTGCACCCTTTTTTCCAGCATCACTTGCTCTTGCAGACCTCTGGAGTTCTCGAGCCTCCTATTGTTCTTTCCCATGTCTACTGCATGGCTCTTATTGTTTTATGTTCGTTCATCATTGCTCTAAAAGGGATTACTATTGCTTCAGTAGTTACTGATTCCACTTTGAACATTGATCCCTTATTTTCAAAGAACACATTCTACAGTAAAGATTAGTAGGAATCAACTTTCTGAGTCCTTAAAAAAAAAACCCTAACTCTTAAATTTTGTTTTACTGAAATTCTTTCTGCAACAACATTCTAAGTTAAAATTTTTTTCTTATGTATAATTGTGAAGGTGTTAGTCCTTGAACTTGAAATTTTGTGGTTCAGTTCAGTTCAGTCGCTCAGTCGTGTCTGACTCTTTGCGACCCCATGAATCCCAGCACGCCAGGCCTCCCTGT